>OU015750.1:32704398-32721623 GCA_907169655.1 Acomys percivali
AGACAGACAGACAGACAGACAGACAGACAGACAGACAGACAGACAGATAGACAGACAGACACAGACACAGAGAGTGACTTATGAATTTATTGATTTTTGTTTGGTGTTTGGTTTTTTGTTTGTTTGTTTGTTTGTTTGTTTGTTTGTGTGTTTTTGAGACAGGGCTCAAAAACAGTTGGCTGTCCTGCAACTCACTCTGTAGACCAGGCTTCCCTTGAACTTAGAGATCTACCTGCCTCTGCCTTCTGAGTGCTGGGGATGAAGGTATGCACTCCCATGTCCTGCCTGGTTGGTTGCATTTTTTTGAGACAAGGTCTTATTAGGTAGCTCAGGTCAGCCTTGAACACTCCATCCTTCTTCAGCCTCCCAAGTGTTGAAACTACAGGTGTGAGCCACTCTGCCCAGCTATGAAATGGCTCTTTAAAAAAATATTTTACTTTTAGAATAATTTATAGGAACACGTTTATAGGAACATGGTATTTATTTACCATGCTTGTGTATGCATGTACACACATGTGCATGCCATGGGGGCATGTATGGAGGTTAGAGGGAAACTTGTAGGAGTTGGTTCTCTCCTTCCACTATGTGAGTCCTAGGCTTAAACTCAGGTTTCCGGGTTCAGCAGCAAGTGCTTTGCCCAGAGGGTGATCTCCCTTTAGGATAATTTTATATGGCTACACTGAAATCATTAAAAACTTGAGATGCACAATTAAAGTACCCATAGGTCACACATTCACAACTCTAGAGATACTATGATACATGCACAAGTCACGCACAAATAGTGACACACTTAGATACCCACAGCTCACAGCTTATCCAGATTCCCACGCTGTCCATTTACACATGTGTTTACTTAGTGTCTGTTTTTCCCTGTTCAGGATCATGAATTAGTTTCCTACTGCTGAGCTATACCTACCCTTGAGCTACTAAAACTGTGCCATAACAATTCATAAGAAGCTAGGTGTTTTCAAAGATCAGAAATATCTTGCCTCATAGTGGGGAAGGAGAGGCCTACAATCTAAGGTTCAGTAAAGGCTACTTCCTCTAAAACCTCAGGGGAACCTTATTTTTCTCTTTATAATTTCTGGTGTTTTCTGGTTGTTTTGGTAGTCTTAGCTTATATCTGTACCACTTAAGTATCTGCCTTCATCTTAATTGCTAAATGCATCTTCACATGGATGCCACATATCTATCTATCTATTTATCTATCTATCTATCTATCTATCATCTATCTATCTATTTATTTATTAGGTATGAGGTGCATGTGTGTGTGTTTGTGTGTCTGTGTGTGTGTGTGTGTGTGTGTGTATGTATCTATGGATGAGTGTGCTTGTCAATGTGTGCACATGCGTAAAAGACTGGAGGTCAATATCAGGTGTCTTTTGATAATCAGCCTGCCTCCATCTTATACTTAAAAGCCATCTTATAGTAAAGAGAAACTAGGCTCATTCCTGTTTATGATTAAACCTCTGTTTCTCAAGGGTTGGGCTATGCCCCACCTGTAACCTTAACTACAAATGGTTCTATACGGCCTGTTCCAGGAAATGACAACCATGTCTTTGTTATTATAATTATCTTGCAACCCTACTTTTGTTTGGAAAGGTTGTAGACTACCTTGCTATGACCACCTTGCAATCTTGACTTTGTTTCAGTAAGTTGTTATGACTAACTTATGTTCTGCTTCTATATCTCTGCCTATTTTCCCTGCCAAATCTCCCATTTGGAAACTCCCTACCTCTGAGCTATAAAAATTTTGCTTCCTCTGATTTAATACTGATGTCTTGCACCTTGCTTTTAGAGAGGCAGCACATGTATACAAACAAACAAACCCTTGCTTTAATTAATTTGGCCATAGTGATTTGGGCTAGTGATCTTTCTCCTCGAATCTTTGGGATTAACACTTCCGTTATGGCTCTCCACATTATTTTTTAAGACATGGTCTATATACCTAGAGTTTGCTATTTTAGCTACATTGACTGGCCAGCAAGTCCACTGAATCTGCCTATTTCCACACTACCCACACTGGAGTTGCAAAGGTGTGACTCCACACCTGGCTTTCATGTAGGTGCTGGGGATATGGAGTCAGGTCCCCAGACATGGGTAGTTTAGCAAGCACTTTATGCACTGACCCATCTCCCCAGTCCCATGCCCATCTTCTTATAAGAAGACCAGTCATAACACATTGAGGATGTGCCCTCTGGTATGATCTCATCTTAACCAATGATTTGGTTTGAACTCTATTTCTAATAAGATCATATTCTTAAGTCCTGATGTAGCCATCAGGACTATTTTAAAATCTCTCTCTCTCTCTCTCTCTCTCTCTCTCTCTCTCAATATGATTTAAAAAAAAAAAAAAAGAAATACGATTTAACTCATAATAAATGTTGCTCAATAGACCACATCTTGTTTCAGTTTGTCTCTGTAGCCCCTGATCTTGGTCATCTGATTGTTTGTCAAGTTTCTGTGCTGTGGAGTTACTCATTTTCTCTCTTTCTACATTGTGCAAGTTGGAAGACAGTTAAGCACTGTAAAGCAGTGGGAAGTTGGGGAATTATGCTCTTGTTCTGTGGGGATAAATATCTATATAAGATACTTTGAATTCATTTCCCTTGAATATCTGTCTCTTAAACTTAATACTAAATTATCCAATCATTTATGTGTATCAGTGTGAACTGGTAGGAGTTTTATTTTATATCTGGCCTGTAATCCATTGCTACTTTATTCATCTGGTTGGCCAAATCAGTCTGGTGTTGTCGTTGGAAGTTCTTTCAGTTGAGTCTTATATCCCTCTGGTACAGTCACATTATAGGCATAAATGCCCTCAAAGTCATGTGCTGACGTTTAAACTCCATGGGACTGCCATTAGCAGATAGTAAAAGTTGAGTGAGGGTGTAGGGGGAAGCTTTAGGCTGCTGCCCAGTATGGTATCTTCTCCTCAAGAAGAAGCACAGGCTCATGCTCCCACCTGTCTCACCCTCCCCGCCCCACGCAGCCTCTTGTGTCTGTCTGTGAGCCCATGAGAATACGATGAGCAAGTGGCTGTCGCCCCTGAGAACAGCTGATCTTGGACTGCTAACCTCCTGAGCTGAGAAAAGGTGATTTCCATTGTTTGTCACAAAGTCTGCAGTATTTCATCATAGTGCCTCTAGGAGACGAATGGAAATCATTGATTTTTTTTTTTTTAACCATGTCCTCATTTTTGGCACTCTATGATGCTTGAGGCTCACAGTCTTTATTTCCTGTCCCAGTCCTACCTAAAGTCAGCCCCCCTCCCCCAATTTTCAAGGACCACTGGTTCTTTTGAAGAGGCTGATAAGCATTGGCGTGTGAGTGGGCTCACTAAGTTAATCATACTTTCAGGATATGTTCGAACTTGATGTCTTTTAGATGAGTTATAAAGTGATTATCTCTGAGCTAGAGATAAGGAAGTCTAGTCACATGATTCATCTTCTCCAGTGGCACTTCTCCAGAGGTCACTGGGCCCTGGAGCCCGTTTCAGAGGCTGAACAGAAGCCACAGAGCGGGAGCCTAGGTTTTCCCTCTGAGGAGAGGGTTCTCTAGCTGCAGTGCCTCACTGCGCAGCCTCAGTCACAGGCTTGGTGTGGTGGTGGAGATGAATTAGCCACGGTCTTCCTGGAAAGGAAGACTACAAGCTCTCCTCAGATATTAGGTTGAGCGTATGAGTTCCTTCCCCTTCTTTCTTGGTCTGCCTAAAATGGCTTCACCCTGCATTGTCTGTATTCCTTGTATTGTCTCAGCCTAAAAATTCTGGCCTTGGCCTGCAAGTGCTTAGCTTCCCTTAGGCAGGCTGGGGAAACCCGCAACAGTGTGTGAGGATCCAGGTTCTTCTATCTCTAAAGGGGGCGCTTTATAGACCCAACATATGACTCCGGGGAAGGGTAAAAGAATCAAACTCTGTCGCCTTGTTCTTTTTCCCACAGTCCATTAGGTGTGGGTGGGCAGGCATCTGCTCCTTTCTCATACAGCCGAGACGCCTCTTAGAATATGCTCTATCTTGTTCCTCCTCCCTGGATGACATCGATCCTTTCCCTTCTGAGGAAGACCAGATGGATGAGACTCAGAGATAGAAACCAGCTTAGCTCTAAGGGAGGTCCATCATGCTGGCATCCTAAGATGCTATTCTTGATAGGATTGCTGCATTAACTCGATTTATGTGTGGTTAAAAGCTCGACTGTGCTCTGATTCAACGCACATTTGTCGGGCGCCAGACATGTTTCAAGTCCATTATAAAGAAGGGCTGCGCCCCCCCTCCCCGCACCCCAGCCTCCACTTCAGAGTCATGCCTTTGAGTCTGCTTTCAGCAGTTCCAGATTGAGTGCTTGCAAAAGGAATACAACTTTCTTGTGCATAATTTGCATCTGTTCTTCACCTTTGCCTCTTGTGGAATGCACTTCCTGTTGACTAGCTTCACTCACCTCCCTGACCTGCATCCTAACCTCTTCACCACTGTTCATCTGTTTCTATGCGCTTTCCATAAGCCACACTCCATGATGACTTCATTAGTTAATAATGTCCTAGCTGAAAGGGGACAGTGGTATCAGCTCAGGACTCCCAACACCAAGTTCTCAGCACAAAGGAGATTTATTTGCCCCGGAGGGTCAAAAAACAGGAAATAAGAGACAAAGATAAAGAGATAGAAGACAAGGGAGAAGGGAAAGGGAAAGGCAGAAAGGGGGAAGGGGTATTTGTTCCAAAAGGGACAAAGGGCTACTTCTGTGTACAGAGTGGAGACAAATGTGGTCCATAGAAAAATGGCAGTTTATTAAGGAAAAGGGGGACCCCTGTGTTAGGATGAGGTGTTTGATTTTAATTGGGCATGTTAATTAGGTGAGCCAAATGGGGCTTTTGAATTTTAGACTTTTATACTTTGATAGCTGGACTTTGGTGGTCAGCCTCTCGAGGAGGAAGTGGCGAAATGAGGGATTAGACCTTGGTGGCTAATGGGTTTTAGCAAAGCAGGGGCAATGGGGGAGAAGAGCAAGGCCTACCGCTGCCATGTTTGCCACACTCGGGCTGGCTAGAGTCCTGTCGCTGTCTCCCCATTTGATTCCCTGTTCCTGTCACTGGCCTGTCCATCACACAGCACACGGAGTCCCTGTCCTGTTCATCACGCAGCACACAGAAGATGGGCTGGCTTAGAACGGATGACAGCATCGGGTTACCTTGCTGTGCAATTTCCCTCTTTAAAAACCAACCAATCTCCTTCTTTAACAGGCTTATGCCAGCACCCAGGGAGAGAGGAAGAGGGAGAGAATCCTTCCTCACTTCCTGGGATGGGCACTGAAACAACATGGCCTCCAGCCAGAAACATTAATTGAAAAGCCAAAATGAAAGTAGTGAACCACAGGAGGAGACACACAATCCCCTGTCTCTGATCTCTAAACTCCAGCTTGTTCTTGCTGAGCCTGTGTGGCTTGGCTTCTGGAACCCTGACTGTAGGCATTGAGGGGACGAAGAAAGAGTGGACACACAGAAGCACACACAATAAAGTAGGGTCAGGTGGGGCTCTCTCTCTAATGGCTACTAACAGCAGGACCTGGAACCTCGGTGTGTTTAAGTACAGCCTGGTGGCCGATGTTGGGAGGTAGCGGGTAGGGGGTAGTTTAGCTGGTTTCTATAGGAGGTCTCTGTACATGAGCAGGCTCAGGCATCCAGGAGGAGGAAGAAGCTACAGTTGCTAGTCTTCTCACACCGTGATCAGTCATTCGTGCAAGGTCATGCAGACTCTTGAGAAAGCATTACCATCCCTCAGCCAAGTAAGGCTTAGCCACCACTGTGTGCTGAAGCCTCAAAGTCCTGAACATGGCTGCGCCCATGTCAACAATACACACTCAAGTCCGCACTTCATTCAGGGCTTCCTCTGCTCCCTACAGAGGATTCCTATCTTGCCCAGCAGTTCTTGAACAATAGGGCTGGAGCCATCCTCCTGGCTCAGCCTCCTAAGGCCACAACACTGTTATCCATGTGCTATACCCACTTTAGAACAATCAAAACAACAAACAAACAGAAAACACACAAACCTCATTATAAGTCCTGTGTCCTCAACAAAATTTTCAAATTTGTATTTAAGTACTTTTGAGATGTCTTTTATTTGGCCATTTTTTACTTTTTTGCATCCTTCACTTTTTAAATAAATAATGGACTCAAGTTTATGATGTTTGTAATTAACCACAAAGTTTCCAAAATATGTCTTACCATGGCCTCTTTAAGTTGTAGCATGTCTTAATTCAGGCTTCTTTCTTTGCAATAAAGAGGTAATAGTGAGTAAAAGGCCTGATTATTTGTTTTAAATGGACCACTGCATGTTAATGCACATTGTTAACCTTGCCAAAGCATTGATTGCTACTATCAACGCTATCAGCCATGCTGCAAAGGCTTTGAGATCAAATTTTCTTCCTTAAGAAATGACTTAAGGATTGGAAACGGGCTAACATTCAGTTAATGAAAGTAGCATGGATTTCCTATTCTAGGGAAGTGATAGAAACAAGTGGACAATCTCATCACACGGAAAGTAATGGCCCTGAAGATGCGGCCAAAGAGAAAACCAGAAACCAGTAAACGGCTTTTGAAGCAGTAATTACAGATTGGGAGGTGGTGGTTGCGTTTAAGAGATTTTGAATGGGATTTTAATTTAGGGCACACTAACTATCAGGGCAGTTAAGCTGAGGACAAGGAAGACGTGATAAGCTCTGAGCTATTTTCTTGCTGTGGGGGATTGCCTGACCATGGTCCTTCCAATGAGCTACTGAACTTATGCAAGTGAGCAGAGTCTCTGCAACACAGCAGTCCAAACCCAAAGCAAGATTTAAGAGAAATCAGCAGAAAAGACGACACAGTTTCCCACCCCACCCCCACCTTGTGTTTTATTTGACTAGCGGGAGAGGTGGTGGAGGGACAGAAGTGGCCAGTTTAAAGCTTATTGTTAAATTTCTCTGAGCCTTGGTCTTGTCATTTCTAAAACATCACAGACAAGAGACCACACCCTCGGTCGCCTAGTTTAGAAGGACCTGACATCTATGTGGGAAAAGCTCGCCCACCGTTCACTGTGGTGAGACGGACACACGCGGCCTCCCTTAAGGCACCCACATTAAAAGTTATACAACTATGCACGGGCCCTGGGTTCTGTCGGCCGGGTTTTGGGTGGTAACCTCTGGGATGAACGATAGAATGATACAGAGTATGGATCTAGATCTTTCCTCTTGGGAAACTGTTTTTAGGATGTTTCTGCATGTGTTATTGTCTTGTTGTCTGTCAATTCCAAATGCACCTTTTTTGTGGTCATTGCAAAGTGAAGCCGGGCCCTCTGCGGGATTTTTCTTTACACCTTGTTTGAGTTTACCAGTAGAGGGTGCTAGAGAGACATTATAGAAGGAGAATTTTCTTGCGGGGGGGGGGGGGGGGGGGAGGGGTTTTTTCCCACCCTGACCTCGCCCACTTTAAACTGGGGATTTAAGGGTTACACCCAGGGTGCCTGCGCCTTGAGCAGCTTTTGCAGCATTTGGTTCTTATAGGTCCAGGGCTTCTCTCACTAATGCTCCCTTGGCATTAGTCACTTTTCAGGAAGCCAGCCAACCTCCTGCAGTGCATTCAGTGCCTCTATACCCAGCTCCAGCAGAGAGAGCACCAAGGCCGGCTACTTACCCATGAACCCCTGGGTAACTTGTACAGAAAAAAAATCCCTCTATTGAGCCATCTCCCTCTGTGTAGCTTTTTTTTTTTTTTTTTTTTTTTTTTTTTTTTGGGCAAGCCACAACTTCCAGCAAGTCCTACTGGTGAGTCATTGATGACGTCACTGTCACGTTGATAACCACAGTTAAATCCTTGAATAATGGCTCCACCAGTTCAAGGTGCTATAACAAAGTGCCACCGAATGGGGTAGCTTATAGTCAACAGGATCAATATGCCAGCGTGACTGGGTTCTGGTGAACTCGCCCAACGCCAGGGTTCACATTGCTGACTTCTTCTACCCTCACATGGAAGGCAGACTAAGAAAACTCATTGAGAGCCTTAACAAGGTCATTGACCTTGACCATGATGGCTCCATGATGGCTCCAGCCTCATGGTCTGGATCTCAGACCTCGAGTCTGGATCTCAGCTTTACGTAGAAGGGGTCTCAGACACAGTATCCCAGCGCGAATTAGTGGCTAGAAACCTACGATTTCCACGTGCATGGTGTTCCTCACGTCTTGCTAGTCAAAATTTCAATCAGTCCAATCTCTTCTTACAGTTCAGTGCTGGTAGTAAACTCCTTGTTCAAAGGACTGGCTCCTGATGGGCCCAAAATGGAACCATCCTGAGCTGCTTGCTGCAGCGTCACCATCTATGTTAGTGTCATTTATCTAGAGCCTCATGCCCAGTCAAACAAGCCACCTCTGCCTGTGCCCGCATGGAAGTCAGACTGGACTTAAAGTATATGCTCAGGCCTCTTGGCTTGAATGAGGTATTAATTACCCACCTCTGTTTAATAGTGGAGGTATGTGGGGACATGAAAAGGTGTATGATTTCCTCATAATTGAATACCAAGTTAAATGTGGGTGAGTTAAATATGGAGCTTGGGCCAGAGCTCTGGTATTCTGACTCCAGTCCAATGTTTTCTCCTTGCTGTTATACTGAATCTATTCAGAAAAAAAAAATATTACTTTAGTAGTCATTTGCATATGGCCTCACTAGATAGTCATATCCCAGGTATCCTTCTTGGCTAGCAGGAGGTTGGGCAGCTGTGCAGTTCAGCATCAGAGAGTCAGAACACAGACTATGTGCCACCCCTAAGACCTAGAAGGGTAAGTGGACGTTGTTTTAAATCTAAAATATCTACATTATAGTGTCATTTATTAGGGGGATGAAGTCTCACATATATGAAGTATCTATCATTATCACCAGACTTAGGAAAACAAGGTAAATGAAAAGATCATTAAATCTTAACAAACCCCTTGAACGTAAGAGCACACACCTCCAATCCCAGAGCCTGGAGGCAGAGGCTGGAAGATGCTGAGTTTGAGCTCCCTTTGGGACTCCTACCAAGATCTTTTCTCAAAAGAAAAAAAAAAAATCACGATCAACCCATCCCTCTCTACTTACATCCCCCTTTACTTATTATTTTCCTCACATTTGTTTTAGGAAACAAAGATTTAAAAATCCCTTTGCTAGTGTTTCTCCCTGACCTGTTACTATTCCTGCTCCTTCATCAAGACCCTGTGTCTTGCTGCACAGTACAGGATGTGCTGGCCTGAGTCTAGAGGAGGTGAGCCTCTTGGTACCTCTCTCATCCTTCCTTTGCATGGTCGGTGTGGATAAATGGAGCATTAGCTGTATTTGGACTCTGGTATACTGAACTCCTCCTGCCTGCCTGGCAGCATCTGCACAAAGATACATAGGCTTTCGTGGGCTATCACCTTCCATGCCTGAAGTCTGATCCTAGGGCTGAGAGCCACACAACCTTCCAGACACACCCTTAACCCCTCAACAGTCTGGGAATCTCTCTTGCAGGGCACTCTTATTTAAGAGGTTTAGGTTCAATAAATCAATCACAAAGAGGTTTACATTTATTCATTTGCATGTTCTATAATTTTAAACAAAGACCTATGTCGAGATACTATATGATGGAGAAGGAGAGGTGGCTTAGTGGTGAGAGGTCCTGCTGCTCTTCCAGAGGAATGGAATTCAATTCACAGCATCCACAGCAGATGGCACAACTACCTGTCACTCCAGTTCTAGGAAATGCTGCTTTATCCTCTAGACAACATGGGCACCTGTAGTCATATGTGTGCATGTATACACACACACACACACACACACACACACACACACACATAGTGATAAATAAATCTTAATAAAAGGTAATAAATGATACTCAGGTAGAGGTTGATATTCTTGCAGCATTCTTGTTCCACAAGAAGAAAGGGACAAGAACACTGCAAGAAGACCAACAGAGTCAGCTACCGTAGACATATGGGGGCTTACAGTCAGAGGCACCAACCAAAAAATATTCACGGACTAGGCGTAGGCTTCCTATATATATGTAACCGATGGGCGATTTGATCTTCACATGGGTCCCCTAAGCTGAGAAGGTTCTGTCTATGACAAGGAGTTTGTTGCCCACTGTTAGTCACTTATCCCTATCTGGGTTGCCTTGCCTGGCCTCAGTGGATGAGGAGGAGCTCAATCCTAGAGTGGGTTGCGGGTGCGGGGGGAACTCCCCTTTTCTGAGGACAAGGGGAGGAGATGTAGGGGGAAGAGGGTGGGAGGGAAGGACCAGGAGGAGAGGAGGGAGGGGGCTTTGATTGGGATGTAAAGTGAATATATACATTAAAAATAAATTATAGAAATGTTTACATACTTCGTTTTGTTCCTATGAACCAGATACTTAAGATATGTTTTCTTCTGTGTGGTAACTGTTGTTGTTTTTTTTTTTTTACACTTGATGGGAAAAACTTGAAGCGTAGAACAATGATGTGGATCCATTTGGCCTAAAAAGAACGATCTTTTCAGTTGACCACACTGCTTCATTAGCTATGATTTGTCTATCAGAGTGAAATGGGTTTAGAGTTGTGCTTGCTGATAGAGTTGTTACTTCCGGAGGCAGGATTGTGGCCTGTTTCTGAATGTAATTACTTTGCATTTATTCATATGCAGATTATAAGCAAGAACAATACATCATATGCTACCCTGTCAGCCTATTTTGTGACTTGATGCTCTACTCTCTTTAAGTTTATTGGCTCTATCGTTCTCTTCCCAGCTAGCTCAGCTCAAAACAGGACTGGCTAAAGTTTGGCAATGGTGTTCTGCCTTAAAACAGAATTATGACTTTTACCATAATGACCACCATCTTGTGTTTTATCCATCAACTGAGTGGGAGATGAGGAAGGGATTGAGGCACACAGGTAGATGGTTAGGATGAGCATCTCTAGTCTTTGTGTCCCTGGCCCTCTTCTCACCCTGGAAAGGCTCTGAGGAGAGGAGGGGAAAGTTGCTCAAAAGAAAAAAAAAATCAACAGTCTCCACACTTGAGTGGAGAGTGGGATATGACTTTCTCACATACTCTGGTGCCTCACATTTGACTATGTCCCCTGAAGGGGGAGACCTAGTGGCACTCAGAGGAAGGACAGCAGGTCACCGAGAAGAGACTTGATACCCTATGAGCATATACAGGGGGAGGTAATCCCTCTGAGGAACAGTCATAGGGGAGGGGAATAAGGGGAAAATGGGAGGGAGGGAAGAATGGGAGGATACAAGGGATGGAATAACCATTGAGATGTAACAAGAATAAATTAATAAAATTAGAAAAAATAATAATAATAAAAAGAAAAAAATTCAGTTGTTTCCCTCAATTTGTTATAGAATTTCAAAACGATGTCTTAAAGGCATTGATCTAAGGTATTTTCAAGTAAAACTTGTAAGAGAAAAAAATGATAGAAAGTGCCTGTGCCCTGTTCTGAAGGTCGTTGCCAGCACTGTCCCTCCCCACATGGGCTATAGACAAGGCTTAAGGTGACCAGACAGTTAGAAATGGTGTGTGACGCTTGTTTTGGACTAAGATGTTCACACATGCCAAAGCCTCCTCATATCCATTCCTTGGTGGTCAACAAGGATAGAACCAGTTTTTCGTGTTTGACAAGAGAGAAGTCCTGTATCCCAAATCGCATTCTTTATACTGAGTGGTCTTCTTTTCCCTGAGCACCAAATCAGTTTAAAAGTTTCCTAACTATTCTTGTGCAATGTTATTTTTGCTTACCAAACAAAACTCACACAGCAGCCGGGCACACTGAGTCACAGAAGTGCCAAGCAGAGGTTCATGGGAGCTTACTTTGAGGAATGAAAAACATCAAGTGACATCTGCTGTGAAGACTAATCAATTATCTGAGCAGGTGTTACCATAACCCAGAAGAGATCAGACTTGAGTCAGGGGTTCACTCCAGGTTCCTGGGCAATGCCGGATGTGCACACTTGCTGTTGCCTGGTGGGAGAGGGTGGTGGGTCACAAAAACCCCTTATTAAGTTAGGTTCTTAAATTATTTTGTAGATTATACCTAGAGTGGCTTAAACAATCCAATAATGAGTCCTGAAATGCAAAGAAAAGTTTTGCAGGCAAATATTGGTAGAAAAAAATAAATGGCTTGCAGGGTGTCCTGAGCACATTGTCAGGTGTGGTTATAGGATGACAATTGATGTTTCTGCATTGTGCTAAGATTTTCAGATGATATTAATGCAAAACAGTTGTTCCATGGAAGAGGGCCTCAGTCTGTGGCAAAAGCAAAGGCAAAGCCAGTGTCTAGGAACACTTCCCCAAACTGTGTCTTGGATCCCTGTGAAGGAAACAGATAGAGACTCATACAAAATTACAGCTCAAACCAGGAAGCAACTCCCAATAGGGGTATGTGGGGAGGGAACAAGAGAAAAGCAAGCACAGGTGAGAACAAGGTAATTAATCGGATCTGAGGAAAGTTAGGAACTATCTATGCTTAGAATCATGAACAAGGGGAGTTCCAGTAAGAAGCCATTAACTATGTCAGAGTGAGGCTGGTGACAGGCAGAGGAAAAATGGGATATGTTATCACTCCATCCCCACTTCCCCAGTCTAGGAAGGGATCTGGTCAACACCCCAGACCATAAATAAGACTACCATCAGACCCACTGACTTTCTCCACCATCAAACTGGACCCAATGCTGCAGTTATAAACACCATCAGTGGGTGTTCATAGAAGGGGTTCCCAGTGCTACCAGAGTCACTGTCACTCAAAAGCAGAGCTGTGGGGACCTAAGCCAACCTGATCTACATAATAAATTCCAGCTGGAGAGCCAACAAGGCCTCATTTCAAAACCAAATGAAAGCAAAGTCAAGCTCATGGTGTTCCAGTTTTGATTTGGAGCATTCCCTAGATTTTCAAGGGTTAAAGACTTTGTCTCTATCCTGTGGCTCTATTGGGAGGTAGTGGAAACAACAGGTGGACTAGAGTGTGTGGACATACCAGCCCTCTCCTCTCTCCTTCCCAGCTTTCACAAGGTGAATGGTTCTGTTCTGCGAGATCCCCACCATTTGTGTCGCCTCCTACAGATCCAAAGCAACACTGCCATGTGACTGTGGATTAAAACCTCCAAGGTTGTGAGCCAAAATAAATATTTTCTTTTAAGCTGTTTATCATGGGTATTTTGACACTGTGGTAGAGTGTTGACTAATTCAAAGCACAAGGGCATGAAACACCTGGCACTGTCTTCTTTTCCTTGATGAAATTGGTGACATAATCAAAAGGGGCAGGAGAGGACAGCCATTTATGATTGGGGGGGGCAGGGCTTGGTAGGATATTGCATAATGACCTGGAATAAGGCATGGACAGACTGAAGAGTAAATCACCCAGAGCATGGCTGCTGTTTGGCACAGCTCAGTTAATCACAGCTAGAAAACGAGTGAAGATGGGAAATTTCCTCAGCTTGTAGCAAAGAGACAAATAGAATACACAAACGATAAGATGCGGACAGACTGCAGTGGCCTAATAGATAGCTACTGCCAATGCCAGAAGGCTTCCAGAAAGAGGGCTGGCTAAAGATGCCTCTGCGTGAGCTGAGGAAAGGGAGCCGGAATGAGAAAGATACAGGCTTTTTATCCCGAAGACAAGAATAGAGAGGAATCTTTGGCAATCTTCAAAGGAAGCTAGGCAGCACTGGATAACAGCAAAAGCAAAGTCACAGGGCACACAACAAGCCAAAGGAAGCCTCAGTCCCTCTGGTCCTTGGCAGACGAAGGGGGCTCAGAAGCTCATTCCAGTAGCCTGAGGCCAGGAAGTACATCAACAGGACTCTGATGTTCTAGAGATATCTACATTGGTGTCACCTCAGCAGGGGATTAATACCCATGAGGTCTATAAAGTACAAAGGTAGGTCCTCTGGCTGTGCTGGTCTCAGTGCTACTGGTGCTGCCCACATTCCCAACACACTGGGAGTCATCGCTCAGCTAGCCACTAGCCATCCCATCAGGAATGACCTGGACAGTCTCAGGAGGGTGGGCAGAATCTGTCCGGCCATAGACGGCGAAGATAACTGTGGCCAGATGAGGCCCCCATGCACCAAGAGGGAAAACTGCTGCTGTGAAGACAGCTGTAGCAGACACAGACTCATTAAAGACAGAAACCAAAGGAAAGACAAGGGCCCACAAGGTCAGCTGACCCCCAACTCCATGCACATAGCTGGCACCTCCCAACTCTTGAGGACAAAGAAATTGCTCTGACACTTGATTTTTCTTCATATAGATTTAGCAGGATTTTTTTTTTTTTTACTGCATTGATTTTTACAATTTTTATGATTTTATTGTTCACCTACATATGTCCATCTAATTTATTTACACATTTCCTTACATGTTTTAGGCAATGTCTTTTCTTTTTCTTTTGTCCCTGTGTTTTCTCTTAGCTTCCTATAAATTTATTAGTATTTTGAGCTTATCTTACTTGTTTTAAAATTTCACATTTTCTTTTTACTCCTCACATTTACTAATATCATTTCTTGAGCTGTTTCACTACTGTGAAATCTTTCCTTTATTTCTCCCCCCCCCCTGTTTCCTTCCAGACATTATTTTTCACTTCCTTCTCCTTTCAATCTACTCAGCCTTGTTTCTCCTTTTTAAAAAGAATTCCCCCTTCCTTGTCTCATTCCTATATCTCATGCATTTATTATTTCCACAATTTCCCTAAATCTCTCTCTATTGATAAATAGCTTAGGATGGCCTTGAACTTTTGACTTTTTGTGCCTCAGCTTCCCAAGCATTGGTATTAAAGCCGTGCCACTACAATTAGCATCATATTATTTTTGAATGTATTAAAAGCAGATGAAAGACGATTTTTTTGTTCTGTTTTTATGTGACAGGGTCTTACCATGTAGCCTAGCCCATGCCATCCTGGAATTCACTATGGAGGCCAAAGCGGCCTCAAAACTCATAGATCCACCTGCTTCGGCTTCCTGAGTGCTAGGATTAAAGGTGTGCACCACCATATCCAGCCCAAAGGCAGTATTTTTTTTTAAGTTGCCTGTATATTGTTCATTAGATAAATTCCGAAAACATATTGACAGAAAGTGTTTGAAAATAAAGAACAAAACACACACCCTACAAAAGGTTAGTGCCCAGCGTTTGCCAAGAATGAGTAGAACAAAGTTGAAGACTCAAAAAATAAAACAAACGGAGACCATGAGTGGGTAAATCTCAGAAGAAGGAGCACAACTCTATACCGGACACTTATAAAAATATTTAGCTAAGTAATAGTCAAGGAATTTTAGAATATGCCATTTACAATAGCCATACTGTCAAGACAATTCTGTGGCTTATAACACCAGATTTAATGGCAAGAACGTGGGAAAATAGAAAATCATGCGTGATTGGTACAAATGTACCTTGATAAATCACTGTGTAGGGTAGTGCCATAATATTGAACTCAAACATGTCAGCTTATGATCATGTGTGCTAGAGAAACTCATGCACACATACAAAGATATGTGTGTGTGTGTACATGTATTTATGTATGAATATGGATGTTTTCAGAAAAACATTGATGCAGCACAAAAGAACAAATTGTAGAAAACATGCATACACATATCACACTCACATATACTTTCATATGTATACACACACACACACACACACACACACACTCAGCATCTTTAGCTAAAAAATGTGAAGTGTGAAATGCTCCAAAGTCTATAACTTTTTGACCATTGACATGTCACTCCATGTGTGCATGCTTTGGTTCATGTGGAAATTACTTAAAATGCTGCATCAAGGTACTTTCAGGCTAGGTGTATATGAAACAACAGTCAACTCTGTGTTTATATTTGGGTCCCACAGAAAAGATATCTCCTTATTCATACATAGAGACTCTAAAATCTGAAAGAAATTCAAATTCTGAAACATTTCTACTCCTTAAACTTTGGGATAGAAGGTACTTTAAGTGTAGTGTGATGTAAATGCTGTACACACTGTGTGTAATATATAATAGTGTCTGTAATGTTGTATGAGATGTTGTGGTTAATATATAACGTGTACACATATATCTTAAGCCTCTTTGTGAAATTATAAGTAAATACTGACAAGTAATTTTCAGCCTCCTCTCCTAAGGATGCTCACCAAATCCCTGCCCACTTTGGAACAGAGTTCCATTCAGGGGATGTGAACCGTTCATTCTAAGTAGGGAATGTGGTGAGAGCTGGAATCAGATCTTTTTAAAAATAAAACTGTCATTAAATATGGCAGAATGTTAAGATATAATTTGTGTGCTAACCACATAGATACCTATTAACTATCTATTTCCTTGCGTTTTAAATCTTTTATAGAGAGACGTTTTCAGTGTGGGAAGGGACAGACAGGAGCATCAGTAATTACTGAAGGGACAGAAAATAGAACACAAACCAAAGTGAAGTCCTAAAACGTCAGCGGAGAGAAGTCAAGATACAACTAGGACCAGCGCGCGCACTCATGGAACCGGGAGATCAGCCTTGATTGTGTAACAAAGTGCTCCCACCCCCCATCCCCCTTAGAAAAGAGCGAATGCTTAGCCCAAGTGCTGTATTCATTAGCGATGTGGGACTTTGTTCTTAAACCCATGTCAGAATCAACTTGCTCTCGGACGTCATAACCCCACGGCGTTAGCTGCATAGGGCAGTCGCAGCACAAACCTCAATTATATGTTTGAGGTTGCTACAGCCTTGAGTCCTGGGTAAATTCGCCCCTCTCCTTGCTGAGTGTGGTTCCCGGGCTTACAGACTCACAGGTGCCTTTCCAGCCCAAGGCTGACTGTCCAGGACACTGAATGTTCCTGTATGCCTCACTGAAAAACAAACAGAGGCTCAGGTCACTGGAAAGGTGAGGACAGCCAGCAAGCCGGAGGTCACAGAAACAGCCATCACCTGAGTTTGTCTAACTCACCTTTCCGTGTCCTGCGGAGGAGAACAGAGCGTGCTGCAGGTGGTGTGCTGAACCTGGCTCTGGCTCTTGTCGCGAAATCTTAGGGAAGTTGTGCTCTCTAACCCGACCTAAACCTCAGGTGCTTGAATCTTAAATTGAAGGTCGATTTAAAAATCTGGCAATAAGCTGATTTTGAAGTCAGCTCTCCAACTGGGCTTTCCTTTTAGTGGGACCTTTTGCTTGTCAGTGCCTTAGAGACCAGATACATACACACCATGGCCCAGCCATGGCTTCTTTTTCTGTAAATGAGTTGAATAAAATCTTG
>OU015750.1:32721633-32779752 GCA_907169655.1 Acomys percivali
GAAAGGTGGAGGGATAACAACAGTCATTGCACAGGGTTGTTGTGAGGCTTAAGTGAGATGTGGCCTAGGATCTTCCCAGCCCTGGCCCAGCCCAGGACATCCACGAAGGCACGGATGTCACACATTCCAAGCCCCGGTCCAGCCCAGAGCATCCACGAAGGCACGGATGTCACACATTCCCAGCCCCGGTCCAGCCCAGGGGCATCCACGAAGGCACGGATGTCCACACATTCCCAGCCCCGGTCCAGCCCAGGGGCATCCATGGATGCCACACATTCTTCCTGCTATTTCAGTTATTCTCCCTCATCCCGCAGATTTCCATTCCAGATCGAATGTGCTTATTATTTTTGAAAGTGGTTATTTTGAGCTTAGTGAAAAGCTTTAAAATTTGATACCCTACTGCTTATTGCTTGTTTCGGGAGGATTAACTTTTTTTTTTTCTTAAATCTTTGTCTGTTATCTTATGCCTCTTACTTCCTTTCCCAGAAGGTGAGAACAGAACAAATCTAAAAATGAAAGCCTAGCATATCCAGAAGTCCAACATTTTCAGTCTACACTATTCTCTTGACCATGCCATATGGGGCTATGGTGTCACTGGCTCTTGAGTCAGTCTGATGATACAACTGTGTTTGCATTAAAGCCACCCATTAAAGCATATGAATTAAAAATATATTTACTTTTATATTTTATGAATGAGTGTTTGCTTGAATGTATGTGCAGTGCCTCGTGTCTACAGAGGCCACCTGAGGGTGTCTGATCCCCTGGAACTGGAGTTACGGGTTGTTGTGAGCTACGACGTGGGTACCGGAAACTGAATCTGAGACATCTTCAAAACCAACTGGTGTTCTCAACTTCTGAACCATCTCTCCAGCCCTGAGCACAGGCTATTTCAAGTTTAGTCATACTCTGTACTCATATTCCCAGTAAGAAAAACCATCAGGGAAGCCAGGGTATAAATCACGCTATTTTCATTTGGGTGCTGCTAGAAGAAAAGGTGTTCCCTCTCAGTTCTCAGCCCCCAGCATAACAGACTGTATTTCCCTTCACTCTGACTACAGTGTCTGATATAAACAACTTAAGAGAGGAAGTATTTATTTTTGCTGACTTTATATGAATCATGGCTCCATTCATGGTGGTGAGAACACATTTCAGAGGTTGCTCAGAATGGTTCGTGCAGCACAAAGCAAAGCCAGAACTTGGGCGGGGGAATTATAGATATATAACCTTCAACGGTCCATCACGAGTGAGCTCCCTCTACCACCTAGGCCTCCCCTACAGAAAGGTCTACATCACCACTTCCTACAAAAGCAGTGCCATTTGGAGACTGACCATTTAAAACATGAGCCCCTGAAGCACAGTTCAGATTCAAAACAAAACAGCCCTTCCCTAGCCTTCAAAGGCTCCTGGTCATCCCGTGATATAAAAAGCATGTAAACACAGCTGTCAGAGTGCACCCTAAACTGTTTTCGACACTGTTTAAATGTCGAAGTTCACATTTTCTTCCGAGGCTCAAGGCCAACTCTGTATCTGTGTAAAACAGGAAAAGGGAAGGTGTATTTTCCCAATATACAGTGATACGGAGCATACATCCTAAAATGAAGGAATAAGGAAAGGTTAGACCAACACAAGCCCAAACCCGAAAGAGGAAAGCATTAAATCCCATAGTTTTCCAGTCTATCATCCCGGGAGTGTGATGATGTCATGTGACCTCCAGTAGGCTTGACTAGCCCTATAGCCTTGCTGTTTGCAGTCCACACGGCCTGTCTCTCGGGATGACTTCATCAGTTTCTGTAGTTTTCCTCAGCAGTCGTTCTACCCTCCTGGCATCTCCATTGCAACCTGGGTTCCACCGTCACATCCTTGTGCAGTGGCAGCCTTCCAGGCTCTTCCTGCTGGGAATCTGAGCTTGCTGTGCATTACTGCAATAGGCTTTCCTTAAAGATCTTGGTGCAAGCCAGCATGGCCAAGTCATTCTCAATTCTGAATGGCTAAGAACCCAGTCCTGTGTGGCCAACAGCAAGTCACTATTGGCTGGAACAATAGCAGGACCTCCTTGGACCATGACTGCAGTGGGTTGCTGAATGCCTGGTGGCTGAATCTAGGGACACTAGGCTGTAGGCAACTTTTTCCAGCAGGATTCCCTGGGGGCATTCTGTTTTTAACAGAAAATCTTTGAAATGACCAACAGTTTTATGTTGCCCTGGAGTCTGTGAATAGTAGAATCTTGTTACTTCCTAAAATGTGCTGAAAGCATGTGTTTTGTTGTTTCAGTAGAAAATCACCTAGATTCTCTTTAATGGTGCTAATCTAACACCTGAAATTAAAATATATTTTTTTTTCTCCTCCAAACTTTCACCGTAAGTTTACTTAGAAGCAGCCACCAATAACCAGGTTATAGACTGAACACTATGCTGCCTTGATCTCTTTCATCAAAGTATTTATTCACCCAAAATATTAAAATGTGGACAAAATATAGACAGATAGTTTCCAGAACAGAATCAAATGTCCACTAGTCCAGGTGCCAATAGAGTTCTTTGCACCTGAAGTTTCTTGAGCCTGGCCTTCACTGCCTGCAATTTTTTTTTTTGAACTCCAATAACTGTCCATTAGTCTTTGCTTATAGCATCCTAAGGGTTCTCTAGTTTCCAACTCTAAACATCAGACTCCCAGGAATCAGTTCTGAAGGTCTAAAAACCGCACCCTCAGGCTTACTCACAGTACAACCACGTCCTTTGTTGGCTTGTTTGTTTGTTTTTGTTTTTTTCAAGATAGAGTTTCTCTGTGTAGCCTTGGCTGTCCTGGACTCACTTTGTAGACCAGGCTGACCTCAAACTCAGAGAGCCTCCTGCCTTTGACTCCCCAAGTGCTAGGATCACAGGGGATCACCACTCCCTGCTATATAACCACTTCTTTAGTAATAAAGCATATATATATATATATATATATATTCACACATAATCTCTTAGATCACAATGCCTGATGAAAATAACTAAAGGGACAAAGATTTTCATGAACTCATGACTTCAGAGAGCTTCTGTGTGCCATGGCAGGAATGGCATGGAGCAGCAACTTAGTTCACTGTGGTAAGAGAGATCGGTGGAGGCTGTTTGCATCCTTACAGAGCAGGACCCAATAAGTCTCCTCATCTAATGGCTTCCTTCAGGCAGGGCCCCTCCTCCTCAGTGTTCAGTAGCCTCCTAACATAGTGCCACTAGCTGGGGACCAGCTGGGGTCAAAACATGACCTTCTAGATGATGCTTTATGTTAAATCACAATGCACACTTAGGGTATAGTAGGTGTTTCTACCAAGTGATAGGGCTGACACTTCCATGTGGACTTTCAATGCTTCTGGAAACAGCCTCCCTGGAATGGTTAACAATAGTCAAATCATTCTTTTTTATTATTATTAATTTATTCTTGTTACATCTCTATGGTTATCCCATCCCTTGTAACCTCCCATTCTCCCCTCCCTCCCATTTTCCCCTTATTCCCCTCCCCTATGACTGTTCCTCAGAGGGATTACCTCCCCCTGTATATGCTCATAGGGTATCAAGTCTCTTCTCAGTGGCCTGCTGTCCTTCCTCTGAGTGCCACTAGGTCTCCCCTGCCAGGGGACATAGTCAAATGTGAGGCACCAGAGTACATGAGAAAGTCATATCCCACTCTCCACTCAAGTGTGGAGACTGTTCTGTCCATTGGCTAGATCTGGGTAGGGGTTTAAATTTTACCACCTGTATTGTCCTTGCCTAGTGCCTTAGTTTGAGTGGAACCCCTTGGCCCAAATCTGCCTATCATAATGTTCTACTTGTAGGTTTCTAGGACCCACTGGATCCTTCTACTTTGCTATATTCACATGGTTCTCTCATCTAGAGTCCCAATAGGCTGTCCTCCCCTCTGTCCCAGTTTCCTGGTAAGGGAAGGCTTTCGTGGGACACGCCCCTTGGGCTAGTATGCAGATATAAGTGAGTATATACCATTTGAGTCTTTCTGCTTCTGGGTTAACTCACTCATTATGATCATATCTAGCTCAATCCATTTATCCACAAATTTGGGGAATTCCTTGTTTTTAATAGCTGAGTAGTATTCCATAGTGTAAATGTACCACAGTTTCTTTATCCATTCTTCTACTGAGGGACATTTAGGCTGTTTCCATGGTCTGGCTATTATGAATAAGGCTTCTATGAACATGGTTGAGCAAATTTTCTTGTTGTGTGCTGGTCATCTTCTGGGTATATTCCAAGGAGTGAAATAGCTGGGTCTTGAGGAAGCCCTATTCCCAGTTTTCTGAGATAGCACCAGATAGATTTCCAAAGTGGTTGTATTAGTTTGCATTCCCACCAGCAATGAAGGAGTGTTCCTCTCTCCCCACATCCTCTCCAGCATGTGGTGTCGCTTGAGTTTTTGGTCTTAGCCATTCTGATGGGTGTAAGATGGAATCTCAGAGTTGTTTTGATTTGCATTTCCCTGATGACTAAGGAGGTTGAGCATTTCTTTAAGTGTTTCTCAGCCATTTGATATTCCTCTGTTGAGAATTCTCTGTTTAGTTCCAAGCCCTATTTCTCAATTGGGTTATTTGGTTTGGTGGTGTTTAATTTCTTGAGTTCTTTATATATTTTGGATATTAGAACTTTGTCAGATGTAGTTTTGGTGAAGATCTTTTCCCAGTCTGTAGGCTGTCGCTTTGTTCTCTTGACAGTGTCTCCAGCCTTACAGAAGCTTCTCAGCCTCATGAGGTCCCATTTATTAATTGTTGACATTAAGGCCTGGGCTGTTGGTGTTCTGTTCAGGAAGTTGTCTCCTGTGCCAATATATTCCAGGCTCTTCCCCACTTTTTCTTCTAAGTGACTTAGTGTCTCTGGTTTTATGTTGAGGTTTTTAATCCACTTGGATTTGAGTTTTGTGCAAAGTGACAAATATGGGTCCAGTTGCATTTTTTTTACACATAGTCATCTCGTTAGACCAGCCCCGTTTGTTGAAGATGCTATCCTTTTTCCATTGAATGGATTTGGCTTCTTTGTCAATAACCAAGTGACCATATGTGTGTGGATTCATATCTGGGTCTTCAATTCGATTCCACTGATCAACCAGCCTGTTGCTGTGCCAGTACCATGCTGTTTTAATTACTATTACTTTATAGTACAAATTGAGATCAGGTATGGAGATTCCTCCGCAGCATCTTTTATTGTACAAGATCGTTTTTGCTATTCTGGGTTTTTTTGTTTTTCCATATGAAGTTCAGAATTGAACTTTCAATGTCTTTTAAAAATTGTGTAGGTATTTTGATAGGGATTGCATTGAATCTGTAGATTGCTTTTGGTAGGATGGCCATTTTTACTATGTTAATTCTCCCTATCCATGAGCAAAGAAGATCCTTCCATCTTCTCCTGTCATCTTCAATCTCCTTCTTCAGAGTTTTGAAATTTTTTTCAAACAAGTCCTTCATTTGCTTAGTTAGAGTAACTCCTAGATATTTTATATTGCTTGTGGCTAACGTTAAGGGTATGGCTTTCCTAATTTCTTCCTCTGCAAGCTTGTCATTTGTGTATAGGAAGGCTCCAGACTTTTTTGAGTTAATTTTGTATCCAGACAAATTGCTGAAAGTATTTATCAGCTGTAGGAGTTCTCTGGTGGAATTTTGAGGGTCACTTATATACACTATCATATCATCTGCAAATAGGGATAGTTTGACTTCCTCCTTTCCCATTTGGATACCCTTAATCTCCTTTTGTTGTCTTATTGCTCTGGCTAGAACTTCGAGTACTATATTGAAGAGATATGGAGAGAGTGGGCAGCCTTGCCTTGTTCCCGATTTTAGAGGAATTTCCTTGAGTATCTCACCATTTACTTTGATTTTGGCTATTGGCTTGTTGTATATAGCCTTTATTATATTGAGGAAAGTGCCTTGTATCCCTGATCTCTCTAAAACTTTAAACATGAATGGGTGTTGGATTTTATCAAATGCTTTCTCTGCATCTAAAGAGATGATCATGTGGTTTTTTATTTTCAGTTTGTTTATGTGGTGGATTACATTGATGGATTTCCGTATATTAAACCATCCCTGCATGCCTGGAATGAAGCCTACTTGGTCATGATGAATGATATCCTTTATGTGTTCTTGTATTCGTTTTGCAAGAATTTTATTTAGTATTTTTGCATCGATGTTCATAAGAGAAATTGGTCTGAAATTCTCTTTCGTTGTTGAGTCTTTGTGAGGTTTAGGTATCAACGTGACTATGCCTCATAGAATGAATTTGGTAATGTTCCATCCAATTCTATGTTTTGGAGTAGCTTGAAGAGTATCGTTATTAGCTCGCCTTTGAAGGTCTGGTAGAATTCTGCACTGAAACCGTCTGGCCCTGGGCTTTTTTTGGGGGGAGACTATCAAGGATTGCTTCTATTTCTGTAGAAGAAATAGGACTATTTAGTTTGTTTATCTGTTCTTCACTCAACTTTGGCAAGTGAAATTGATCAAGAAAATCATCCATTTCCCTTAGATTTTCAAATTTTGTGGCATATATGCCTTCAAAGTAGGATCTTATGATTCTTTGTATTTCTTCAGTGTCTGTTGTTATGTCTCCCTTTTCATTTCTGATTTTGTTGATTTCAATACTGTCTCTCTGCCTTTTAGTTAGTTTGGCTAACGGCCTGTCTATCTTATTGATTTTCTCAAAGAACCAGCTCTTGGTTTTGTTGATTCTTTGGACTGTTTTCTTAGTTTCTAATTTGTTAATTTCAGCCCTGAGTTTGATTATTTCCAGACATCTACTCCTTTTGGGTGTTTCTGCTTCTTTTTTTTCTAGGGCTTCCAGCTGTTTTGTTAAGTTGCTTATGTGCGATGTTTCCAATTTCTTTTTAAAGGCACTTAGTGCTATGAATTTTCCTCTTAACACTGCTTTCAATGTATCCCACAAATTTGGGTATGTTGTTCCCTCATTTTCATTGAATTTCAGAAACTCCTTGATTTCTTTCTTTATTTCTTCCCTGACCCATGTGTCATTTAGCAGAGAGTTGTTTAATTTCCACGTACGTGTAGGCTTTTTGTTGTTTCTGTTGTTGTTGAATTGCAGCCTAAGAGCATGGTGATCTGATAGGATACAAGGTATTATTTCAATCCTCTTGTATCTTTTGAGGCCTGCTTTGTGACCTACGATGTGATCAATTTTGGAGAAGGTTCCATGGGGTACAGAGAAGAAGGTATATTCTTTTTTGTTTGGGTGAAAGGTTCTATAGATATCTATTAGATCCATTTGACCCATGGCATTGGTTAATGATGTTATTTCTCGGCTTAGTTTCTGTTTCAATGACTTATCCTTCAGTGAGAATGGGGTGTTGAAGTCTCCCACTATTATTGTGTGGGGATCGATGTGTGATTTAAGTTTTTTTAGCAGATCTTTTACAAATGTGGGTGCCCTTGTATTGGGAGCATAGATGTTCAGAATTGTGATGTCATCTTGGTTGACTTTACCTTTGATGAGTTTGAAGTATCCTTCTGCATCCTTTTTGATTAATTTTGGTTGAAAGTCTATTTTGTTTGATATTAAAATGGCTACGCCTGCTTGCTTCTTGTGACCATTTGCTTGGAATATTTTTTCCCAACCTTTTACCCTGAGGTAATGCCGATCGTTATAGGTGAGGTGTGTTTCTTGAATGCAGAAGAATGTTGGATCTTGTTTATGTACCCATTCAGTTAGTCTGTGTCTTTTTATTGGAGAATTGAGACAATTGATGTTAAGAGATATTAACGACCAGTGACTGTTAAGAGTCTTAATTTTGATGTTTTCAATCGAGTGTTTGTGTAGCTGTGTTTTTGCCATGGTATAGTTACCTATTTCCTGAGTAGTTTTTGTTGTAGCTTGACCCTTTGGCCTGGAGTTTTCCTTCTAGTACCTTCTGTAAAGCTGGATTTGTGGATAGGTACTGTTTTAATTTGTTTTTGTCATGGAATATTTTGTTTTCTCCATCAATGGTTATTGATAGTTTTGCTGGGTAAAGTAGTCTAGCCTGGCATCTGTGGTCTCTTAGGGTTTGCGGGATCTCTGTCCAGGTTCTTCTGGCTTTTATGGTCTCTGCTGAGAAGTCTGGTGTAATTCTGATAGGTTTGCCATTGAATGTTATTTGGCCCTTTTCCCTTGCAGCTTTTAATATTTTTTCTTTGTTCTGTATGTTTTGTGTTTTGATTATTATGTGATGGGCAGTTTTCCTTTTCTGGTCAATTCTATTTGGTGTTCTGTAGGCCTCTTGTATGTTTATAGGTATCTCTTTCTTTAGGTTGGGGAAATTTTCTTCTATGATTTTGCTGAGAATAGTTTCTGGGCCTTGGAGTCTGATATCTTCTCTTTCTTCAATGCCTATTATCCTCAGATTTCTTCTTTTCATGGTGTCCTTAATTTCTTGGATGTTTTGTGTCAGGAGTTTTCCAGATTTGGCATTTTCTTTAATAATTGCTTCAAGATCTGTGATTGTATCTTCTAGACCTGAGATTCGTTCTTCCGTCCCTTGGATTCTATTAGAAAATCTCACCTCTGTGTTGCTCGCCTTCTTCTCTGAGGTCTCACGTTCTCGTTTTTCTTCTTTCTGTATGTTTATCATTGAATCCATTTTCGTCTTCAGATCTTGAACTGATTTTTTTTTTTATTTCTTTCATCTGATTGTTTGTATATTCCTGAGTTTCTTCCATTGCCTCTTTATAGGACTTCAGAGCTTGAATCGTTTTATTTATTTCTTTCATCTGGTTGTTTGCATTTTCCTGAAATTTTTCCAGTTCCGCTCTATGAGCTTCTTTTATGTCTCTCACCTGTTTGGCTGCGTCTTCCTGTATTTGATTACGAATTTTATTTGTTTCCTCCATTAATATGCTCCTTATTAAGGATTTGAGGTCATTTTCTTGTATATCCATTGTATTTGAACTCTCTGGCTTGTTTTCTTTGGGATTGCTGGAAACTGGTGACGCCATGTTGTTTTGGGTTTTTTTTTTTTTTTTTGCATATGCTTTTACGCTGTCCTTTAGACATCTTGCCGGCTTTGTTTTTGTTGGGTAGCTTTCCGAGTTGGATGGAGGGAGTCTGATGATAGAGTCACTTGTTTTCTCACGATTTCCATAGGCTGGAAGCTCTGATGCTTCACTGTTGTGGATGGCAGGAGGTTAGCCCTGTCGTTTTGGACTCTCACAGCCAGTGATCCTCAGCTCCCCTGTGCTCTGGGTCCTGCAATCGATCTGGGTCTCTGGATGAGCGTTGGGTCAGGCCAAGGTATCCACAGCCTTCTGGGTTCCCTGCCAAGTCCAGCTAGGGACACTGGGCCCAAACCGCCCGCCGAGCTCAGCTAGAATCTCAGGGCCTGAACCGTCTGCCAAGCTCAGCTAGGAATTATGGGCCCAAAATGCACACAGGGTCCAGCCAGAATTTTCGGGGTGGGACTGCGCACCAAGCTCAGCTAGGGGCTTTTGGCCAAACTGCATGCCGTGGTCAGTTATTGACTCAGGCCCGAACCATCCGCCCAGCTCAGCCAGGAATTCTGGATTCAAACTGCACACTGTGTCCAACCAGAATCTTAGAGCCGGGACTGTGCCAAAAGCTCTACTAGAGTCTCTGGGCCCAATCTGTCTGCCAAGCATGGTTAGGGACTCTGTCCCTAAACTGCACGCCGAACTCCACCTGTGCATCGAGCTCAGCCAGGGACTATGGACCCACACTGCACGCTGAATTCAGCCCGGGACTCCGGGCCTATACTGCGTGGATAGTCCAGCCAGAGTCTTGGGTCCGCTGAGCTTGTGTGCACTGCTCAGCTAGAATCTCTGGGCCTAATCTGCCCGGCAAGTCCAGCTAGGGCCTCTGGGCTGAATCTGCGTGCTGACCTCAGCATGCGTCAATGTCCCAGAACTGCCCGCTGAGCTGAGATAGTGTCTTGGGCAGAACTGCTCGTTGATGTGAGCTAGCGCCTCCGGTGGGCCTGAGCGCTCCACCCAGCTTGCGTCACAGCAGGGGAGCTGTGTCTGCACTGAGCTGTTGCCTTGGGCAGAATTGCTTGCTGAGCTGAGCCAGCGTGTCCACAGCACTGCGCACTGAGCTGTACCCGGGACTCTGGGGCCGAACTGTCTGCCGAGTCCAGTTTGGGTCACAAGGCACCATGCAACCCAAATCCTGTCCAGTGTCCCCTCTCCCGCAGTAACTTTCACCAGCCACCACACTAACCCCCTCCACCGGAACGCTCTGAGCTGCAAACCTCAGTCGCTGCCGCTGGTGCCGCTTGTGCCGCCGCTGCTGCTTTGCTCAGAGAAAATCCGCACTCCTCCCGTGTGCAGGGGCACGCAGGTCCTCCACACCCTGGTCCCTCCAAACCGTGGAGCACTCCTGCTGCCGTGGTGTTGGGACCTTGGTGTTCCTGGCTCAGAAATCTGTGCAATCCCCTGAATTGTTCACTGGAGCTACCAAACACAGTCCACACTGCTCGCCACCATCTTGGATTCCAACATTCTAGTCAAATCATTCTTATAAGTCAATGTCTACACAACTCAAAACTTCATGCTTAAAACACATTTTAGATTTGTTTATTTTATGTGTAAATGTCCGTCTGTCTGTATGTTTGTTTGTTTGAATGTAAGTGTACCATGTTTGCCTTTGCCTACAGAGGCCAGACAAAGGACTGTGGATCTCTTCAAACTGGAGTTACAGATGGTGTGAGCTACCATGTGGGTATTGGCAAGTGAACTTGGGTTCTCTGCAAGAGTAGCCAGTGATTTCAGCCACAGCCATCTCTCTAGCCTCTGAAACATATTCATTCATTGACTAGTTAAAACCATTGTCCCAAGGAAGATCAATTGTGTGTGGTGTATACATATATATTTCTAAAACATATCCAGATACATTTCTAAAATATAATATATCATATATTTTTATAATGTATAAATTTTTGTAGCATATACTATATAACTATTATATATAAATACATAAATATATAAAATATAAACATAAAATACATATTTCTAATAAATGAAATTTTATAAATCCAGAAGAGTTACTCTCTAAATGAAATCTATCCTTTATAACTTAATGAAAATTCCAAATGTCAGTGTTTTGTGGGCGTTGGGGAAAGAAATCCATCATTGTTTTATATTTCCTGGTCTGATACAGCATTATGAACACTTTTCCAACATGACCACAGTGCATCTCACACCACTGACCTGAGAACAGGAGGCTGAAGTCTGGTGTGAAGCGTGAGGCCTGCTGGAACCCTCCCCATGGCCTCAGCTTGCATCAGCACCCACACAAGACAACCTTCAGGGTAGCTTGCTCAGGGTAAAGGCTGCAAAGTCCTGCTCAAGCAAGACAAGACTGCATTGTCAAAGAGCAGCAGAGGGATGAGCACCTCGAGGAATTGGCACATGCTGCTTTTATTTGAAAGGTGTGTGCAATTCATTGACAGAGTCTATAATGGATGTGATAAACGTGAGACATCACTGAGATGTTTTTTTTTCTTTCTGTGTGCATGGCTATACTAATGACTTTGTGTGACAATAGCTACAATACCGCAGAAGTAATGTAATGGAGGGAGGAGTGGTTTATTTTGGCTTACAGTTTCATAGAGTTTGAATCTATGTCCATGGAAGGCATTGTGGAGCAGCACAGTCCATAACCATGGCGTCTGTAATTTGTAGTAGAGGCTTGTTACTTTATGTCTCAAGAAGGAGGAGATCAAGGCAGAAGTCAGAGTTTGAGTTGAGGCTTCCTTCTGCTAGTGAAGGCCATCTCCCTGTTACCAGGCCCTCCCCAAACTGCACATTTAAAACATGAACCTCTTGAAGACATTTCCCATGCCCCCCACAGGCGTGCCCCTTTCCTGTCCATATTCCCATCTATGGGAGTTACAGGAGCGAGCTGGGATTCTTTGAGTAGGACGTTTGAGCCTCTGGTGGGGCAGCATAAAAACAAACAAACAAACAAACAAACAAACAAACCCAAGGATTTTATTAAGCATTGTATGTTTCTTTCAACACATCAAAACCTAGGTCTGATAGACTTGAAACTGAAGACTACTAATTAGAAACTAGAAAGAATTCAGAATATGACAAATTAGAAGAATTCTAGTTCTAGTTGGAGAGAGAGAGAGAGAGAGAGAGAGAGAGAGAGAGAGAGAGAGAGGAGAGAGAGAGAACGCAAACTGGAAAAGCACAGGAGTTAGTTTCATTCTAGGGGATGAACTTCAAGGGACAGGGAGCAACATACATCCAAGAAGGCATACACACTTCAGCCTGGCGAGTCTGCAGGAAGGGCTTGAGTCTGCCCACCTTGCTCCAGAAAGGCCGCCAGGCAAGGAAAAGCTCTCTACTGAACGCAGGCTACGCTCAGCACATTCAGGAAAAGCACCACTGTCCACTAAGGCATTGGTTCTCAACCTCTGGGTTGTGAGCTCCTTAGGAGTCAAATGACTTTTTCCAAGGGGTTGTGTACCTGATGGCCTGCACATCAGATATTTGCATTATGATTCATAACATTGGCAAAATTACAGTTATGAAGTAGCAGTGGAAATAATTTGATGGTTGGGGGGCGGGGTTACCACCACATCAGGAAGGCTGGGAACAGCTTAACTCTCAGAACTCATAGTGTCACCTCGAACAGGAGTAGTAACAGATGGAAGCCAGATATGCCGCGCATTTCTTTGAAAGAAAGTGGGCAGGATGTTTATAGCCACTGCTCCCTGCTTTGACTCCCAGGAGGGTGGGAAACAGTGAGAAAGCCTAAGTGGGTAGCGGAAGTTAAAGGATCTTTGGGAGGCTCTGCACATAGCACAGGTAAAATGCATTATTAAAGGAGTTAGGTGACCCATTCATTAAGTGTGACTATTGCAAGTGTACTGTAATCAGTAAAACATTGTTTTGGCATTCAATTTTTGAAATGTGATTTTTTTTTTTAAAGGCCACCAGTGTTATACTGTTGCAAATACTTGGGCCATGTAGCCCTGCTAATAGGTTTTCTGGAATTTTTAAAGCAAAATAATGTCATAACATTTCGATGTAATGCACCTGCAATATAAAGGAGAGGACTGTGGATGGAACAGGAAAGGCAGACCAAAGGAACAGGAAAGCTTACTGCTTGAGGCAGGAGCTCTGCAGGGACAGTCGCCCCATGGGGTTTACTGTAAGGAAGCCTTTCTTGAGAAGAATGGAAACTTGTATCTTCTCTGTTCATTGAGAGCAATAGCTTTTGCCAAAGAAACAATAGAAACAAGAACTGTCTTACTCATGCCTTTATCTGCAGCATTTCCTAGACTTCTTGGGCATAGTATGTGCTCAGTTAATATTACCGGATGAAGAAAAATCTATAAATAAACTGTGCAGAACCAGAGTGGATAGACCAAGAAGTTTTCAAGCTCCTTTAAGCTAGTAGGGGAACCTAGTTTGAAATGAGAAGGTCCCATGATCGCGCCATGGCTGCCTGAAGAGGGAAAACAGAACTGGTGGGCTGCACTGTGCCATTATGAAGGGCAAGCATCATGCCTGTCATGGATGCTGTTTCTAGAACAGAGGTAACTTGCTGAAGGCCACCATCTACCTGCACAACCAGGCTGGGCACCTTAAGGAGAAGCATCCTGACGATTGCAAGTCACCACAGCTAAAACGTACTACAGAGCGATAGCGTGGCCATCATTAGCTGTGAATATTGAAAGCGTATTATAGTCAGTGAAACCTTGTTTTGGCATTTGATTTTTAAAACACCAGAACTCTGAAAGAAAGAAAAAAAGGTCACTAGAGCTGTTCTGTTGCAAACTTATCTCACTATCAGTGTCATCAGCGTTTGAAAAGCAAAGCCCTCTTCAGAGTGACAGAACACTGCTTAGGAGGTGGCTAGGCAGGATTTGAACTCCACATGACTAAGTCTCCAAACTGCAGCTGCCGAGGAGAGACCTCAAGTCGTTTAGCTGAACATCAGGAGTTCCGAGGCAGAACTAAGAAAAACTAGTCTAGGATGGAGCGTGTTCAGGGGCTGGCACTGTGGAGGAAGGCTGGAAGAAGTAAGAACGTCCTTGCAGCTCAGGCACTACGGCACCAGACTCTGGTGGATCTGATGAAGGACCTTCCTGATCCAGGCTGGAGGGAGTCAGAAGGCTTTCTGGAACACAGCCCGTGTTTGCAAAACACCAGGGGCTGGGCCCGAGTTGACCTTTTGCAAACTTTCCCAAAGCAAAACTTTTCCCCATTCCTGCTAGACCTTCAGGTAACAGCTCACTGTAAGAGTATGAATTAGTCTTTCGAAGACTGAAATCAGGAGAAGAGAATAATTTCAGATTTCTCAAAAGACAATACCTGATACTCCTTTCATAGACCCCCCCCCCAAATCTATTCTAAAATTGCCCTGTGTGATGACTACTGGTCTTAATGGCCAGGGCCGGGGAAAGTTATATGGAATATATACATTTGAGCTTGTTCTATCAGACATTGTTAGTGACCAGAATATGCACTGAAGACAGACATGTTAATTAGCCTGATTTGCTCACAGAAATAATTAATTACGTAATCCTTAATTAGCTAACACTTTCAGCCTGTCAGGAGCAGTGGTAAAGGCCAGGTGCAAGTCGGTGCTCTTCCTCTTTATTCCCCAAAGACAAAGGGCCAGTAATTAGTGTCCCAGTGCTGTCAGGCACTGTGGGGAAAGAGCAGCAGGCTGAGCAGCTTGCAGTGTCAAGAGGTTTGAGTGTACATATAACAATAAGGCAAAGGTCCTAGACTGAAGGCAGCATCCATGCCCAGTGTTGTTCCGTCCTGTCCTATAGCTACCAGTATCTCCTCTGAGACAACTTTCACAATGGCTCCTGGATAGTTTGGGTAAAATTAGAAATGCCTGGTGGCCAGTGGCCACGGCTTAGGCTACCTAGTTTATCCCCCAGCATTCATTTGCCTCCCCATTCTGAAAACTCTGTTGGCTGACTACAATGAGCCAAAAGAAGCCAAAAATAAAATAAAAAGATTGGAGAAGTTTTTGAAAAATGGTTTTCAGCAGGAAGTGGTGTGATTTACACCTTAAGTTAAGATCCAAGGTATTTGTTCCTCGACTGTACTGCACATTATAAACAGAAATCCACACACAGCAAAAAATGCCACATGTCTGCTTCTATTTGGCCCTTGCAAATATTTTAAGTTCTGATTTGCTTAAAATCCATGATGCTGGTGCTCTTGAAGCTCTGCTCCATATAGAACGTCAGCTGATTCCCATGGGAACCACAAGAGAAAGGGTCACGATGAAAGAGATTGTCTTCCTCCAGGATGAATGCACCAGCAATCAGAGTGAATTCATCATTTCTCTCCCCTATTTTTTCCTTCCCTCCCTCCCTCTCTGCTTTCCTCCATCCATCCTTCCCTTTCCTCTTTCCTGCCTTCCTTCTTTCCTTCCTTCTTCTTTCTTTCCAAGTCAGGAATTGTTCTATTCCTAAGTGTGTTGTGGAGCTCTGTAGACCTGGCCGCCCTCAAGTTTGTAGCAATTCTCCTGTCCTGACTCCTGAGTTTTAGGATTGCAAGCCTTCACAGTCACAACAGGCTACCAATTAATAGATTTCTTTTTATTTAAAAAAACCACTACATATTTTTTTTTTAAAAAAAATAATGAGCTATAATTCTTTATTCTGCCTGCACTGACACCCAGAGGCACAGGTTAGTGGATGTTAAAGACAACTTAGTATTTAGTTCAATGGAGAAGCCATGGGAAACCAGCTTTGTTTAATCATCAGACCTTCTGTATGAACTCCGATGGGCAAAGTTCAGACAAAGGGGCTTTCTGAGGCCCTGACTTTGCATATTTCCCTAACTAGTGATCAGAAAGAACAAAATGAAATTAGCTAGTAGTGGGAAAGAATGGGAAAACAAAATATTTGGGAACTGAAAGTTCTCCCGAGCACCAGACACATTTTTGATGAGATTGGCATGGACTCCAAAAGCAGGTTTGCATTCATATACAGTTTGTCTCAAAGCAAATAAGTCTACGGATCACACCAGCCCTCTGTTGGGAAAGGTGCTGTGATCAAAGTTAACAAGCTAGCCAACCTGGTCAAAGAGAAAGGATGCCACACCTCCCAAGGGAGCCTATCTTCTTGGGGAATGATACCCTGCAAGCTGGGCTATGGTATAAAAGTCCATCCAGGGATGGTGTTTTGAAATCGTCGACAAGAGTTCAAACTACTAAGGGAAGATCTTAGAAGAAAATTTATGAAGAAAACCTAAGCTTGAAGGGATGGTGCTCTTCTAACTCGAAGCTGTGTCACTGTGGTTAGATCTGAAGTTTAACAGCAGGTCCTGATTTTGCTTTTTCTGATAACCACATAGTGCAAAGTATGGCTTCCCTTTTACCTGCTTCTCATAGAGCCATGAGACCTGACAAGAGTACATATGAGGGGTGAGTAATTTTGATCTTTATTTGTTTGGGGCAGATGAAAATCTCTTGGATTTTATTTTAAATGCTCAGAGGAAAAACCCCAGAGTTTTGTCCATCTTCTCACACTGGACATTAAATAATTGCAACACTGTTCATAATACAAACCCACATAAAAGCACTGAGGTGTTTCATTCTTTGGCTCTTGGGGAATTGGCAAGTTGGTTCCTGTATGAATGTAGAACAGAGTTGTGTGAGATAATGTAGCGGATAAAAGCACTGGCTGAGCAAGCTGGACCACCTGAGTTCACGTCCCAGAACCCAGTGAAATGTGGATAGGAAGAACCCCTCCCACAGAGATGTCCTTTCCCCTCCACACACGCTTCCTTGCATGTCCACCTCCACACGGTTTTATAAGAAAGCATAATAAAAATACACATAGTAATAATAAGAGAGAAAAAGAAGAAAGTAGGTCAAAAGAACCTACAAAAAAACATGAGAATTTTACGCAACCCACAGGAGCAGACGAACTCAAAGGTCAGCCTGGAATCCACCATGGAGTTCAGTGTTTAGTTCCAGGCCCATAGGCTGTACCTGGGAAATAATGAAAGAGGCCCCCACAGTGCCTACGGCACTTCAACTGTGTTCAGTGTGTAATGGGGTAATTTCATATGCTTTGTGATGGACGGACTTGACATGGATCGGCTTCTGAAATACCATGGATGTTATTCATCTCAAAGGCACGCATAAATCTGCCCAAGCTGCCAGCAAATTAAACTCTAATTTCTGCCTCAGGTTAACAGAACATAATAGAGCATTAGTCCTCATGAAGCTTAAGGAATTTTTGTAAGTTTCCTTTGATTTGCCGAGAATTGTGGGATACATCTTGCCATAATGTCAGCATACAGGCAGGGTTCTACTCCCAGGCTCAAACAGACCCCTCCACCCACCAGGGAAGCTGAAGAGAGATGGAGAAATATGCAAATGAAGACAAACAGGCAAACTGAAATGGAAAACCTCCCAGCTAACTCTTTTTTTTTTTCTTTCTTTTTCTTTTCTCCCTCCTGCTCCCGCCTCCTCCCACAGGGCTTCTCTGTGTAGCCTTGTCTGTCCTGGACTCACTTTGTACACCAGGCTGGCCTCGAACTCACAGAGATCTGCCTGCCTCTGCCTCCTAGGGTGTTGGCCAACATTTTTCTTTGGTCACTGATATTTAGAGCACAAGTTATGAAAAGAGGCTTAAAAAAAAGACTTGCAAAGGAAACACAATGTGGGAGTCTATTTAGTGGTAGTTAGGGATTTTAGAAAGAGCAAAGCGTTGGAAGAGACAGGTTCATACTGATTTGAGTTTGGCATGAAGTCTCAGGCAAGCCTTTCCTTAAAGTTTTTAAGACATCGTTTATTTGTTTTTGGTTGAGCATGATAGTTGACATGTACTTAAAAGGGGGCGCAATGTGTTGGTGGGCTTTTGTTTGTGTGTTTGGTTGGTGGGTTTGCAGTGTTGGTGATTGAACCCAAGGCCTCATGCATGCTAGATAAATACGCTATCACTGATCTATATCCCCAGCCCAGTGAGAGGATTTGAACTATGCATGTGTTGTAGAAATTTTAAATTCTATTATCTAGATAATATATCCATCACCTCACCAATTTCTCATTGTAAGAATGTTCAAAATCTATTTTAAAGCAATTTTAAAGTATATGCCTGGTAACTCGTGGTTATCAGGCAAGGCAGTATAGATTATTAAGCTTATTCCTTCAGTGGTACTGTTCCCTTTGACCATCTCTGTCTCATATCTTCCTAGTACCCAGCCTTTGAGGCACAGTATTTGTCTTTCTGGGCTGGTATTGCCCTTAGCAGAGTTCTGCCTATGTCACAAATGACAGAATGCTTTTCACTGTAAGAGCTGAGAGGCTAGTAAGATGGCTCGGTGGATAAACAAACACTTGACACCAAGCCTGCTGACCTGAGTTGTGTCCCTTGGGCTCCCATCCTGAAAAGAGAGAAATGGCCCCTACAAGATGTCCTCTGACTTCCATACATGTGCTATTATGCATGCATATTTTTCACCCACACCCACAAATAAATAACTGTAATAAAGTATAACTAGTATTCCATTTTTGAATATATATTAATAAACATATTTATAATAGATAAATATGTTGCACTACAATTGACATATGAGTGCAGATACCACTGTGACACACCAATCTCAATTCTTTTAGATAAATAACAAAAAGTGAAGTTTCTGTACCATAAGATAGGTTTATTTTAGTTTCTATGCCCCCCCATGACATTTTCTTAGACTAGCCATATTAATTCATACTTTCATCAATAGTATACAAGGTTTCTCTTGTCTCTAGACTTTGGCAATATCTGTTATCAGAGCTCTTTGATCATAATAATTATAATAATTGAGATGCAATATGAATAAATTAATAAAATACTTTTTAAAATAATAATTATAACAGATATGAAGAGATATCTCATTGTGTTTTTTATTTTAATTTCCATAATGACTAGTGATATTGAACATTTTAAGATATATTTGTCAGCCATCTCGATCTTTGAGAATGTCCATCCAAATTTTTAAGTTATACTTAGCCATATTCTACTTCTATCTTATTGAGTTATTTAACTTGGATAATAGACTCCTGTCTGATGTATGTCTTCTCCCAGCCCATGGGTTGTCTTTTCACTTTGTGGCTATTTCTTTTGCTATGCAGGAGGATTTAGTTTGGTACAACCCCATTTGTTTGTTTACATGTTTGTTTGCCTTTTCTTATGGAGTCCTACCTTAGGGACCACTTTACAAACAAAGATGGTGGAGCTTTTCTCTGTGGTCTTCTGTGAAACAGCTTCAGGTCTTACCTGTGCAGCTGCTGTCTATTCGGAGTAGACATTTGGACGTGGCCCGAGATCAGGTTCAAATTTCCTTCTTCTGTAGGTGGGGATCAAATTTTCTCAACACCATTTATTGAAAAGCTTTTCCTTTCTTCATTGTGTTCTTGGCTGCTTTGTCAAATACCAATTGTCCACTAATAACTGGGTCTATTTCTGGACTTTCATCTTATTCCCTTCATTGATGTGTGAAAGCCACATTGCTTTGATTACAACCATGTGGGGGGTTTGGTTGGTTGGTTGGTGGGTTGCTTTTAGACAGTGTTTCACTGTCTTGAAACCTTCTATATAGCAAACTGGCCTTGAATTTAGGATTATTCTGCTTCAGCTTCCTTAACTGGCAATCAGACATCAAGGAGATCTAAAGGATATCTCCAAAGTATAAAGTGATTATTGTAGCAAATCTACTACAATAGAATGTAATTAATGACTATGATGGTTTGAGATTTTCTACTTGAACACAGGAAAGAGGGACATCGGTAGTTTTAGAAACTCCAAGTCACAGGTGTCCTTGACCAATTGATTCAGAAATCCCTAGAAAGGACTGAAGTGTCAACACTCTTTAAAGTTCATCTAGTGATTCCAGTTTGTGGCTAGAGCTTGGTTTTATATTATAGGTGCACACTGCTACATATTTTATATTTCTACTCCCTACAATACCTCTATAGTTCCACTCAAGGTCTGTGATATCTCTTACCTTGTTATTTTGAAGTTATTAAGTTAATCAAACACACACACCTAATAGAACTGATATACAGTGAAGTTGTAGGCTATAAATTCAGCAAGCAAAAGTATTAATTTTTTTCTATCTACTAATAAGAAACTACCTGAAACTGAACTTAATAGAACAATCCCAATTAAATAGATTAAAATGCTGTATACTGAAAACCACAGAATATTGATAAAAGAAATTCAAGAAAACATGAAGGCATAAACAGGTGAAAGGATATTTCACATTTGTTGACAGGGAGACTTGATGCAGGTGAAACGTTTATACCACCCATAGTGATCTACAGATTCAATATAATTCCATCCAAGACTCTAATGCCCTTCTTCACAGAACTAGAACAACCCTAAAACCTGTGTGGAACAAGGAAAGATTTCAAATGGCCAAAATGCCTCCTTTGGTCACTGAGAGGATGATCACCTTAGAAGTGCTTTTCCATGGACCATTGGGACAAGAATCTCCATCAGCATCAGACTCTGGCACCCTTTAAAGATACCCCAGTGATTCTGATAAGCAGTTGAGGAGTCTCGCTGGAGATGAATGAATGCATTTCTTGGTGTTATGGTTTGTAGATTCGGTTAGAACCCCAAAGGAAAATCTCCCAGATCATGAAATCAGCTTTGGCAAAATGAAATAAAAAGTAGAATTGAATTTGGAAGAGAAAGTGAGTGGCAGTGTTTCCAGAACTTTAATGTGCATATGAATCACTAGGGTTTATTAAAATGCAGGTTTTGATTCGATGGTTCTGGGGTGGAAACGTGGTTTGCCTTTCTAACCAGCTCCCTGAGCTGGGCTGTGATGCCCAGAAGCTTCACTAAGCACCCTCTGCATAAGGGCTGTGGGCAAAGGTTGCCTGGTTCCTACCAGCAGCAGCAAGGAGGTGTCTAGTGTCTGTCTGGGGATGCAGAAGCTTGTTCTGCAGTAGTGACAGCACAGCAGTGCCACGGAATACTCATTCTTCCTTTTCTCCCTCCCCCTGTTCTCCAAAGGAAGGATGCCTCACAATCTAAGAACCTGTTCCTTCTAATGTTTTGAAGGAGGAAAAAAAAACTAATAGTATTTTGTTCTACTTTCTGAACAGTTAAATTTAGGTTAACAAATAGGATTTGTTAAGTCTTAGAGATTAAAGAAAGACGCATTAGACAGCCTGCATCAAGCAATTTACAGTCTTTCTGAGGAGACAGAAAATTAAGTCCATTTTAACAGCATTAGCACAAATATAGATGCTTTAGGAACACGGTGAGGGGAGAGATATTGATTAGGGATAAAGACTGCTTAGAAAGCACTCCTGGAAGATGTGACGTTTGAGGTGGATTTAAGGAAGGAATAAGATTTTGATGAGTAAAAGAATGAAAGGGAAACATTTAGCTGGTGCTCAAATGATTCCCCAGAGGTGCAGCAATTCCACCCTCACGTTTATATATAAGAAAACTGAACACACGTCTGCACAGACACTTATAGTGCAGTGTTTACTGTGGCAATATTTACACCAGCCAAACAGAAAACAACTTAAATGTCCAGTAACAGAGGAATGGATAACCAAAAAGTTATGAGATCTCAAAAGTGAATGAGACTTTGCCATACAAATAATGAAGTACTGACCAGTGCTACGATATTCCTGCAACATGAAAACATTGCGCTAAGTGAAAGAAGAGAATGAAGAAAGCTGAGCTACTCTATGTCACAGTCCTTAGGGAAGTCTGACCATCGTAACCTGGAGACACAAGGTGGGCTGATGATGGCTTGGGGCCAGGAGGAAGGAAGGAAAGCAGAACAATGCCTTAAGTGACTTAATATTTCTTCTTGAAATGAGAAAACATTGTAAAACCAAGTGTGGCGGTAGCTGATTATTTCTGTAAACATGCTGCATAACCACTGAACTGTATATGCTAAATGACTGAATTGTACAGGATGTGAATTGTATCTCAAAGCTGTTTAGAAAAGCAAAATTTCCCATTAAAAAAAAAAGAATTGGAAAAAAAAAAAAGAATGAAAGGGAGTAGAAAGAGTAGTTCATGAGCGAAGGCTTCTAATAGGAACTCTCACCATCAGCAGCACATCTGATGGTGACATTTGAAAACTACTTTCTGAGCATCCAGTTGATTTTGGCCAGGTCACCAGTGTTTTTCCTTTGAATCCCCTTGGTGGTTTTTAAGGAACAACCTGCATCAAATGAGGGCCACTGGAGATGAATAATAAGCTCATGGGCTAGTTGAGATGGTGCCAACTATCTGGAAGGACCAAAGAGTTTCCAGATGGTTCTTGGTGGGATGTCTTGACCACTGTAGTTTGGGACAGATAATTCATTTTCACTGATATGTGGAGGGGTATTATGATAAACAAAATAACTGAAGGCTGCAAAGAGCATGCTTTGTGAGTAGAAAGGAGACTGAATTCAGGGCCCACCTGTAGGGCAGCTCAATGCCTTCTATTACACAGGTTTGCCAGAAGGAAGGACTGGTGAACCAGCTAGGACTGCTGCGATGGGGGCTGGTGTTTCTATAGACCAGTATCATAAACATGGGGAGAGAGAGAGAGACAGAGAGAGAGAGAGAGAGAGAGAGAGAGAGAGAGAGAGAGAGAGAGAGAGAGAGACCTTGTAAGAAATGCTGGCCTATGAAAGAGACCACAGGATCCATCAATTGTTTACCTAGGCACACCCAGACACAGACCAGGGAAGTTGAGAAGGAAGCCAAGAAGTGTACAGAGATGGAGATGCAGTGCTGAGAGATGGTCCCTCAGTGGAGCATGGAAGACACTGCTATGGAAGCATACAGTTGCTTCCTGTGCAGGATGCAGTCAGGGAAGGAGCAGGGGTTGGCAGCCATGTATGGTTAGGATGGGTGGTGTGGTCAGGCCTTGAGTGGGATATTGGCTCCAGGATGCAGGCATAAATGAGGAGCCACTGAAACATTCTGAGTAAGGAGTGATGGGCTGATGCTAAGCAGAGCTTCTAGGTTTTTGTTGTTGTTGTTTTTAAAGGCACAGTTTCACTATGTAGCCCTGGTCGGGGACTCACAGTACAGATCAGGTTGGTCTTAAATTCACAGATAACAGCCTGCCTCTGCCTCTTGAGTACTGGTATTAAATGTATGCACTGGCATGTTTTGCTAAAGGGTTTATCTTATCTCACTTTTTTGCTTCTAAGTTAAATATTTTTTATGATAGTAGTTTTGAATTTTTGTTTTATGGTTTATTAAGATTAGATCTCTTTTCCTATCACGCCTACTTTCTTCAAGTTCCTTAGGCATTTTTCTTTAGAATTCATCTTAAGCATTTCTTCCTTCCTTCCTTCCTTCCTTTTTCCTTCTTTCTCCCTTCCTTCCTTCCTTCCTTCCTTCCTTTCTTTCTTTCTTTTCTAAAATGTGTAGCCCAGGCTGGCCTTGAACTTGCGATCCTCCTGCCTCTCCCTCCTCCTTCAGCAAATCCCACCAGTGTGTGCCACCACAACTGGCCATCTTAAGCATTTCTTTTCTTGGTTGGCTAACTCTTGTTTCTCTGGGTTTGCACCTAGTCCTCCTTTCTTTGTCCTCACATTCCAGGGAGCCTGTTCATCTCTCTGCATCCACCTCACCATCCTCTGAGGTCTGTTTCTCACCTGAATCTTCTAATGGGACACAGATCATTTCCAAGTTCGCTGACCACAACTAGCAACCTCTCAGTGTTCAGACACTCATACTGTCTGAGCTCAGTGGCTCGTGTTGATGGGTGAAGAGGGTATGGTCCCCATACAGCCATTGAGACAACGTATCCCAGAGCCAAGCAGTATAAACAGGCAAATCACTTCCCCACATCCCTTTGGGCCTAACTTGATCACATGACATTAGCTCACTGGGGAGTTAGCCTAGCAGTATACCCCAAAGGAAAAGGAATTGAAGGTTCACAAATACACTTTGGGCCACACTCTGCCTTTTCTGGTTGATCTCAATATAGCCTCATACTATTCCAGGTACAGTGATGAGGGATACTTATTCTATCTCTAAACATAAGACATTGTATAACTCCTTTCTCTGTCTCTGTTTCTGTCTCTCTGTCTCTCTTCTGTCTCTCTGTCTGTCTGTCTGTTTCTGTGGGGGGGCTTGGGGGGGGAGTTGTCCTGAGTCTCATGCATGAAGGTAAGTGTTTTGTCACTGTGCATCCCAATGCCTTATAATTATCATAAAAGTCAGGGCTCACAGACTTGCCAAGTGGCAGTTTTCACCATCCCTGCTTCTGCTTCACGGATGAGGGGATGGAAGGACAAAATTAGCTTGCTCATGCTTGCATGGAAAATGTTTGTCTGGTTGATGAGGCACTAAAGCAAAGGTGGCCTGAGAGCCATATCGCTGTATTACGCATCCTCACAGTAAGAGAACGGCACTTAGAGCAGAATGAACAGATTAGAGATGACTAGATTTCCTGGTTGCATGGGAGTGCTCAACTTCTGAAAGCCTTGGCATCCTCATTTGTAAGTTGAATTATTAATGTTACTCAGCTAATGGAATGGTCACGGCATTAAAGGAGCGAATGCATTTATCTCATCAGTTTTCTGTATGGTACAGTTTTCATGCTTGGTTCTAAGTGTAGTATGCAATAAATGTAAAACAAATACTAGCTATTTAATTATGAGAGGTTTGTTTGCAGCAGTTGTGTTAGTGGTAATCTTAGGTGTTACGCTGTCTCGGGTGCGCTTTTTTCTTCAAATATCTTGATATTCTCTTTGTGTATGAGTTGACACTATTCTTTCATTTACCACCTTTCTCCACCCCAATCCCTTCCTATACACCAACACCAGGTAGGAGAGACAGAAGGTCAGAGGGGAAAGGGGCATAGACCTTTAGGCTACTTCCTGCTGATTAGGACCGTGGGGTCCCTTGGGGGCAAGTCCAATCTTCATGGTCAGGATATCTCCAACTTAGTCTCATCAAACCACAACAGCAACCAGAAGTGGCACAAAGGGGCGCAGCAGTTGCCTTCTTTGGAGAAGCCCTGCCCCTCTCTGGTATCTGGCATCTCAAGAGTCTCCAGAATTCTAATAGTAAACCATCTGCAGCTTGCAAAAATTATGGCCCTGCTAGTACACTAGGCAAATCACAGTTATCAGCTGTGGACGACTGAAACCGTCCCAGTATCCCACACTTGGGATTAAAACAAAAACACAATTATATAAACTGGGTTTTAAAGGAAACCAAAATTCTCACCACATGTATGTATGTGTTTTTTGTTTCTAGAAAAAGGTCTGTGTACGTTAAGAATCCTTACCTGGATGCTATGGATGAAGACATTCTCTATCACTTGGATTTAGGAACCAAAACACACAACCTACCAGCAATGTTTGGTGATGTAAAGGTAAAAAACACTTTGAATGCCAGGAAAATGACCGCATTCCCTCCACTGTTTTTCTTTCTTATTTTCCCCAGAATAAACATCACAGCCTTAGATAGACAGGTCAGAGGTCCCAAGAGCACACGAAGCCACTCAAATTCAGAATGTGTGCATCATGAACAAGCACTTCCATCCCAACAAGACATAAATGTTTCCAAATTAAATCCAATGCAAACATGATCACTTAACCACTGTGTCCCTGGAGAGGAATATAATTTATTGACAATACTGTTGGGTATTCAGAATTCATTATGTCTTAACAGATTCAGCTCACAACTTAACATCTGCATTTAATGCTGAAGCTCACTAATTCTCATCTTATTAAATCATAAAAGAAATCAAGACTAACAAAGCTCTATTATTCTCTTCTTGAAAATGACCATTGTACATATTTTGTTATTTTATAAAAAAATATTTCATGAGAAAATTGTTTATAGAATAATAATAGGATAATTGTGTTACTATGTTATTTTATCATATACATAGACTGTAAAACCAATTCTTGTTCCTTATTTAAAAACAAGAAAACATAGAAAAGAGCATTCTGTTTTTAAAACAATCCTTATAATCCTACTTCCTAGACCCAGACACTATCAACCCATTTTCTTTTTTCCATTTAATTTATTCATTCACTTTTTTTTTCTACTAGTACATAACCATTATAGATGGCACTAGGTTACATAAAAACACATAATGTGCTTTAAGCATATTAACCTCATATGACTCTTCAATTCCTTTTTAATAAAAAGTATTAAGGTGTTTATAATAAGACTAAGGATGCAGCTCAGCAAAGACTGGTATAGTAGTGAAAGTATGTATTTCCAGAACTTGGGAAGTTGAGGCAGGAGCATCAGAAGTTCCCTTTCAAGGTTATCTTTGGTTATATAACAAGTTCAGGGCCAGCCTGGAGTGAGACTCTATCTTTAAAAAAAAAAATAGATTTCACGATGCAACTTGCCATCTTATATCTTTTTGTTTGACATTATGCTATTACTATTTCCCCATATTGTTCCATTTTGTTTGAAATCCATTGTTCTTGGGGTCAAGCGGTGCATCATAAATTATATAAACAATGTTTTACTTTTGTAGTAAGCATTTCCCATTAGAAACAGGACTCAAGTAGATATTATTTCTTGTAAGGGCTTTTCTCATGCAGGAATATTAGTGTTTGATGATTTGCAGACATGGTCAAAGGGAAGAGCTCACAGAAGTCAAAGGAAGTTCAAGTTACTCCAGCATTGCAGAGCTGGTACTTAGACCAAGCTCTTCTAAGTCCAGGGATCTTAACTATTTGTACCAGGTGGATTCTGAGTTACAGTAAGTCAGAAATCTCCAAAATCAAATAGGGAGGAGTGTGAAGAAAGAGGATAAGGAGGATGAGTTTAGGCAGAAGAAGACAGGAAGGTGAGAGAAGAAAGAAAGTAAGTAAGCAAATATCTCTAGGATATCCGTTGCCAGTCTGTGCTCAGCTGCCTCCTCCCTCCATCTCTGAAGGAGCAAATGTGAGTGTAGGTGGGGTTCCAGGCTGCAGCACAGCCTGTGTCCCCATTCCTCCCCAGACTGCAGCTCCCTGCCTTTGTGCAGCTGATTTCCTTCCTCCTCTTCCTCTTCCGAATGTAACCTTTGTCTCTTCTACTAAGCCTGATATTTAGGCTCCAAGAATCTTTGATCAAGTCAACTTTGGTACTCATTAACTGGACCTGAATTCACATGTGAGGTGTGAGGTTCGTGGCTCACAGAGACTTCCCCCAAGACCTTTATCTAAGGATGACAGCTCGCAGTTGCTAGTTAACAAATGAAGGAGCAGTGTGTTCAGTACATAAAGAAAACAGGATGCTTTGATACAAGCGGCCTATTATCTATATGTCTGAGTGTCTGCCTCTCCTCTCCCACTCATGGTGGCCTTCTTTGTATCTGATCCTACCCAGTCCCCGCCATATAGGGCGTGCATTCTTCCTGTCTTCCACTTATATGGCCATAGTCAAAGCACATGGAAGGTATAGGCAGGAAGGTCAGGAGTTAAAGGAATATAAAGGAGTTATATTAGGAACTAGATATTACCTTTCCTATGCAGAGGAGGAAACTAAGGATCAGTGGATCTGTGGTGTTAAAACACAGGTGTTATATTTATCTATCTGTAGGAGGCACAACACAGCCAGTAAATGAGAGAGCTGAGGTTAAGCCCTTAGGTTCTCTGATGAAAGAGTTGCCAGTTCTTTTTATTTTTAATACCGCACTTGTTACTCTACTAGTTATTGGTAAATCATGGGATAGATAGCTTTTTTTTTCTTGGTTTTTCGAGACAGGGTTTCTCTGTGTAGCCTTCGCTGTCCTGGACCCGCTTTGTAGACCAGGCTGGCCTCGAACTAACAGTGATCTGCCTGCCTCTGCCTCTGCCTCCCGAGTGCTGGGATTAAAGGTGTGTGCCACCACTGCCAGGCTGGATAACAATTTTTAGAGAGGAGAATCATACCTGTGACGTGCACACACACACATGAGTACATATGGTCACACCTCTGTTTCTCCAAAAACTGGAACTCTATGTTCCCACCTCTCTACCTGGCTGGATTTCACCTGCGCTTTTGCCACACTGTTTCTCAGAACCACTGTCGCCCACCAGCACAGTCATTTGAATAACAGACATGCTCCGTTTCAAATCATTTTGTCCCTGAGAACAACCCCAACTGTAGCCCCATTTTGAGATAGGAGGCAAAAGTGTATTTAGATTTAGGATCAGAACAGAATTATAATCAGAACAGAAACAAGATGTTGGAAAGGAAGATAAAAATCAGCTATATTGTTATAGGTCCTGTCCTCAGAAATGTATCTTCATCCAGCATTGTCTTATCTCAGAGTGAGCACGCTGGAGATTAGATTTCTTGGCTCCCTTTAGTCTCAGGTCAGCAATTCTGGCTACAAAGCAAAGACGTAATCCACCAATGCCTAACAATTCAAACTTACCCCACAAAAGATGGTGATAATTATTATCAATACTAGCTTCAAAGGGAGAGGAGATGGTAGGATATATAGCCTAAACCTGAAAGAGTTAGATATGGTGGTACATGTCTGCAGTCAAAGCATATGGGAGACATATTCATGAGGGTAAGGGTTCAGACCTGACTTTTGCCTCATACTGAGTCCAAGACCAGCCTGCAGTATGTGGGATCCTTTCTTAAACAAACAAATGGACAGAAAAACAAACCTGATAGACTCTGAAAGTCACCTGTAGTCCTTTGTACCTTTCCTGTATTTTCTAGGATTTTCCTACTTGGTACTACATAGTTTCAGTGGCTTAGTACAATATAAGGTTGATCTTTAATTCCTAACAAGTACAAAGCAGGTATACCTGGCTGATGACTGGCCAGGTGGAGTCGAGGTCCAAAGACCTGCTTTTCTTGCATCTTGCTTTGAAATCTCCCCAGGTATCACCTCCATCCAGCAGATGGCAGAAGAAGTCACATATCCTCCTTGTGGGGGTGGGGGTGGGGGCAGTCTGTGAACTAGGCCGGAAGTGGAAGGCTTTACTTCTTCTCATAGTCTTGTGGCTGGTACTCCATCCTGCATAGGGCCTTGTCTACCTGGAAAGGAGCCTGAGAAGTTCACGTTTAACCGCGAGCCCAGAAAGAAGAGGAAATAGCCTTGCCATGTAACTCATCCCTCTCTGCCATACTCACCGGAGAGGAAACCAACTGAAGAATATGATACAGATGCTAGAAAGATGTCTTTCAAATTCAATATCCAAATCTATTTTTATCATGTAGTCATGGATGTCTTTTATAAAATCACTAACTAGTACCCTTTAATTCATCCAAGCAATTATTTTAAATTTACTTTTATTGTGAGATTATAATATAGTCACATTTCTCCCTTAATATTCCTTTCTCCAAATCCTCCCATATACACCTCCACACTCTTCTTCAAATTTATAGCATTTTTTTCATTAATTGTTATTGCATGCCCATAGACTACATGATCCTAAATACTCTCCAGTTCAATCCATATAATGTTTTACTTGTATGTATCTTTTCAGGGCTGACTATTTGGCACTGGACAACCAATTGGTGTATTTTTACCTAGGGGAAGAATACCTCTACCCCCAGTTGCGCGCTCTCTCTCTCTCTCTCTCTCTCTCTCTCTCTCTCTCTCTCTCTCTGTGTGTGTGTGTGTGTGTGTGTGTGTGTGTGTGTGTGTGTGTTTCTCCATTCAGTTTTGCATGCCCATTGGTGTTTTGCTTGTTTGCCTCACATTTGGGCAGTTATGTTTGTGAGACTTCATGAGTGCAGCATCTGATGTTACTAGGAAACACAGTCTCCCAACAAACTCCCTGTTCCTCTGGCTGCTACCCTTGTCCCTCTTCCTTTTCCGCAATGTTCCCTGAGCCTTGGGGTGCTGGAATGCTTTGTAGATGAAGCCACTGAGGCCAGCCTTCATGACTGGCTGTGGTTTTCCATAATGCTCTCCATCTGTTGCAAAGAGAAGTTTTCTTGATGGAGGTGGGGGTAAAGATTACACTTACCTATGGCTATAAGGACACATGCTTATAGGGATTGGGCTGGTTCAGTAAATTAGCTGGCTAGGTTTCTAGTACCATGAATGTTTACTCTAGCTGAGTGGGTCTTAAGTCCAATGAAAGAGCTGTTGGTCACTACTAAGGCGTGTGTGCCACTACTGCACCCTCACGGTTACCGTGCCCTGCTGGTCATTATTGTGGCTCATAGGCATCAAGGCTACGTAGGGCTTCTGGTTGTTTCCCTCCTTTAGAAGCTTGTACGGTGCCTTCTAGTACCCCAACGGCTCATCTTCAGGTAGGGGGTATTCAGATCAATTCTAGCTCAGGAGGCTCTAGGCCATGTTTCTGAAATGCGTAATGTCTTCAGAATTTTAAGTAGCATGGAAAATAGTTGTTTCATAAGATTTCATAGTATGCATTTAAAACATCCTCCTTAATACACAAAATACATAAACTGCATTGATGATGTAAATTAATGCAACATGGCAAAATCTTTTAAGCTTCTGGGGACATTTGAAAGTGAGTTTGTTCTGGAAGTTAGTAGGCAAAATCCTGAACATATTTTCTGATAATGCTTCTTATTCCTGTCCAATGCATTTCTACCTTCTTTGGTAAATCCCAGACAAAGATAATTTTGTTTGGAACATAAATCTAGTCAGTGCTGCTGGGGGCCGATGTTGGCTGGTGGTCTTCAGCTGTGTGTTACTTCTTGTTAAAGCAGCCAGGCTGGTCATGGTGGCTGCAGGTGATGCTGAGTGAATCTGGTTTAGGAGTAAGCATCAGAAACTAAGCTGCTTCTGTCCATGCATGTCATCTGTATGTCTCTAGAAATCTGCAGATGTTCCTGTTGATTACTGCAATATCTACAGTTCAAAGCAGAACACAGACCGCAAACTATTCTAATGCCTGTTTTGGTTTTATGATCAACCCAAATGATTGTAATTTAGACACAATGGCACCACACAGTGAGGCTACTTTCAAACTACTGTATTTTGTATATAAAAGGGGGCTTCCTTGTACTTAGACCTTGACCTGCTCATAGAAAGAAAATGTTTAACTGCTTATAGCAAGAACGAGAAAAGTCCATGAATAATCAATAGTAAGCGAAGCTCACCTTAAACAATAGCCAGCCTTCCCCTCTTGTCCCTAGCCTTTGTGGCTGACTTCCATTGTGCATTACTACCTTAAGGTCCTGCCGGAAAACCTAGGACATTCCAGCAAAGACAGTAGTGAGGTAGATGAGAAGAAGAGTGCCCAGACAAAAAGAATAATTATGTCCTGTGATGGAGGATGAATGTATGCTGCCCAGAAATTACTGTTAAATGGAAACAGGAGGCATCCTGAGACCAGACCACACAATTCCTCTGTTGATCCTTTGCGTGAGAGGCACCCACTCTGCAACCTCAGGAATTGTTTCAGACATCCCTGTGAAGGTCTTTGCTACCTTTCCTTGGATCCTCTGCCCAGTGCTGCCAATATCAACCAGGCACCACTAAGGGTCTTTGTCCCACCCAGAAAACTTGAGTCAGCTTCATTTTTTACTAACTTCTGCAATAGAGAGACTGTGAGCTCAAAATGCAAGCCAAGGCAGTATTATCTGATATGCAAAATAGAAGTCTGCAGTTATGGACACTGAGAAAGTGCCTGGAGCCATGCCTGCTCTTTTGCTATATTCAATCTCACTTCATCCTGAGAGAGCACTGAAGATGATGGTCTGAGGAAGTTTCCTGTGTTGCTGAGCAAGTTACTTGATCAGTGATGAGCTGGCACTCAAAGCCAAGTGTGCCTACATTCAAAGGGTAGCTGCCCAGCATTCCTTGGCTTTTGCTTTCTGGACTTCAACCCATATACCACACTCTATATACCATACCACATACACCACAGCACATACACCATACCACACCCCTTACACTACATATACCACATCTCTTACATCACACCATTTATATCACACCACATACACCATTCCATATATACCATGCCACACACACCACATCTCTTATATGACACCGCACTACCCTTGCACCACACCATGTGGCTTTTGTTTCTGAGTGGCTTGCTGCCTGACAACCTTCTGTGTGCTCTGTTTCTCCTCGGCCTTTATCAGACCCTCTGCTTGTCCTCTGTTGCTGGCTCCTCCCTGATTGGTGGCTACCTGGATGCCTACTCGTGTAGGCCAGTAACAGACCATTCTGTTCTCCTCTCTCTGGCATACCCTCCCATCCTGTGGTTGATGTATCCCTAACAGGTTGTGACATGAGCAGTTATAAGTTTTTTTTGAGCCAGGGTCTCACTATGTAGTCCACTCCAGCATCAAATGCACTATGTAGTCCAGGCTGTTCTGAAACTCACAATCCCCCCTACCTCTACCTCAGAGTGCTGTTGTAGGTGTGTATTACCATGCCCAACTGCCAATTATCATCATATTTTGTTAAACAGAACAACTTTTGACTTCAATATCTACCCTAATTTCATAGAATAAAATAAATACAAAACAAATTAGTGGGATGGAAAGAATATTGAGCTATGGTTCCGAACTCACAGTGACAAGCTTTGGTCCATGGTGATTTTTTTTTTCTCAATGAAGAGCAGAAAGGTCTTGAGATGAGTAAGTTAACACAGTAAAGTTTTAAATAAAAGCTCTGATTAGGGTGGATAATGAGAAAACACAGTAAACCTGGCAGCTATTGCTTCCCCGTCACTGTCATTCTACACTCTTCATACTTGACACTAAACACCTGTGTTGTGAGTGTCCACCACTAGGATGATGACATCAAGGAAGATGCTGCTATAAACGAAACCACCAGGAAGTACCTCCTTGAACAGTGTCAACACTTATGACTTTCTTCACTAATTTAGTACATAACTCATTGCACTTAGTTGCCTTCTTTTTCAGGTTAATGATGCAAATGAGGCAAATCTAAAGCACAACCCATCCAGGACATCTATACACAATCAGAAGTAAACTAACTGTACTACAAAATGAAACCGTTAGAACTGAATGCCAGCCTGTGCTCTTATCTTAGCGACAATGAAAGACACCTGTTTGCTTTTATTGACAGTTTGTCTGCGTTGGCGGTAGCCCCAACAGAATGAAAGCGTTTGCACTGTTTATGCACAAAGAACTCCGGTTGGAGGGAGATGGAGAGGCCATTGAAGACATCTGTGCGGGGACAGACAGATACTGCATGTTCAAAACAGGCCCTGTGCTCTCCATCAGTGTAAGTACGGAACAGCTACAGGTCAGTTAGCAGGCTGGATACCCAATTGGGACCATCTGAACACAGTTCACCCCCCCCCCTTCCCCCCCCCCCCCCCCCCCCCGCCTTGCCCTCTCACACAGGAATGCAAGTGAAGAGGTTGACAGGACCTCTAGAAAAAGTTTTTAGGGCAAGGGAGAGCATACAGGGTCACCATTTGCCTTTACACTCATTACATAACTATTCGAGGGAAGGGCAAAAATCTTCACAGCTTGTCACTCTTCTTAATTGATTAACCTGCTCCCCTCCCCCGCCATTTCCTTTTCTCTGTCCTTGATCCAGCTTTAGGAACCCTGAGCTTTCCAGCTGGCCGGGGTGGTGCACGTCTTTAGTTCTAGCACTCAGCGAGGTAGAAGCAGGCGGGTCTCTGTGAGTTCCAGACCAGCCTGGTCTACAAAGTAAGTCCAGGACAGCCAAAGCTACACAGAGAAACCCTGTCCCAAAACAAAACAAAACAAAACAAACAAAACAAAAAACTCCAAACAAACAAACAAACAAACAAACAAAGAAAACAAAACAAATTGAGCTTTCCGTAGAGGCCAATTTCCGGGGTGGTTAGAATTTAACAGGAATAAACTTGCTGAAAAGCAGCAAGGGCATTTCCACGGTGCCCCTGTGAGGAGCCTCTCCTCTCAATCAGAATCTTCCGGACACAGTCTGTCGAAAGATTAAATGAAAACAGAATGATTCTCTGAGCATTTCTGCTTAGCAACAAGCACTTAGGAGGGTGTCTGTCTACCCTAAGCCACCCACCCTGCCCATCTCAGCCTTCTGCGCCTGGCTGCCTTCTGAAGCAAAAATTCAAGTCTGTCACATATTTTAATATGGTAGTCTTCTCTGGGCGGGGCATAAGCGGAAGAGAATAAGCAAGGCCTGCCTAGATGTGACAATTCTGAAGAGCTGAGTTGTAAATGCCCTCTGTATTAGGGGACAGTCACAACTCATCGATCCCTCAAATTCCTCAGGTTACTCAATGGTGGAATGTGATGAGATTTGGAATATGGGGTGACTAAAGAAAACACAAAATACCACCGGGGCACTGCGTTTGATCTTCCTTCTAGGCCAAGAGTACCTGAGACTTGTTTTGGCTTCTAATGGCAAAATCCATTCGTTTATTAATTTCTTCATTCAATAAAAATATTCTAAACTATCTACCTTAGAAGAAGCTAAATGTCCCCTGATGTTGTCCTATTAGCTCTTCAGTTAAAATCCTTTATACTATAATTACTTGTTCTACTTTTCACAATAAAAGGAGAAAGAAGCTGGGGAGATGGCTCCATGGTTAAGAGCACTGTCTGCTCTTCCAGAGGTCCTGAGTTCAACTCCCAGCAACCACATGGTGGCTCCCAACCATCTATCATGAGATCTGGTGCCCTCTTCTGGTGTTTAGGCACAGAACATTGTATATGTAATAAATAAATAAATAAATATTTTCTTAAAAAAGGAGAAAGAAAAAAAAAGAGTAACACTTACCCCAGAAGTGAAACTAAATGTAAAAGCATCACCATAAGACAAAGCCAGAGGTAATCCTGCTGTCCTGTCAAGGAACATAGCTTACATGGTCAAGGCTAGCCACTAGGCAGGCGTGAGGTTCCCAATAGAGACTGCTTTGTAAACAGCCAGTAGCAAATCTCTAGAAAGAGAGAAAGAGAGAGAGAGAGAGGCAGAGTGAGAGAGAAGGAGAAAGGGGGCAGAGGGGAGAAGGAAGGAGAAAAATTTAAAAGAAACACAAGTCTATTTGCAGCTTTATCATCATACTGAAAACTAGGTGCTGATCCTAACATCAACTACTGGTTGGTTTTGAAGGAACCTGGTGGATGAAAAAATAACATATCCTCTAATTTACAGTTAAAGCAAACGGTAGTTCATTCATTCATTTCAGAGCCAGCGCCAAGGCCTGAACTTGTTAGTCTTGTGCACACCAATCAATACAGCCTTGATTCCTGGATCCAGGAAGCTTATCAAGTTTTCAGAAATCAGGGCAGATCGGAAGGCAACAAAATGGTGACCCCAGGAAACACCCAAGTGTTTCCACCATTTAATAATCAGATGACAGGAAGGAGGAGATCGCTGGTTGAGAACATCACGGCAACAGCTCTAGCGGTTTCCCAAAGTCTCTGTGGCTGTGGATCAATACACAGACTCTGCCATCATGTTAGAAGTCAAGTAGCCACTAATAAAATTCATCTCCAGTTTCTACAAGTTACAACATGGAAGACCTTTCTGAAAATTTGTTAGACGTAGTATGACCATTGGAAGTGGCTAAACCCTCTAGCCAGTGTTGACTGACCCCTAGTTTAGTGACTTTGAATGTTTTGGCATAAATGCTGAATTAAACCAGGATGTGGTCATGATCTGTAACAATTTGAACTTATTCACATGCTCTATAATAAGTTTTAAACTTTTTTCTTTTCCTTCTTTCTTTCTTTTTTAAAATTTGGTTTTTCAAGACTTGATTTCTCTGTGTAGCCTTGGCTATCCTGGACTCACTTTGTAGACCAGGCTGGCCTTGAACTCACAGAGATCCACCTGCCTCTGCCTCCCTGAGTGCTGGGATTACAGGTGTGCACTACTGCACACTCTGGGGACTCGAAGCCACATTTCTCTTCTAGAGTCCTTCTGAACTCACATGGAATTAACAGCAAATGATCAAGGCTACATTTGAACAATAAAATTAGTTTATTTATTCACTCACTAGGGTGAAGTAAGACTGGTGAAATGGCAGGCCAAAATTATGTTTCCTCAGTTTCATGTCAGTTATGTATGGGGGAGCAACCCTCTTCACATAAGCTCATCGAAAAGAGCCCCCACAGTGAGATGAGAGCTGACACCGTCCTGGCATTCCTGTCTGTACTCGCTGCCATACCACCTCTGACAGTGAGGGGCCCAGCTTAGCTGGCAGTAGGATGCCTCTCTCTAGTCCTCACAGATGGACACATCCATCAGCATGCCGTGTAGGCATCACTTAGAGATGACTTATGTTCTCCCAAGCATTGGCACAGTCTTAATGATTATGTAAATTTATACAAGGGCTGTTAGCTTGTAAGGGAGAAAAAAAATATGTCCTGCTCTCTTATGCGTGTGTGTGAGATACATCATGCCTCTCTCTCTCTCCCAACAGCACGGGATGGGCATCCCCTCCATTTCTATCATGTTGCACGAACTCATCAAACTCCTCCATCACGCACACTGCTGTGACGTCACCATCATCAGAATGGGAACCTCAGGGGGAATTGGTGAGATAGATTGGTTTCTACCATTAAAGCCTAGTGATGCTTCATACATCCCTGTGTTAATTCAAAATGTGCCAACATATGTAGAGTCAAACAGAAACACACATGGGCTGCAAAGTACGGGAGGCTGGGATTGAGGATTTAAATACCCCCTCAACCTGTGTATATGTGTGTGTGTGTGTGTGTGTGTGTGTGTGTGTGTGTGTGTGTGTGTGTGTCCCCAACTGTTGTTCAAAGATGCTCATACAAAAAAGTAGAATTATTAGAAAGTATGATTTTATGGTAAGTTCTAGGTTTTTGTTGTTGTTGTTTGTTTGTTTTATGTGTGTGTGTGTTGCTGTTACAAGACCTAGGCCAAAATCAGCATGGGAGAACAGGGCTTATACAGCCAAAAGCTCATAGGAAATTATTGAGGAAAGCCAAGGGAAGAACTTAAGGCAGGACCTGAAGCCAACACTGTAAAGGAGTGCCTCATGGCTATCCTTATGTAGGCAGCTCCTCAGCTGAGGTTCTTTCTTCCCAGATGACTTTAGTTTGAGTCAAGTTGACAAAAACTAACCAGAACATGGTAAGAGGTGGTTTTGAGCATGAGAAATTTTACATGACAGGAGTGAGGGTGTTCAGGTAAAGAAAATTACAAAGATTTACCTGTTTCATCTACTTAGTATCAGACCCTACGGCTGCTAGCAAAATGCTGATTTTGGCTCATCTCTGTGACTGTCTTCTCTCAACTCCATAGCAAAAGGACCATGTTAACCCTGACTACCCAAGTTCATTCAAGCGCCTTCCTGCCTCCCTTCAATTCTTTCTTAAGGAGCAGATCTTGTCAGGGTAACCATGTCACATGCAAAAAGCAGATCACTGTTACACATGGAAATGTTTGATTGACAGAGTGATGGGACTACATGGTTACTTAAAAGGGGGTGAGCTTTTAAAAAGACAAATCCCTTAGAATTGCTTGAGTAAGCATTTGGAGTGAGATGATGTAAAAAAAAAAAAAAGAAAAGAAAAGAAATGAAAAAAGAAAATCCCTAAAGGACTAAAGCATGATTCCCAGATGGCTCTGACAAAGATGGGGCAAGTTCAAAAGGACTACAGCCTGTCCAGAGCTATAATATAAGAACACATCCAACCAAAACCCCTCATGGGTGGACAGAAAACCATTTGTGGGTGCTCCTCCAAATGGAAAGAGAGAATGGAAGCAATCAGTGTTGCTCAGACATCGTTCTAGATGGTAGTGTATCGGTCATCCCAAATAATCAGTTTGGGGGAACAATGTGCCTGGGAAAGACTCAGGAACCACTGTTAAGGCTGCTGGTAATTCTTGGTTGGTGGGATACAGTGATCTGCATTCTGAGATCACAACTACACATTCTGTCCTCCTCCCTGCTGCACCTGCCACGTGATGTGAATGAGTCTCCAGCAAGTCACTCTAGTGACCATCCAAAGCGTGCTCATGGTGCTGTGTTTCATGATAACACAGTACAGGCTACAACAAGATAGTAACAGCACCGTGATGAGGGCCTGTAAATGGAAGCAAATTAAACTATTTTGCTGGTGCAAACAGCTTCATTTCAGAATTTCTTTGCGTTGTTTGAAGCCGTGCTGTATTTGAAGATGGAAAATGCAGATATTATTTATTCTTTTGCTAATGTGACCATTCCTTAATTGAACAAATACCTTGATAAGAGAAAGGTACATAATGAAAAGGCACATTTGTCTTAGAGAAACCATGCTATAAATGCTTCAATGTTAAGGGATTATCTACCTCTGGTTGGCCTGTGGGCACATCTGTCTGGAGATTGTCTTAATTCAATTCACTGACATGGGCATGGCCATTCCCTAGGCAGGGGGTCCTGACTTGTGCAAGAGTAGGGAAATGCAGTTGAGCACACACAAGCAGGCTAGCAGGTGCATGTGCAATCTTTCCCCTCTGTTCTTGACTGTCATTGAGACCGGCTGCTTCTAGTTTGTGGCCTAACGTCCCCATAATAGTGGACTGTGAGCTGGAACTGTAAATCATAGATGCCTGTTCTCCCTGCTTTTGTCAGGGTATTTTTAATCACAACAACAGAAACTAAACAATGACAGCCACCTTGGGTCTCTAGCTAGAAATGTAAAGTGTTCTGCAATGTTCTGCTTTGGCATATTGGAATGTATACTAACTCAAGACGAGTCTGAATTCCATAGCCAGGGCTGTTTTTGTTTTGTTTTGCTTTCTGTAAAGTGCCAGGTAATAGCATTCCTGGGCTTTGCAAACTGTGCACTTTCTGTTGCTACTTCTTAGTGTCACATCATAGCTCGGATACAGCAAGGGCAGGAGGTGAATGAACATGTGGTTATGTGGCAATAAAGCCTTAATTACTAATACAGGTGGCACATGTCCTGTGGACCAGAATTTGCAGACATGTATTCTGTGGCATCTGGAACAAAGCATGTACACACTGACCAGATTTCTATTGAATTCTTATGATATGATGGGTACAGCACTGGACCCGGGGAGAGATCAGTGAACTGATACTGTCCTTAACTTTATATAGCTTGTGTTCATCAAAGAAGTAGACAAACAAATGGCAGCAAGAAAGAGTGTGATGGGTATCAGGAGAGAGACTGTTGAGGGCACCACCTAGACACATCTCCTTACGCAGGCTGTAGAAATCAGGCTAGATCAAAAGGTGAGTCCTGCAAGGGCCCAAGAAACTCACTGTAACCCATCCGTGCTACCTATTATTTATTTACGTTCATTTTGTTGCTTCTCCTTCCATGGCTCTGACTTTTGGAAGGGAGAGACTCCAGCTGACACCTGAGGAAGGAACGCTGACATTACTGTGATGAAAGGGAGTCAGGGAGGACAAGCGCACATCCAGGCAGCGAGAGTCAGGGTTGACAGAAAAGGGCATCTCAGTGGGCCCAGGCCCCTTGAGCGAGCCAGGCTTTGCAGCACTAGAAAGGCAGCCAAGAGGCCTAATTTGCATGGAGAAAAGGAAAGGGTGTGTGATAAGAATCTGAAGGAAGAGAGGAGAAAGCTGCCAAGAAATTAGAGTAATCGAAGAGTTTGTAGGAAGATTAAATATCAAGTAGTCATCTCACTTTGTGAAAGCTACTTGCTGGCAGGCTCGTTTACTTTATTCCTGACCTAATTTATTCAAGTTGGTGCCTGAAGGCTGGCACTAATTTGCATGTCCAAGAGTCATGTTTGTCTTGAAGTCTAAACCCTACCACATTGTAAATGCGAATCTGAAAAGACAGCCAATAAAAATGCCTGTTGTAAAGGTTATTTGATTGCACTTGGAAAAAAATATTTTTAAAGAGGAAAATGGGGAATCATTAACAAACAGCATTAATTAATGTTGACAGAATAGGTTACATATTGCGTGTCACAAAAGCCAACTCCAAGCAATTTTCTGGGCTCACTTATTTATTCCATATTGCAGGGATTGCCCCGGGGTCTGTTGTAATAACAGATATAGCTGTAGACTCCTTCTTCAAGCCTCGGTTTGAGCAGGTCATCTTGGACAACGTGGTCACCCGAAGCACTGAACTTGACAAGGAACTGGCTGGTGATTTGCTCAACTGTAGCCGAGAAATCCCCAACATCCCGACCCTCATCGGACACACGATGTGCACCTATGATTTTTATGAAGGTGAGAATCATTTTTCCACTATGAAGGAGGTAGGAAAACATCACCAGCTTGTTATGAAAACCCATAATCTATATTAAAACTGCATGCTAGCCAATTAATAGTGTGGATTTTCAAAAGGACGCAAATAGCCTTTTTACTTACTAAAGCATATCAGCATAAGGGTGTAATAAGCATCCAAGAAGCATGCAGAATGAGTTTATACTGAGAATGGGTTTAATCCTATATCAACTAGAATACTAAAATGCAATTGGTGCTATTGAAAGCATCTTCTCTCTGCTCATGACTTTTCCTTACATTGCTGACTTTAAGAAAGAGGAACATATTGGCTCTATGCTTTTGTCATTCCCCTGAACCCCAGGCAAGAAAGGAGACTGGGAAGCAGAGAGAAATGTCTAGTTAGACAGACCCTATGGGATGTGATGGTCTCAGAGTGGGGCTTTTATCCCATGGCCTAGTCTCCACACCTAGTTTAGGGTTAAGTTGATGGTCACTGCCAAACAGTAGCTATTGTTCTGAGGGAATGACAAGGCTAGGCAAAAGAAAAACAAGACAAGACAACCTCCAAGGATAGAGCCTGCTCATTACAGAAGAAACTACAGTGCCTCAACACCATTGCATGCTGGGCTTTTAGCAAACCTTGTGCTTAGTTACGGCCATATAATAATCGCAGATAATCTTAAGGTGTCATTAGCAACTTCCTTTCCTTTTCTCTAGATTAAAGTTTGTATATTACTTTAAAAGGTTCGTGTTTGTCCAGGTTAGTAAAGGTGTTGGAGGCAGGTGGTAGATGGGCAGGCTGAGAGTGTCGTAGGACCTTAGGCACTTCCTTTTAGTTAAGGCTCATTCACAGAAGCCTGGTGGAGTCAGTGTTTCCATTGGCCCGTGGGATACCATTTCCAATGTGAATTATTTTGCCAGCCTTTGTAATTTCTAGAGCTTTCCATATGAAAATCCAGATTTCTGGCTCGCTGACATTACATAAAGTAGCACTAAAAAGTACACCATAGTATATACATGACATTCCAGGAAAGCCCTGGCCTGCATCTGGGGCACTTGTGCTGTGGGGGAAGTGAGGCAACTCCCACCCGCCTAGGCAGACCCTCACATTCACATTACCTACGGCCTCTGGGCCTAACTAAATAAGACAGAGGTGTTGGCAGACAACACTAAAGAGAAGGGGACAAATAAGGAAAAACCTGCGGACCAGGATGGGAGCCACAGAGAACAGAGGCAACAGAGAAGAGGGCCTTTGAGAAGGACTGTGCAAGGATGGAGGGCAGCCAGCTTCCATCCGGGCACTGCTGAGAGGAAAAGGCTGGAATGCACACACGGTGCAGAAGTACGTCAGACTGTTCTCCACATCCGTCCTTCTGGCCCCACTGGTCCACCAGGTGAAATCAAGTAAGCTAGGAATAATAGGAAGAATGTGGATTTGAAAACTTAAGGGAAGGGGTAGCTGGAAGCCTGAGGGGTGTGTGCAGGACGAAGGACGCACCGGTTGCCTGTGTCTGGCCGGGGTGGTCATGTGGAGAATTGCAGTGTCTAAACCATTTGCCTCAGGAATGTCACTGAGGTATGAAACCTCTTCTCCTCCAGTGTCTCCACCTCGCTTGTTCCCCTGTCACTGGGGCAACCTGTGGGTCTCTTTAAAGGACAGCATTCTCTGTATCCCCCTCATCCCATTCCTGATGTTCCCCTACTGTCCTTCAGAACCCGGGCACTCCTATACACACACTGTGCCCTGGGTGTGAGATTTGAGCCAGCTGTGGCCATGCTTTATAGCCCTTTGGGGGAAAAGGCTCCGGGGAGGAGAGAGTTCAAAGCCAGGCTAATTCCCAAGAAAGAGAGTCACTCAAGAGGCAGGGACGGATGCAGGCCACTGCATCATTAGCCAGCCTTCTCAAGATGCCACTGCCAAGCTGAGGTGAGGCATCAGCCACTAATTCGCTCTATCCCCTTTCAGGCCAAGGTCGTCTAGACGGAGCGTTATGTTCCTTCTCGAGAGAGAAGAAGCTAGACTACCTGAAGAGAGCATACAAAGCTGGAGTCAGGAACATCGAGATGGAATCGACAGTGTTCGCTGCCATGTGTGGACTATGTGGTCTGAAAGGTACGTTGCTTGTGAATACCAACGGCGCCGTCCTCTCTTTCACAAAGGCATCTTATGTTCATTCTGCAGGAGAAGGAAAGAGGGCCTAGGGAAATTATATTTCATGTTAAATGCATGCCCTACAACTATTTGTAATATGCACCATCTCATAGTGTTTTGTGAGCAGGTAGGACATTGCCCACACCATGGATATGAGGAGACAAAGCCCAAGGACTAAAAATCCAAATATCCAAGGGCACATGCTGGCTGATGATGTAGCTAGGACTCAACTGCAGGTCCATTGTTCTGTGTCTTGGTAGTGGCTGCTGTTTTCTATCCTAATTGGATTTGTTGGGACAAGATGCAAATGAGAGATTCCTAAAATAGTCTATCAGTCATAATTTTAATTAGCGCGGTCAGGAAAAAGGTAGGAGAAGTGCCATTTGGGAAAGGCCACATGGAAACTCAGGAAGCGAGTTCTGGAAGGTGTCAATGCAAAGCTAAATATATCAGGAGCATGCAGGTGTGCTTCAGGAACAGGCAGAGAGAATTACGGGGAGGGGTGGGGAGGAGGGGTAGGCCTCGAGTACCGTCTCTAAGACTTTGACTTTCTGTTTGGAAACTGGAAGGTACTCTCGAGCTCTGAAAAGAGAAGTTTCTGTAGACTTTCCTAGATGCTGAGCTGGGAAGAAACTAATGGGGCCAGAGCAGAAGCCAGAAAAGGCATAAGAAGGACAACAGGTCAGCCCCATGAAGGGCCACGGGGATAGCAGAGGGCAGGGAGATGCAGTTAGCCTCTGCACAAGTCAAAAGAAGAACCCACCAAGGATTGCTGACATCGGATGTGAGTTCTAGGAGAGAGACAGACCCTAAGAGTACCCAGAAGGGTGGGTACTCTTATCACAACTGGGACGAGTGTGTTTAGGTGAGAATTTGGCAGTAGAGACTGTCGAACGGAGGTCAGGTAAGCCGGCTGACTTATGACTTTTCAAAATGTATTTATTTTATTTTTTACACATACATTTATATTATTAAACATATATAAAATAAACTACCTGCAGCTAGAACCACGAAACAATCGGGAATTATATTAATGTTACATTTATAGTGTTTTGGCTATTTGTATTTGGCAGCCTTGAAGAAAACATATATGCTATGTTGGTGAGTCCAAAATTCTGAATGTAAATCAGTATCTATTATCTCTCATCTCTATCAACTTAAAACATCTATCTAGCTCTAAAAACATCTTAACCCCTGAACAACTAAGCTTAATTGTAAACTAAACTATCTGGTCTTCAACCACATCAGAGACATGAGAAGGAATAAAATTAATTACCTGAGTAAACTAAACGCGAAGTGCAGGTTAGCAGCTTCCAAAGTGAAAAAATTTGACAGAGACAGTTTGCTGCCTGAACAGTCACCCAAAACTCTCTATAATGTTGGAGCATCATCTTCAGCCTTCTGGCCCAGTATATCTGACAGACATATTTGTAAGGCAGGAACTATTGAGGACTTTCTTACCCTGTCTTGGCAGAGTTTGGCTGTCAACTCTGTCTGTATCCAAGCTTGCCTATTTTTAGGCAAAATTCTGTCTGTAGCCAAAACAGGATATTTTGCTCAGGGGCTTCTTTGCCATATCTGAAGCCATCTCCATAAGGAGTTTCTTTGATGTACATCATCTTCTTTGAGGTAGGCTGGGTGTTGCCAGGAGTTAAGGACTTCTGATTCTTGGGCTTAGATTAAGAGTTCCGACTGGAGGAGTGAACTTGTATATATTGAAGGTGTAAAGATGATATTTGAAGCCAATACAGTAGATGAGATACAATGGGCATAGATATAGACAGAAAGAGATTCAAGTTAAAAGTTGGGGAGATGAAGAAGATTGAAGAGAAATGTTCAGTGATATTGGCAGTACACCAGGAGAGTTTTCTCTGCTGGCCAGAGAATAGCACTTCACAAAAATAATCCTGAATTCTAACATTTATCCTTCCAACCAATCCATTTTCATATGAATGCTACAAGCACTGTGCATGTGGTAACATTTCTGAGAATGAACTTTGACATAAAAGAGCATTCATAAGGAGATTAATTGCAGAGGCACTATTCTTAACCACTGCTACCTCAGGATACATATACACAACAATCCCTGTACGGTATGAGTGAGGAACCACAGATTCTTCCTTGTACTGTTTAGTTTGTCCACTTTTATATGTATGTGTGTGGTGTGCATGTATGTATGCATGTTTGTATGTGTGTGGGCACATGTGTATGAGTGTGCATGTCTTGTAGGAGCCGTCCTTAGTTGTTCTCCTACATCAACCAAACCCTGCACTCGATGACATGGCTAGTCCTGCTGGACAGCTTGCTGAGGGGAAAACCTTTTCTCTGCTTTCTGAAGCCGGAATTACAGGCAAATTTACACACTTAATGGGCATTTAGTTAGGTTTGCAGAGCAAGCCCTTAAAGCACTGAGCCGTCTTTCCAGGCTACCCACCACCCCCACCCCTACCCCGCCTCACACTGCTTATAGTCGTCACTTTCAGAGAAACCATAACCTGCTTTCCTCTGAACAAGTTAGCAAGAGTTGAGCAGTTTGTCCTTGCTTGAGCAGCAATGCAGAAGATTTCTGCTCTAGGGAACATCTTCTGGGGTTTCTTTTTTTTTTTATGAAAACAAGTGACCATTTGTCTCATATCCCTGCTAATATGGAAATGAGCACATTCTGATAACCAATGCAGTCAAATGTAAAACACTGAGCCAATAGGCACACAGGTATAAGTGTGGTGCTGTCCTTGAATTCTTTTTATAAAAGTTATCTATTGGCCCCCAGGGAACATTGTAGGCTGTGAGTCCTGGGTATCTGCCTTTGTCCTCGAAGACCTGAGGGAAGTCATTCTCTTAAGAGAGCCTTTCTGTCCTTGTGGCAGATCTCAGAACCTTGTTCTCACCGCCTCCTGCCGCTCTCCCTCCATCTCTCAGCAGCATTCTCTTCTCTCTGCTGCTGCTGCTGTAGCTTCTGCCTGCTGGGTTAGGCGTCCTTGAGGGTCTCTCTCTTCCAAGGCTGCAGCCTCCTTTTCATCATGCAGATCCCTTTTTGCTGCCAGCACACACTCTAAAGCAGCTCTGCAACTCTGTAGTTCATCCAAGTCTTACTGTGCAAATATCTTCACAGTCACAGGAGCTGTTTATCTCCCCCCAAGACACCATTGTTTCAAAAGGTGGATTTTTAAAGATCACTTCACCAGTCACTCATACTTACATCATTTACTTCTCTTCTCTGTTGTATATTCAACACTATTGGCTATATTTCTGGTTCAAAAGGTTTTAAAATGCTGTATGTTGGCTCTGGAAGACCAACAACTATCAGGGCCAGGCGACAGGCCCATCCACAGGTTGCTAGCGTGTCCCCATCTTTCATTACCACTTCATAAGATTCTCCCCTCTCCGTTTCCCAGTGGTAAAGCTTGGGTACTGGCACATGGCCCTCTCTGACTTTAGCCCATTTACTAACCCACTCTGTGAGCCAGGAAAGCTTTGGGGGAAGGGCTGAAGGTACATTCACAGACTGCCACGCTAGAAAAAAAAAAATCAGGAAAGACATGAACAGCAGGCAAGCAGCATGGAGCTCTCTCACCTGACCCCAGAGTCCAGGACCCATGAATTTCTGGCTCTCTAGACCTGACTGCCCTCCACAGTCACTGCCCTGTCCCACCCTGTGCTTCAGGCTGCCTTCTCTGATGGCCTTTTTATACTACAAGACAGCTGAACAACCGCCACGAATCCACACCCATGGGAGAACTGATACAGTTTCTGCCTTAGGATAATGTTCTGTTTTAGCATTGCTCTTCTAGGAACCTCTGTCCTATCTCAGAGGACCTGGTCACAGAATTAGAACCCTTGCAGAAATGGATTGTTCTGCATCTGCCTGGCCCAGGGAAGGCTTGTGTCCATGCAGTTCACCACTTATCTTCACAATTAATATGAGACTTAGTCTCTGGGGACCACTGTTGGACTACTCAGACCCAATCACTCATGTTTATATAGTTTATTTCTCTTCTCTGTTGCATATCCAACACTATTAGCTATATTTCTGGTCTGCTTATATATTATGTATTGCTTTATATAATGCGTGCTCTAGTTTGCTTTCTGTTGCTGTGATGCGGCACTCTGATGAAAAGCAACTAAGAGAGGAAGGAATTGATTTGACTTACACTCCCGCACCTCAGTTCATCCTTGAGGGGAGTTGTGCCCTATGATACTCACAAGCTTGCTCATCATGGCTCCCTCAGCCTGCTTTCTTATATGACCCAGGACCACCTGATTATGGATGGTACTGTGTACAGTGAGCTGGCTCCGCCCATATTAATTATTAATAAAGAAAATGGCCTACAGGCTTGCCATAGGCTAAGACCATGGGAACAATTTCTCAGCTGAAGTTTCCTCTTCTCAGCTGACTCTAATATGTTTCAAGTGACAAAACCAAATCAGCACAGTGCATAAAGGTGAGCATTTTTTTCTCTCTCCATTGAGATGTAGCACCAGAAGTACAGGGACTTTGCCGTTGTTCCATGCCCAACACCTAGAATAATGTCTGCCATATGGGAACTCCATAAATATTTGCTGAGAGAATGAATGTTAAGAATGACAGTGAAATTCTACTCGACCTTGGAAAATGGCCATAGAAAACCAGGACCTTCACTCACTGGTCACATTAGCAGTTAAGAATTGTTGGAAGAATTGGAGCCAAGATTGCCCCTTGCTGTTAGATTTATACAAACCTGCAGTCCCCGAGATTGCTGTTATTTGTAGGTAGATAAACTGCCTGGACTAAGGCCACTGTCACCCATCTGTCTCTGTTGTTCTTTTTTTTCTTTTATTTATTTATTTTTTTAATTTTATTGATTTATTCATATTACATCTCAATGGTTATCCCATCCCTTGTATCCTCCCATTCCTCCTTCCCTCCCATTTTCCCCTTACTCCCCCCCTCCCATGACTGTGACTGAGGTGGACTTCCTCCCCCTGTATATGCTCATAGGGTATCAAGTCTCTTCTTGGTAGCCTGCTGTCCTTCCTCTGAGTGCCACTAGGCCTCCCCATCCAGGGGACGTGGTGTCACTGTTGTTCTTTTTCTCATTGTTTCAGACATACACATTAGGGATCCAGTGCACCTTAACAAAGATCTGAGTAAGGAAATAGTAGGCTTCAAATCACCGTGCATTAGAAAGCTGTACGTTCAGAGTAATGCAAAATGGGCCAACAGCAAAGCAACAGAGCTGAGCATATGCATCTCTGTCTGTCCCTCTCTTACAGTGAAATTTGCTTCAATTGAACCCCTGGCCTTGTGATCAAAGATGATAACCCTCTCAGGCTCTGAACTTGTGATAAATATAGTCAGCCTGTATCTAGTTTTTAAAAATAGACCTTTTTTTTGACACAAGCTTGCACAGTAATATATAAAACCTAATATTTGTCTAAGATTAGGCTCTGTTCAAGCTCTTCTCAATGCCTTTAGTTGTCTGCAACCCACAGTGCTTTTTCTACAGAGTAAAGGAATAATTCCACGTTATTTCTTTTGACAGCTACTTGTAACTTAGGGAGGTATTCATTCTTTAGAGAATAACTTTGAAACTGTTCAATAAAAGGAAACAGAAGCGTAACTTGAATTCAATTTTTTAATTCTACTGTGGATGTTCCCAGCAATGAAGACTCTTGGTATCTGGGACTTGCATAGTGACCATTGACAAAGCCCAAAAGATGCTACCACAAAAAAAAACCTGATGATTATTTTAGGTTTGTAGCTATAGTATTTAACCCCCAAATAAAGATAAATTGGGTTTTTTGAAAAATTGTTCCACAAAGATATTTATCAACCACTTGTAGCTCTCGGCACTCTCATCTCCTAAGAGAAATGGTTGCTAAGGGTGCCTTAACTTTCCCACCTTCCCCCAAGTAAGTAGCTGAGCTGGGATCTGATCTCAGATCTGTATGACTTAGGCCATTTGCTCCAGAAACACTGTTGCTTTTGATAGGTGCATTTGAAATCCATGAAAACATAAGGCTGGGCAGTCTCTGGACCAAAGAACCAAAATGCGCACCATACAAAAATCAGAGGTGGTTTTGTGCTATAACTGTTGTGAGGACAGAATTCTCTTGCTTCAGCCAGCAAACACTAAGGACCAGCAGTTAGTGCTGGAGTCAAATAAAAAGCTAAGGAGACACTCAGTAGTATTGCATAGCCATGCCAGGACATCTCAGCTTTCACATCTGAGAAATCAGGTGTGAATAAGTAGTTAACCTATTACTTTGTATAGGGTGGTGATGGTGGTGAAGCATTGCCATTATGGCTCAGGCTGATCTTCACTTTTGCCTCAACCCCCGCCCCCAATTCTGTGGTTTGTGCCACCACACCACACCTCGCAGTACTTGGGTTCACTGAGTATTAACTGTGTAGGGTTCAGTATGTGTACATCCTTGTTAATGATCAAATTGAGCTACCTTTGATCACCTCAGATATCTTTCTATCCTTTGAGATGAAACATATCAAATGTTAACACTTAGCTATTTTTGTCCTGTTAATTTGACAAAGACAAGATTCACGGATATAATTTGAATTAAAGCCAGTATAGTGTTGGTTGACTGATTTTAATTCTAATCCTTAACCTTCTTTTGCTATTGCCAACACACCTTCTGCACGGCTGGCACAGCCTGTACTAGCCTCGCTCTGCTATGACCCCAGGACCAGGGACCAGGTTGCATTACTTGGGTTGCCCAAGGCATTTTTGTTTCATGGCCTGGTATTCAGCAGAAGATGAAGGTCCCAGTACTGCTATTAGGCCTCCTCAGGGATGACAACATAGTCTTCCTACTGACAAGGTAATAGAGGCCCGAGGTGGAAAATGGGAGCTTGGGAGACCTCAGAAAGATGTCCTTTTTCTGAGAGGATGAAGCCAGGTCTAGAGAGAATAACTGGGAAGCCTAAGGAAACACGGCTAAGCAAGAGCAAGGACAGATTAGATCTGACCTCACGGTCTTCTGGCTGATGCTTCCTTCACGTGATGTCACAAACTGGCAGTTACTGTTGAAAGATGGTATGTGCACACCTGTACTAGAGAAAACACCATGAACAGCTTTCAGTGCGAAAGGAATATTTTAAACAAACAAGAGAAAAAGAATAGGAGCTGCTTATGTAAAGGAGTGGTCATATTCCTAGGAACCTCAACACCAAAGACTCTACCCAGGAATCCAGTGCTAAATGTAAACACCTGGATTTAGTTCTGGGCTTCTCAAGTGAAAAGGAAAACAAGTTGTGTTCTTCGGCTTTTGTTATATAATGAAAGAAAGCATTTGAGGTGTTTTCTTTCCTTTTTCTTTTTTTGGCAAAACTTTATCTAAATATTGAACAAGTGAATATTGTCAGCTATGCTGTAACAAAAAGCATTTCTAATAATGTTTTTATAAGACATGCAGAACAATCAAAGGATGTAATGTGAAAGCTCCAGTTAATTCAACATGTCTTTATTGGCCCAAAGGATTAGGCTCCAGATATGTACATTTGTGGTTATGTGGTTTGATTCAAGAATGCAGTTGAGAGTCTTTAAAGTAGTTTTCAGACAGTTCAATCAGAAAGACCTGCTTTCTATATGTATTAATTGTCCTTAGCACATCCCCTCCCCCAACACTCTGGTTCTGTGTGTCCTGGATGAAACCTAGGAATCTGAATTATCTGTAGTCTCTGGTTTGGATACAGGTGGCCAACAGATCAAGTTTTGAGGAACATAAACCCACAGGAACAGTTATTTGTATGTCTCTGGTCCAGCTGGCTGAAGAGCCCTAGCTAATGTACTCCATTTTGTCAGCCGGCACCATCTTGAGCCTGTCCCTAAGTTCACCTCTGTTGCTGGAAAACCACAAACTGTTCCAGGAAGGAACCACCCTAGGCTAGAGCCAATCAAGTACCTAATTTCCCCAGATGTTATAGATTGATTGCGACCAGGCTGCATGGGTGAGGTTTGAGGGTCCATGCTCGAGCTTGAATGAAGGCTCCTTGCTTTTGCCTATGGCTGCGGACTCCTGGTGGTCTTTAAGGATCTAGAGATCTGGGCATAGCCCTGGTCTCTCTGAATGAGAGTTTTTCCACCTGCTTTTTGGGAGTCTGCCAACAGCCTGAGATCAAAGTCTCAGAGGAAACACAGGAAACGCAAAGCTATGGCTCTAGTGCCTTCCACCAGGCAGCCCAGAACAAAAGAGTGGTGGCTTTATAAATTCAAACATTGAAAAAAAAAAAAACAACAACAACAGAAGATTGAGCGGGAGAAAGTGAGGAGGTGGAGGTAAAGAAAGGAAAAAAGAGGAGCAGACAGGTAAGTCAGGCTGGGAGCTACAACACAAACCTTTGCTGTTTTCCCATTTTTCTAACAGCCAGCCAATATGGCTTCCGCTGTGTACATTGGTGTTGGCTCCCAACCCTGTTATCTTCGATGCACCTCACCCTACCTGCCAATTAATGCAAAATCTTGCTGGAGGTTTGATCTGAATCATAAAGGAGCTGCTCACACAGCAGACTGAAAGGCCGCATGGAACTTAAAGGAATTAATGTATGCACTTATTGAGGCCCTGGCTCCCAAAAATTATCTACAGGTATTTTGTGTGCAAAGAAGTAGATGTAGTTTGTTTGCTTTAATGTGAAAAAGACACAGTAGCAATTTTGATCAGCTTCTCTAAGAAGCCATAAGTGATGCCAAAGGACTGAGAATTGCTAGGCAGTACTGACTGGGCTCAGAACACAGTAAGCTCTCCTTTAGACCTGTGGGTTCCCATTACATTCCTTCTGGGTCAGGTAGCTGACAATGTTCTCAGTGACAGCTAGGTCACTAAGTGTCCCTCTGGCCCCAGGAGCCATGTCTAATCTACGGATTATGGCAGCAAAGCCACAGGCTTCATTTTGACAGGTTGTTTTAGGTAATTAGTCTCCTTCATTTGTTCATGGAAATAATTAGGTGACAAGATCATTATATGCTGCTTGTTAGGGGCCTCTCCTGAGTGGAAAAAGCAAAGCCAGGATTGCATTACTTGCTCTCTCCAGATTTGACCTTGCCCTTAAAATTCAAGGGAAACAGTTTTCTTGGTGCCTGCTCTGTGGAAAGTACAGGGCACGAGTTTCCTTTTTATCCTTCCGCCAAGTGAGGGATTGGAGCTGGACTTTCAATGCCCCCTGTGTGTGCCAGCCACATCACACCTCACAGACCTGCTGCTCATTAATTTGAAAAGCCAGGGAATTCACTGGCTCTCCATCTCTCTTGTTTACCTGTTCAAGCAACTTAGTGACTTTTGAGTGAAAAAGATCCTAGTGACGAAATATTAGACGCTTCTCCAGTTGAATATTTCCATTGCTCTTTTCTTGATGGTAAGCATCAGTTTGATGGGCAGGCCAAGGCAAGTTCTAACAGTTCACCATGTACCAGCTCAGGAGAGATGTGGATGCGGTTGTTTAGGAACTTGGGGATTGACTAGCTACTCAGCAGTTACGTCATGCTGGACCATTTGTTTAACCTTTCTAAGCCTTCATTCCATCATCTGTCTACGGGAACAAAAATAATACCTCGTTCATGAGTTCATGACATGGCTCCCTGAATTATGACGTCATAATTGCCTAGCATGTAGCAAGAACTAAACCAAACACAAGGATGCATGAATATTTGCAAACTGAATATTAAGACATTTATATCCAAAATGCATAAGAAGTTCATACAATTGAATAGCACGGAAACAAGTAGATTGATGATTATTGAGTGCCTGTTACAATGGCTCTGAAAAGACACATAATTACAAGTGTTGGTGAGGAGGTTTAAAAAAAAAAAAGGAACCCTATTATGCTGGTGACAGAGGTATAGATCAATTAATGCAGCCATCCTACTCAGACTAAAAATAGAGTGACCATGGTGTGAGACAATCTGAATATATAACCTAAAGAATTATACTCAGTCTGTGGAAGACACCATCACTAGTACTCACTACAGTACTGCTCACAGTAACCACCATTAGAAAGTCAATCACAGCCATCATCAGCCATAATGCATGGGAGAAATATGATGCACATATAAGATGGAGTACTCTTGTCTTAGAGAAAAGGAGGTTTGGGTGTTTGAAACAACACATATTAAGACATTGTGCTAAGTGAAATAAGGCAGGCATAGAAAGAGATGCTGCACAATCTCATGCATACATGTATGGAATCTAAAACACTCAAACTCACAGGAATACAAATTATAATCATGGTTGTAAGATGCTGAGGGAGTGGAGGGTTGGTGGAGTAGGAAATGTGGACATGTTGGTCAAAGGGTACAAGGTTGCAGTTACATAGCAGAACAAATTTTAATGCACTAATAAATATTGTGAGTATTGTTGATAATAATGTATATACCTAAGTATCTAAATGAGTAAATTTTAATTGTTATTATGCAACTAAGTATGTAAGATGATGAGTATATTAGTTAGACTGACTAAGTCTTTCTATAATGCATACACATAATAAAATATTTCACTTTACCACTACACACACACACACACACACACACACACAGACAGACACACCATTGAACAATGAAAAGTAAAGATTTAAAAGAGAGCATGCACTCTTATTATTATAGTATACGTCTTCCTAAGTCTATATCTCTCAAGGATGTCTGCAGCAGTGAGACAAAAATATATATATTACCCAATTCTATTTCTATGCCTGCACAGGTAGCTAATATCCACAGAGTTGATCCCCTTTGCAGTGATGCATTTTTAGATACTGATGGTTAGCACACTATTGTCAATCCTAAGTGCTTAATACTGATTCCATTATAAGCAAACACATTCCTTGGAATCAAAAGCTTGATGTGAAATTGATAGAGTAGCCATTTTTCTTTTCTTATTTTTGTCTGAATTTTCCTAAAAGGACAAATCAAAGATACTCTCCTTGGGTCAAAAAATTTATTTTTGTTTCTAAAACATATTGTATTCTTTTCCACATGATTTTGTTGTTGTTGTTGTTTTTAATGCATTATTTCCCTCATTCTTTGGAAATTAAATGCTAATGTGTTTGATCTTTCATATGCCTAAGTCTTATGTTCAAGCATTTGACTTGAGATCTTAAATTTCACAAGGATCAGTGTTCACCTTTATGGGTCTTTTTTTTTAGCTAGCATCCCATAGCTAGTTCACTGCTGCTTACCTCACTCATCTACAGCAAGCACTTTCATATATTGCACCCAGAAACAAAACATCATTTCAGACACATCCTCAAAGAGGAAGAGCCTCCTCTCAACACAAACAAATACAATCAAAAGCCCAGAGGTTTGTGTGCTTTGGATACAAAGGGTTTTTGTTGTTGTTATTGTTTTTTCATGTTATCTTCTGAGCACAATGATGTCCTTAATCTAGTATACTGCAGGAAGCAAAGGAAGGGAAGGAAGGGGAGAAAGGAAGGAAGGAAGGAAGGAAGGAAGGAAGGAAGGAAGGAAGGAAGAGAAAAACCGAGAGAATGCAGCAGATTACATCTATAGGAGAGATGATTGAAAACGCACACATTGTGATGTTAGCGCTTTAGGCTAATATCCTATAGACTAGATGAACTATTCTCTTCTCTAACCACATGGTCTTCTTTTCTAGCTGCTGTGGTCTGTGTGACACTTCTTGACAGACTTGAGAGTGACCAAATCAATTTGTCCCATGATGTCCTCGTGGAGTACCAGCAACGGCCACAGCTCCTAATCTCAAATTTCATCAAAAAACAGCTTGGACTTTGTGACCAGATGTCATAACTCAGAATCCTGCCCCTCTCCTGAGAGTTGGTACATGGAGTCACAATGCTGAAGACATGTGTTGTTCATAACGTTTTTATGTCATTCTCATCCTTGGGCTAAAATCATAAAAGATTTTATGAAATCTTTTATCTTAAAGTTGAATTTATTGTAAGGGAGTTTAATACCCATGTGAAATTAAGTTCAAATTCCATTTTGGAACGAGTTAACTAAAGCAGTCTGATAATTAATATTTTAAACTCATGAATTGTGACATTTGGAGTTTCATATGTAGCATTAATTAAGCCTACATCAAAATGGATCAGGCATTTGTAGATGGTGACCAGTTTCTTGCTGAAGCAGACCAAGAAGTGGATGGTAGGGTGTTGTCAGCACTTCTAGGTGTTGGACAAGTGACAAAAATTGAGCACACACATTCAAAACATTTACAAAAATGTGTCAGTGTAATATAGGTCTGTATGAATTACCCTCAGGGAAATATGGCCATCCTTTTTTTTTTCCTATCCCTGCACAGTTTCAGCACACAGCACACAGAACGGAATCAGGGGTTTATGACTATCTACATTTGTGTTCCTCATAGCGCACAACAGCTTGAGATCACACTTTTTTTTTTCAAATGAAAACCCTTGATAATGCAAAGACCCCTTTTTTTCCTTCAGAAATCAGAAATGACTAAATTGCCTTCTAGCAATCTATTTTTTTCTACAAGAAAATATGTCATGAGAAAGCTGTATTTATTGTTGTTGTTTCAGTAAGAACTGGATAAGGCTGAAGAACGAGTTTACAATCAAATTTTAAACTTGAAGGCAAGAGAGTGAGCAAATCCGTTTGTGTGACTTTGTGGCGGGCTTCCTTCGGAGCCTGCATCTTTGCCTCCCCTGGTTGATACAGAGAGCCAGCATGCAGGAGAGGCCCAACAAGTTGATCTCACCTTGAAGGTTCTTCTATACATTTGGAAATCGGAGAGACTGGATGGGATGAGTGTGGAGGATACCTTGTAAACTTGTATAGTGTGTAATACCATGTATATATATTTATATGGTTGTGGAACAAATAAAATGTAACTCCCACCATGCTGCAAAGTGTTTGGATCCTGGACCATTTGCCCATCGTATGTGACTCAAGGCAGGATTCCCTGCTGAAGACAGCCGGCTCCAGGATAAGTCTGAACTAGCCCAAGCCTGTGACAAGAATGGATTTTTCCTTCGACCAGCAGCAATAAAGGATCCCCTAAGAGGTGCTTTGGTTTGTGAACATATTTTGGTAGCAGAAATGCTTGGAGTGAAATGTTCCAGGTCTCCAATAATTGACCATCAAACACAACATCTGAACTACCAACACCAAGGCAGAGGCAAAAGAGCACCTGCGTGCTAGCCAGATTTTTACTTCACTTCCTGTCTCGTTAAGTGAGAGCTACTTCAAAGTGGTTCAATAAGCTTTCGGGTTAAACTTCTATCTGGCTTCCCTTGAAAATCTTGTTTGCTTTCTACCTTGCCGCAAGAAAGAGCAATTCTCAGAAAGATGAATGAAGTAGTTGCCACCGAATATTCCTGTCACTTCCTGACCAAGAGGGCTAATGTTTTCCTTGCCAGTAGTCCCTATTTTAGCAAATAGTGTCCATCCAGATACCTGCCAAACTACAGTAAAGGAGACAGATGAGTTGACTGTCTTGCATCAGTCCTCAATCTGTCCCTCTTCCCAGCTCCCCCACTACTCCAAGTCTGGAAACCATGTTCTGCCTTGTAGACGTCACTCTCCATAGCATTACCTCTACTCCGGAAGTTCAGAGGAGTGCTCTTGGCAGATAGTCCCTACTTCAACTCCTGCTCCTGGCTTAAATCTGAACTAATTTTCCTCCCTTCCTCCTGAGCCTCCAGTCAATTCCCAGTAGCCTTGCTTCCTGCTGTGCCCTCCATTACTTCTTCGAAGTATCCATCACAGCTTGAGGTTTTGTTGCGATTTGCATCACTGTTTAATGAATGCTTAAAGTCTAGACAGTAATATACTTGAGGGCAAAGACTTCACTTACTGCTCTACTGTCCTCTCCAAACACCTAACACAGTGCCTGTCCACACCGGTTGCTCAAATGACTGTCAGATGAGGAATGTATGTCTGCCCAAGGCGCTTCCCTTACAAACTCTTGATGTAATGAGCGGGGTATGGGTGTCAGTTGATTTTTCTCTAGGACACTGTCTTGTAGCTTTCAACACTGGAGCATATTAGGGTCAGTAGGAAACCCCTTCAAAAACACTGCCTGAGCCTCACTGAGAGGGACCAGGCAGCTCTGTGGTAAAGCTTAGCCTCAGAAAACGGCCATTGGTTTAGAAGAATGCCCTGTAGGTGGCACCGAAGCTGAACTGCTAAATGCCTTTCAACCATTCTCCACTGGCATAGTGACCAGAAGAGCAACCCATTGATGTCAAGAACAGTATCTTAATAATTTTATATTCCAACTACTGACTAGTCCATCGTAAGGCTGGATGGACTAAGCATATATGTGTGCTTTATTGTCTATACATGTTGATAATACAAGAATCATATATAACTAGGAGTCAATGGTCTTAGATAACCAGGATGCCTTGAAATACAGCCCTTTCTGTACAAATATATGTCTGCATTTGACAATTCTCATGATCTCCACAAGAGTGCAGCCTTAGCAACATGATGTTCAATTAATTTTGCTAACAGACATCACATGCGGGGTAGAAATGAAAACCTGAATAAAAACTAAATGGACTTCATTACTTGCTTCCAAGCCATAGGCTCTGCCTTTTGTCATAGAAAGAAATTAAAACTTTCTAACACATACTAAGCTTCATAAAGCCATATTGTTCCTCTGCGGGATCCAGCATGCCCTTGGACATACCCTAAGTAGACATTTTGAAGATCTGGTCTACCGTCTTCATGTCAGATTTAGAGCTCAACAAACTCATCTTGCTGATATTTTCCTTTAAAAATGATGTATACATATGTACATATACATATGTGCATACACACACATACTTCATTTCTTTTTGGTTTGTTTGTTTGTTTGTTTGTTTTTTCATACTTCATTTCTTTAGGACTTTCTCCATCTTTTAGGAATCCTAAAATAATAACAAGATCCTTATCACAAGGCCTTCTAAGATGAATATCTAGAAAAAATTATAATTTGTAATCTGCTTTATTTTTCACTTCCTAGTGATTTTCCCATTGCTGATGCACTCCACCCAGTAGGTGTCATTCAATATAGAATCGACTTAACATTTATGTTTCTACAAACTGAACAGAGCAGTTTTCTCTTGAGAACAAACCCTGCCATTTAACTGCTTTTCCTTCTGAAACATTAAATGTAATACTAATAATATTTTATGAGAATGAAGTAGTTTTAAAATTCATTGGGCGAACAACCTTGAAAGCAAGATCATATATTTTGTGACAAATTGGTCTAGAATTACCCTGCCAAATGGTAATTTAGGATTATGCCTTTTTTTTTTTAGAATTTAAGTTTTCTAAGAAAAAGTGTTGTCTTCTGCAGAAGGCTAATTGTTAACATGAAGCACTGTGGCTATTACAGAGTAATAAAAATTATCTAAGTCCTCCAATTTTGTCCCATCTCCCATTAGACTATAAAGAACAGATCTTTAAAAATATAGGTTATGCTTTTTGTTTCAAAGTCACCTCAGTTTTCATCTGAGAGAAAAGCCCTTTTGGTGTTAACATTCCACTCGCACCTCACTCCCCAGCACCATCATTACAAACCACAAAACCAACAACAACAAAAAAGCAACAAGACTGGTAGGCAGATAAATGATCAGTGTGGGCACCACACACCTCCTCAGACCTGTTTCCTGTACCTCATGGTCTGCTTGTCAGCGCTATCCGCCTTCTTCCCATTGAGAGCCCAGAAGGCTCGAGCCAAACTGAACTATTCCTACAATTCCTCTAAAGCATCAATGGTGGGGATGGGAAGTGAGGAAGCAAAGGGAAGAACAAACAAACACGTTTATAAAGAAGCAGTTGCTTGTAAGTCACCATGATGAAGAAACCAGCTCCCTTAAGGACCCCTGTTAGGGCCAAAGTCTGGGAAAATGTAAAAGTCAACCTACCCAGTCCTCCCTTAAGGGCCCTCATTAAGGCCAAAGCATGTAAATTTCTAGAGGGTCCAGCTTGAACCAAGGGCAGACAGACATAAGATCAGCGTGTGTGTGTGTGTGTGTGTGTGTGTGTGTGTGTGTGTGTGTGTGTG
>OU015750.1:32821162-32850934 GCA_907169655.1 Acomys percivali
CCAGGAGGGAAAGGATAAGACAACCCAAGGTCAAAGGCTTGCATAGTTATAGCCCCCAAACCCAAAGTCCAAGGAGTTGGAGAGCTCCAAAACAAACAATCAAAAACCCATGGGGCCTCTTCTATATCTAATTTCCTTGATAAGTGAAGACTTTCTTGGGAGATGCCCCTCTGTTAGATTGTTTTCTGTGAATAGCATGTTTATTTTTATGTTTGTGGGTCAACCTCCATTATTGAACAATAGCCCACTTTTTTCTAGTGTCCAGAATTTTTGCTCCTGCACCATGTTTCGAGCGTAAAGGTATTAGGAATTAACTTTGTAGTACCTTTTTTTATTTGTCTAAATTTTATGTCCTTGAGGACTCTATTAGCCTCTTTGCCAGAAGAGTGCTTCAGATCCCATGATAGATGGTTGTGAGCTTCCATATTTAGAAGAGCAGCCATTCTTCTTAATCAATAAGCCATCTCTCCAGCCCCAAGTTCCTTAACATGAAAAGCATTTTTGGATACAGAATCACAAAGAATAAGGTGTCTATTTTGCATAAAAACTTACCAAATTGATTTCATCTTTAAAGCTTTGCGTATCATATGTAGTATTTGGTGTGTATGTGTGTGTGTGTGTATGTGTGTGTGTGTGTGTGTGTATTCCCATGAACATTGTGCCTATTACATCCAAGAAAGCAATGAAGATCCTCCAACACTGAATATACATTCCTTTTCCTATCGTACATATTGGCCAATTGGTCTTGGGCAATCTACAATAGCAGAGGGAGCTCCTAACCACTGAGCACCACTCCATAACTGTGATCTTTGTTGCCTAAAATTCCTTTCAGTGCTCACTTTGGCAGCACATATACTAAAATTGGAACAATACAGAGAAGATTACCATGGCTTCTACACAAGGATGACATGCAAATTCATGAAGCATTCCATATTTTAAGCTTCCAATCTGAATTGTTCCAGTATTTTAGACTGTCTCACACAGGACTCTAATTAAGCCTGGAATTTCTCAACATTTAGAAACTGGACCACAAATGCCCTTCTTAGCTTGTTTAACTATTTCCCCAATTTTATTTGGGCCCCTAATAGGTATTATTCCTCCCAAATCAGCTGGAAGAAACCTTAAAAGAAAAATGCCCCACTTCCTTTAATGGGGGTCAGGTAGGTTTTTGGCTGCTTCCTTGGGCTATAGAGGGTTATTATCAATGGGAGTTGGTTACAAGTTATTATTAGTCTTATTTAGAGAGAAAACAAGGTTAGACTCAGTGATGTCTCTCTTTTCCCTTAACGTACATTCTTAGGTTTGGAGATAGGGGTTGAAAAGAAAGAAGGGGGAATACAGAAATATATAGGGAAGATAGAACAAAAAGTAGATTAGTAAATCTACTCCTCAGCTTAATGTCTCAATTGACACTCACAAGGTTATCTTTAATTCACTGGTATAGAATTTTAAATATAGATGCAAAATAAGCTTAATTCTAGATACAATAATATAGAATTCAAATATAAGTTTATTCTTCACACACATTATATATATATATGTGTGTGTGTGTGTGTGTGTGTATATATATATATATTTATTTATTTATTTCTACTCTAATATGAGGTATTGTACCCATATAACTCAATTATATTACAAGATTTACTTCCAATAGTTTGTAAGTACTATTGCAGGCTGTTTTGGATAAATAAGTTATATAAGTTAATTGTTAATTGATCAAATTATGGTCATGTCAATTACTAGTCTACTTTTATCACAATAATATACATCTTAAGTGTGGCAGATAGATATGACTGTATATAATGATAGGGTAGGATAGTTAGATAAGGTCCTCAAAAACCTCAGAGACATGTACAAACAGCATTTTAAAATGTTTTTATTATTTTAAAGATTCACTGACAATGAGACAGGTTAACTCCTGGCAACATCCAGCCTACCACAAAGAGGATGATGAGCATCAAAGAACCTCCTTATGGAGATGGCTTCAAATGTGGCAAACAAGCCATTGGTCAAAATGTCCTCACTTTTACCACAGACAGTATTCTGCCTTAAAAAGGGCAAGCTTGGATACAGGCAGATTCGACAGCCAAACTCTGCCAAGACAGGGTAAACAAGTCCTCGATATTTCCTGCTTCACAAATATGTCTGTCAGATATACTGGGCCAGAAGGTTGAAGAAGATTCTCCAACATTACAGAGAGTTTGGGGTGACTATTCGGGTAGCAAACTGTCTCTGTCATCTTCTCATTTGGAAAGCTACTAACCTGCACTCCTGGCATACTCAGGTAATCAACTTTATTCTTTCTCAAGTCTCTGATGGAATTGAAGACCAGGTAGCTTAGTTTTACAATGAAGCTTAGTTGTTTAGGGGTTAAGATGGTTAGGTCTAGATAGATGTTTTAAGTTGATAATGACAAGGTGTGATGGAGATTGACTTACATTCAGAATTTTAGATGCACCAAGATATGAAAGATGTCTTCTTCAAGGCTGTGAAATACAAATAGCCAAAACAGTAAGAATGTAACATTTATATAATTCTTGATTGTGTCATGGTTCTTCTTGCTATAGGTAGTTTATTGTATAAATGTGTATGTAAAAAATAAAAAATGTTTAATTAGAAAAAAAGTGAAAAAATGTTTTCCAACTTCCTGAACACTATGGGGAACATCTCCCTTCTTTACACCTTTGGAAAGTTGTTTTGAGAAACAGTTTAGTGTCACTCAAGCTGTCAAAAACTTTCAATTCTAGCAGAAGATGACATTGAGCTATTCAAAATCTCTTATGGAAAAATAGGCTGTTGTAACCTGCTTTGCCTGCCTGCTTAAAGTCTATAGCACTTAGGTTGAGACCTACTTTAGTTGCTAGCATAACTGTGGCTCCTCTGTTAAGGCTTTTATCACACCAGAAGTCATTTTACTCCTGAATCTTTATTTTGAACTATAAGGTAAAGTTAACTTCAAGCTGTCAGTCCCTACTTGTCTGAAACCAAGAAGGTTCTAGGCTTGCTGCCTAGAATGAAGCTAAAACAATAGATGATAAATACATGTTCTGCTTGGGTTAAAGATTATGTGCATTCTATTGGTTTTAAGGTGGCAACATCCTGCTGTGTTCCTTACTCCCAGAGAGCTGGAAAGGCACTCCTCCTTCCCTCCCAGAGATCCCTTAGCCTAAATCCTAGCCAATCAACTTAAAATGCTTTGTCTAGCCACCTGAATACATTGTCCTCAGAACAAAATAGATTCTTCCTGTGTTTAACTAAACACAAGATACACTCAGGGCCTTAAGGCTGCCCAAGAGCATCTTCTTTGCTACAGACATCTGTCTTAGATGTGGAGTGTGCTCTTTCTGTGACTTGGCATTCAGACTCTGGTATTGCTGGAGATGATAGGAAAACTATAAGGCAGCCCAAGAGCATCCCACTTTCTAACTCCTGTCCGCTGGTTTCTTGTTCCTTTTCTTGACTGAGGGCTAACTTTGTTAAATCCTGTCTATGGAAAGCTCTTGGATTAAAGGTGTGTGCTAGGGCTGGCTGGACCACATCTTAATCACCTGTTTAAAATAAACAGAAAGTTCTTAGGTTAAAGGTGTGTGTTAGGGCTCCAGTTGTCTGTGTGCTGGAAAAGTTCCCTCAAGGTAGGCATGGAGTTCATTGTCAAAGAAACTGAGGCAGCTTGGGTGGGACTGCACTGTTTCTCAAAACAACTTTAAAAGTGTGTCAGGGATGGAGCTGCATCCCATAGTTCTCAGGAAGTTGGAATGTATTTTAGGAAAGAAGGATCACAGTAATTGAATGGTCCTCAGAGGTTAGGAGATCCCTCCGATATTGTAGAATGCCCAAAATCAAATGGCCAACATATATGGCTCGAAGCAGCCCATAACTTCCGTACTGGGGGGGATACTCATTCCTTTCCTGGATGTAATAGGCATAGTGCTCATGGGAACACACACACACACACACACACACACACACACACACACACACACACACCTTAACCACAGTAAACAAAAGACAGATTTTTACAGTTCATAGTCTCAGGGATCACAATGTATTGAAAGATCCTGCAACATGTCAGTATTAATTTCTATTTTTAAAAAATCTCCCAAGGCCAGACCACTTCATGCCCCCTTCCTGTATAATAAGATGTCAATAAAACAATTTATTATTGCATTGTTTTTTCTTCAGTGGGATATTTATTGAACACATAGACATGGGTGCTTTGTTTAAATATCATTGATGTTGTCTGAATTCCATAAATTTAAGGACTCCTCAACAAATGCTTTCTGGACAGAAGTCAAAATGAACAGACTATTGGCAGTAATATCAACATTCCAAAATATGGGGTAGGTGGATAAAGTTCTCAGCCAAAGTGGGCCACATAAGGACATTTAGGCCAGCCTAGAGCACAGAGTAAAACATTATCTTAAAAAACAAACTAAAATCCAACCCCCTAGATTGAGAGAAATTGCTTACAGGTGAAGAGCACATGTTGCTTTATCAGAGGATCAAAGTCTGCTTTCCACACTCCTATGTCAGGTAGCCCTCAATTTGAAGTCAAGCTTTAGGTAACAGGCCCACTTCTTCTGGTATGTGTGGGTCCCCACCTTCCCACTCATAAATCCATACAATACACACGTATACACCTAATATTGAAATTAAAATCTTCAACTTCCACAAAATAGAAACAGAAGAAACTTTGCAAAAATCATTTTATGAAGCCACAGTCATCCTGATACATTTACCGTACAAAGATTTAACAAAGAAAGAGAATTTCAGACCAATTTCCCTCATGAATATTGGTGCAAAAATACTCAATAGAATACTCACAAACCAAATCCAAGTACACGTCAACTATATCATCTACCATGCTCAAATCAGCTTCATCCCATGGATGCAGGGATGGTTCAACATATGAAAAATCCATCAATGTAAGCCACCTTATAAACACTCTGAAAGAAGAAAAATCACACGGTCATCTCATTAGAGGCAGAAAAAGCCTTTGAAAAATCCAACAGCCCATCCTTATAAAATTCTTAGTGAGATCAGCTGTACAAGGGACATACCTAAACATAATAAAGGCAATTTACAGAAAGCTGAGAGCCAAAGTCAAGAGAAACTCAAGTTCCACTAAAATGGGGAATAAGACAAGGCTATCCACTGTCTCCATATCTCTTCAATATAAAACTTGAAGTTATAGGTAGGTCAATAAGACAAGCAGTAATGGAGATACAACTTGGGGGAAAAAAAGAAGTCAAAGTGTCACCATTTGTAAATGATATGATAGTTTACATAAGCAACCTCAAAAATTCAGGGAACTCCTACAACTGATAATCACTTTCAGTGAAGTGATGAAGTGGCTCAATATAAGATTAAATTTAAAAAATTCAACTTCCTATATATAAACGACTAATGAGCTGAGAAAGAAGTAAAGGAAACAATACCCTTGACAATAGCCACAAATAATATGAAATATCTTAGGATAATTCTAACCAAACAAGTGAAAGACCTATATAACAGAAATTTCAGGTCAGGTCTTTGAGGAAGAAATAGAAGAAGATATCAGAAAATGGAAACATCTCCCATGTTCAGTGATTGGTAGGATTAACATACTAAAAATGGCATCCTACCAAAAGCAATCTACAGATTCAATGCAATTCTCACCAAAATTCCCACAGTTCTTTACAGACCTTGAAAGAATACTCAACTTCATATGAAAAACAAAACAAAACAACAACAACAACAAAAACCAAAGTAGCTAAAACAACCCTATACAATAAAACTTCTGGAGGTATCACCATCCCTGATTTCAAGCTGTACTACAGAGCTATAGTAATAAAATCTACATACTATTAATACAAAAACAAACATGTTCATCAATTAAATCAAATTGAAGACCCAGAGGTAAATCCACACACCCATGAACACCTGCTTTTTGACAAAGAAGCCAGAAATATACAATGGGGAAAAAAAAGAAAGCAATTTCAAATGGTGCCGATCCAACTGGATATTAGCATGTAAAAGAATACAAATAGATCCATATCCTGAATAGAAGAACATCAACAGCTCAGCCTCTAAGATGAACAATTCATAAGTGAGACTTCATAAAACTGAAAAAGTTTCTAAGGCAAAAGATACCACCAATAGGAAAAAATGGCAGCCCACAAAATGGGAAAAGAATTTCCCCAACTCCACATCTGACAGAGGGCTGATATCCAAAATATATAAAGAACTCAAGATACTAGACATCAACAAAATATAAGTAATCCAGTGATAAAATGGGGCACAGACCTAAGCAGAGCATTCTCAACAGATGAATTTCAAATGACTAAGAAACACTTTTACCATCCTTAGCCATCAGGGAAATTCAAGTCAAAAGGACCTTCCCTCTCATACCTGTCAGATGGCTAAGATCAATAATACAAGTGGCATCTCATGTTGCCGAGAATGTGGAGCAAGTGGAACAGCCCTCCACGGCTGGTGGGAGTACAAACTTGTTCATTTACTTTGGAAGTCATATGGTGGTTTCTCAGAAAATTAGGAATTGCTCTACCTCAAGGCTCAGCTATACTACTATGCCAACTCTATCACTCCTGGGCATACACACTCCTGATCATCCCTAAGGATGCTCTATCACACACCAAGGACATTTGCTCAACTGTTTTCATAGAAGACTTATTCACAAATAACCAAAAGCTGGAAACAACCTAGATGCCCCTCAACCAAAGAATAGATGAAGAAAATATGAAATACGGTACATTTATACAATTAAGATTATCCAGCTGTTAAAAACAGTGATGTCATGAAATTTACAGGGAAAAAAATGGATGGAACTAGAAAAAAAATCATTCTGAGTGAGATAACAGACCCAGAAAGGCACACACGGTGTGTCAGTGTGTACTCACTTTTAAGTGGCTATTGGCTGGAAAGTAAAAGACAGTCATGCTACAGACCACAGACCCAGAGAAGCTAAGTAACAAGGAGGGTTTAACGAGTGTTGCAAGGATCTTCCTAGGAAGGAGAAATAGAATAAACTTCACAGGTGAACTGATAAGGGGTGGAGTTGGGAACAGGAGGGATCAGGTGTTGGGTGGGGAATAACTGAAAGGAGGGAGTGTGAATTTCTAGTCCAAGGTAGAAACCTAGCACAATAGAAACTTCATGGAATCTATGAGCGTATCCCTAGCAAAGCCTCCTATATTGGCCATCTTTTGTAACCATGCAAGGGCTCAAATGCAGGAATTAGAACACCAACCCATCACTTGTACTCTCTTGGTGATGCTTGTGTCTGCTATGCTTGCAGACAGGAACCTAGCAGAGTGGTCCTCTGAGAGATTCCACCCAACAGTCACTTAAACAGATGCTGAGACTGATAGCCAAACATTGGGCAATGCTTAGGAAGTCTTGTGAAAACCTTGGAGGACCTGGAGGGGGCAGGAGCTCCACAAGAAGACCACTAGAGCCTACTGAGACTGCAGCACCAACCAAGGACCATGCATGAACTGGACCTAGACCACTTACAAAGCTGTAGCTGATGGGCAGCTCAGGCTTCATGTGGGTCCTTTAGTAAGGGGAGCCTCAGCTCTCTCTGATATGGACTCTCTTGCGAGATTTTTCGACTGCTTAGCGGGACTGCCTTGCCACACCACAGGAGAAGAGGACACACTCAGTCCTGATGAGTTGGGGTAGATGGGAAGGGTGGCTCCTCTTTTCTGAGGAATAAAGGAGGGGGAGAGGGAGGGAAGGTGAGAAGTGCTGGGGTTACAACTAGGATGTAAAGTGAGTGAAGAAATCAATCAATCAATTTTTGAAAAGAACACCAACCCAGCCACAAAACCTTTGACTGACAGATTGCCCTGCCTGCAGAGTGTTCTGGGACTGGAGCCCAGAAGAATTGTCATCAAAGAGACTAGAGAGAATTCATCCAGCAACTGATGGGAGCAGTTGAGTCCCACAGCTAAGCATTAGATAGAGCTCCAGGAATCCGGTGGAAGAAGGAGAGGACTGATTGGAGGAGCCAGTGATGTTAGGGATACCATGGGAACACTGAGAGTACAAGAACACAAGAACAGGTCTCACAGCATCAAGTGAGCAGCACTCATGGGGGCTCGCAGAGATCACGGACCCTGTAAGAATAAGACCTAGGTCCTCTACCCATAAGTTATGGCTGATTAGCTTGATGTTCTTGTAGGAATCCTAATAGTGGGAACAAGGGCTGTCCTGGACTCTTTGGCCCACTTGTAGGACCTCTTTCCTCCTACTGGGTTGCCTTGTCCAGCCTTGATGTGATGGTATGTGCCTACTCTTACTGTGTTTAGTTGATGTCCCAGGGATCTCTGCTCTTTTCTGAGGGGGGAGGGGACAGAGGAAGGTGGGTCCTGGGGAAAGAAGAGATTTGGGAGAGAGACTGGGAGGAAGAGGAGGGAGGGGAACTGCGGTTGGGATGTAATATATGAGAGAAGAATTAAAAAATAAAATAAAATTACACTCACACCAAAGAAAAAATACAACAAATAACAAGTTCTGACAGAGTCTCCAAGAAATGGATGTAGGGCGGAAGGAGGGCCACCTGAAAGCAGTCTGCTACAGACTGCTGAGAGTAAGACAGGTGAGGTAGTGAGGTAGTGATGGAAGACAGGGAAGAGAGTGAAAATCTGAGTCACAGCCCGGTTTGATGACTGGGGATCCTGGGTAGAAAGCATTCTAGATATGGGAGCTGACAACAAAGAACGGGATTGGGCTACAAGAGAAAGCTGAGAAGGTCCACAGGAATAAGTCAAGCTGGCTTCACAGGCTCTGGTGGAGTCCCCAAGCAACTGAGGTAGAGTGGAAGTAAAAAATTCAAAACAAAAAAATTAAGATTCCCCTCCCTAACCAAATGGGCATTTTAAAGATGCTATTTATGGTTAAAAATAAAAAATTTTTAAAAATGAATGAACAAACAAACAAAAAAACTAGCATTGAAATAAAAGCCTACATTAAAAGTGTTGTAAGCCATCAAATGTGGGATTTCCTCTTAGATATAAAAGACAATATATTTTGGAACAAAGAAAAAATTCATAATTAAATTGATGCAGAAATGGCATTTGACAAAATTCAACGTCGTTTCATTATTCATAAAATACAAAATAAGATTAGAAAGACACTTCTACAACATAATAAAGGCTGTCCGTGAAAAACTTCCCACTAGCTTCATCCTCAGTGGTGAGGGACCAAAGGTTCTAGCTAGCTGTAAGAGCAGAGATGAGCAATGCGCTCACTCTTGATTTTCCTCTTCTGACTGTTCACTCTTGGTGTAGAAACAGAGTTGAGTTTTGCATATTGATTCTGTATCTTGGCACTTCACTGAATTCATCTACTATTTATAATGAGGTGGATTTTTGTAGGATCACTGAATTCATTTATTGTTTGTGATGAGATAACTTTTTTCCTTGTGGAATCACATCTTTGTGATTTCTTCAAATAGGAACCACTTAATTTATTCTATCTGGACCTACATGCCTTTGTTTCTGATTCATGCTTAATTACCGTGCCTAGAAAATCAAGGGAGGAATGAAGGTACGTTTGGTTAGTGGTTACGCAGTTCCAAGATGAAATGACAAACAGTTGTAGAGAGGGATCGCAGTGCTGTTCGAGTGATAATGTGAAGAAACCGTATACCACTCAACTGTACACTTACGATTAGATAACACAGTAACCTTTCTGTTGCATATATTTACCACAAATAAAAAGTTAATGTCATAAAAGGCAAAACTACAGAGATGGACCAGATTAAAGGAGCTTCAAGAGCCAACAATGAAAATCAATGGCCAGTTTCTGACTGGGTCCTGATGTGAGGAGAGATGCTACAAAGGTTGATGATGAGTCGGAGAACAAAACCGAAACATACAGACTAGATTGGGAGGTATTGTAGCAGTGATCCATATATTTCACTATGCTGTATTTGGCTGCATTCTTACCCTTAGTAAGCAGTCATAGACAGATAGAACAGATAACTTACTCTCAAACCGTAGGGAAAAAAGTGTATGAGTGTGTGTGTGTGTATGTGTGTGTCTGCATGTGTGTGTGTGTGTGTGAGAGAGAGAGAGAGAGAGAGAGAGAGAGAATGTGCGTGTACATAAATATGTGTACATGTTTGTGTATGTCTGCGTATGTATGTATGTGCATGTGTGTGCATATGTGTATGTGTGTTTACACATAGATATAGTAAGGACACAAAAATGATAAATCCTCTTGAATATGAAGCAGTGTATGACTCTTAGTTAAAGGTATGGCTTCTTAGATTTTAGCTTTTTTGTAGAGTGAAACTGTTTCCAAGCAAGAAGTTGCTTAAACTCCAGTAAACATCAAGAAATGAGATCAAAGGACTGAGGAGACAAAGAGAAAATTGATCAGAATAGCACAGTAAGAAGCCTCCAGGGGGAAAACCAAAATATTTTAATAAAACAACAAATACTAAAGAAGTATAATTTATAAACAATCCCTGGAATAAATTTGACTCAGTGTCATAAGAGAGAACTGGTTTTGCTGACTATAGCCACCTGAGTGACTGGCATCAGCAAAATTCTAGTGACCATTACATCACGAGGAAGGCAGGGAAATGCTTTGTGCAGTCAGGCAAAAAGATGAAGTAAATCGTCAGGGAAAGAAAACCATTTGCAACCAGCCTCCTGACATTTAGGCTAAGGGAAGAAAATGTAAATATCGCATTTATTCGTGGGGAAAAAAAAAAACATTTGCAGCTATAAAGGCCTCCAACACAACGCGATTAACACACTCCAAATCAGTTTCCACACGCAGCTTCTAAGGAATCGTCCCTAAAACAAGATATAGACCGCATCAAAAAGATGAGTGGAAAGCTAACACAGAGCCCCCTGACACCAGCAAAACATGCTGACTTACAAAACGAGATAAAGTAGAGTTTCAGCCCTAGGTAGGTTCACTATTGCTGTTCTGTTTAGTGGCCAGGTTGCCAAAATTGCCTTCCAAATAGCTACGCTTACAGCCACAGCCTTGGGCTGCTCTCAGTCAGAGAAGCTTCCTTTTACAGAGGTCAGTGATCAACGCTGAGATCCAGAACTGGTCCCGGTGCTGAGAATAAGTGACTGAGTGACTGTGAGTGTTTGGCCCAAATGGGACACCCTGTCACCCTCTGTACCCAAAACTCATGGAACAGTGAGTGACATAGAAGAAGTGGAAAGATTACGAGAGCTGGAGGGTATGGGGGCTGCTGTGGGATGCTGTCTCTGTTCGTGGCATAGCCATTGCGCTCAGGAACGTAAAATTGCTGTGTGACCTTCATAAGATCAAGTCAGCCAAAACTCTAGCATGAGTGGAAGAGGCTCTCTTGATTCCCCAGCCCTAACTGAGAACTGGAAGTCAAGGGAGAATCACTCTTTTGGGGGCGGGGAGGGGCAGGATTGTGGCCAATGATAGGTTGTTCCAGAAGATGGCCCCACACTCACACATATAGTCAACATTAATTGGACTTAGTGAGTGGTTTGGTTTTTTTTTTTTTTTTTTTTTTTTTTGAGGGGGGGAGGGTTAGTTTTGGGTTTTTCGGTTTTTCAAGACAGGGTTTCTCTGTGTAGCCTTGGCTGTCCTGGATTTTGTAGAGAGTCATTTTTAAATAATTTTTAACTGTATTTTATGTGTACAGATATTTTGCTTGTATGTATATCTGTGTACCACTTGTGTGCCTGGTGGCCACAAATGCCAGAAAAGGGAATGAGAGCCCACGGAACTTGAGTTACAGACAGTTGTGAACTGCCATGTAGGTGCTAGGAATCAAATCTGGGTCCTATGGAAGTGCAGCAAGTTTTGAGACAGCTCTTCAGACCCTTGGCAGGCCGTTTAGTAAAAAGAGAGGACATGAAGTTGGAAGAAGTGTATGAGGCTAGGAAATCTGGAGGTGGAGCTGGAAAGGGAAACGGTTATATATGACCATGTGCCATTGTATTTACAAATGAATTTGCAAAGAAAACATTTTAGAAAAAAAATTAGGAGCTAATGAAAAGTGTATAGTATTTACATAACTTCTGACAACAAAAATACAATGGATTTATAACAAAAGAAGAAAGTGTGATGTACATAGCTAAAGAATTTATTGTTGCTTTGTCATGTTGGTGTTTTTTCTTCACTGTTATGTGCATAAGGTGTGGGGATAATGTAGTGAGTACTGATCTCGTATTTTGACTTCTTGTCAAGGAGCACTAGAATCCTCCATAAGGAGAAAAGAAAATACAAATGAAAGTGGAAGACATGAAGTTAAAACCTCAAGGAATTCAAATGAGAAATAACAGAATGGATTAATATATGTGATCTTTACTTACGGGCTTGTTTTGTGTGTGTGTGTGTGTGTGTGTGTGTGTGTGTGTGTGTGTATACGTATATATATATATATATATATATATATATATATATATATATGTATATGTGTGTGTGTGTGTGTGTGTGTGTGTGTGTGTGTGTATTCACATAACCCTTCTACAAGGGAGGCCAGCCATTGCCGCAATCAGGGATAAGGGATCTTTGCATCTCGGAGGGCGCTATGACTGCTTTGAGGAGTGCAGAGCCAGTAGGCCAATTCTAGCAGCACTTCTCAGACGTCCGAGCTTTAACATGCTCGCTTCTGTTTCTTCTTGGAACCCAGCTCATGTGGAGAGCATGTGTATCTGGTTCTGTGTCTCGCTCAGATGAGCACCTAGCCAACAGAGAGTATCTTCTGCCAGCGGTGCCAGCGAGTCTTCTTGACCATCTAGCCAATTGAGTAGCAATTGACTGAGCCACATCAGACACCCAGTGGCAGGAAGAAAATGACTCCGAGATCCTGTCTCCTAAGCCCAGAATCTGTGACTGACTTACACAGCAAACGACATCACAATTACCAGCCATCTGACCTTAAAGTAGGGAGACTGTCCTCACTGAAGTGAGTTCATAGTCATTGCAAGAATCCTTACTGGCAAAAGAGAGAAAGGCAGAAGGAGACTGTTAGGTGATGAGATGTGGAAAACTATACCTGTTCCCTCTGGCTTGAGACAAATGAACCAAACATGATGAGCAGATTTGGAAGCTCAAAAAGAAAGATTCTGCCCTGAACCCCAGGGAACAGCACTGGCCTGGTCACAGCTTGATTTTAGATTACAGATCCAATTTCTGATGGCAAATATCCAAAACTGTATTGCATGAACCTCTAACTTTATGGTAATTTGCTATAAGAGTGACAAGGGATGAATACAGCCTCTGGAGTGTGTAACAAATCAAATCACGGGCAACGAAAGGTGAAAATCAACTAGTTTTGAGCACAGCTTTTTGACCAGAGCAATAGAACCTGGAACAGCGTGGAATATTGAATCTGTGGGATTGTTTAGTCAGAACTCCTGAGCCACTGGGCAAGAGGGGATAATTGGAATATGACAAAGAATGACTCTTTCATAGATTATGAGACCAAACATATTAAAATGCCTGACCATGAAGATATAACACAATCAATCATCTTTGGAAGTTGTCAGAAAAACCAATTCCTTATTTTTTTTTTTTAAATGTTAAGAAGCAAACAGTTTGGATTCTTCTCTTATACCACCAAATATGAGAAGAAGTAAAAGCTTTCCTTCATCTGTGGTTCTTAGCAATGAAGGAAGAAGGCTTGGTTCTATTGGAGGATGTGTTATATTAGAGGATGTGTCCCCGCATGCTTTCTGCTGTTGTGACCAAAAGCATCTTGGGAAGGAGAGCGTTAGTTTCCTCTTACAGGACATAGTCCATCATTCAGGAACTCAAAGTTTCTGCAGAAACCACCAAGGAGTGCCACTTACTGCTCCCCTTAGCCTGCTCAGCTACCTTTCTCACACAGACAGGATCCACACATCATCCACAGTGGGTGGGGCCTTCTGCATCAACTAGCAATCAATAAAATGTCCCGCAGACACGCCCACAGGAAGGACAGTCTGACGGAGGCAGTTTCTCAGTTCCCAGGTTCCCTCTTCTCTTCCTGGATGTGTCTTGTTTCATTTTAGGCTGACAGAAACCAAACACTGCAGTGCCTTAGTCATGTGGTTCTTAATTAATGGCTCTAAGCACAGAGAGGTAGCAGTAGTGAAAATTTCCAAAAACATCCAGGTACTTTACCAACCAATGGGTGGGGCAGAACACGAAGGCAGAGGAAGTGGTGTTGGACGGAAAAATAAAGAAGAATCAAAATATTATCTGATAAAGCTAGACTTGGGTAACAGATACAAAGGATGGAAGTGGGAGAGGGGTTAGGGGCAGGAGAGACAGAGCCTGGTAGGGGGAGTGCTACATGTACATGTTTGTTCCTCAGTAAATAAATTCCAAAGGGTGAAGAAGGAAAGAAGATAAGGACTGTACATTAAAAGACACCCCAACAATGATGAAAAGTAAGCCTGTAAGGTTTAAGGATGTCCCCTTGGGTGATCACAATAAAGAGAAACAGGCCTAAAGGGTACAGTCCTGGAATAATCCCAGACGTAGAGCTAGACAGAGATGGGGGAGTTAGCAGAGGAAATTGAGACGCAGCCAAAGTAGCAGGAAGTAAAACAGGTGAAGCAATAGGAACCAGGAGAAACACATGTTCCTAGGTGGACTGCTGCCACCTGGACCAAAAGCTGCTACCAAGTCAGTGAGGCAGAGATTAAAACTCACGATCTGCCAGCAGGAAGTTCATTGCTGACCTTGCTAAGAACAATGACACCAATGGGAAAACAGGAGAGGCCTCAAGCGTCTACAGGCAACTCTTTAAAGACGGTCCTTGACTGGCAAAAAGTGGCTGGGTAGTTAGAGGACAACATGGCATTGTCAGATGTTGGAGTGACTTTCCCTCGCATTGAGAAGGTATGTCCCTGTATTTTCAAGTGATCATCCTGTGCTGGCAGAGAGCTAAGTGCTGGCAGGATTTTGGTACTGTCATTTCTATGGCGCATCACTGGTTTTCTATTTGTAAATGCTTCTCCTTCTTCACTTGCCCAAAAGATGAAGGTCGGGCAGCCTTCAGTGCCTAAAGGCAACCTAAGAGACAGAGCAGGTGTTGTCTTGCTGTTGATTGGTTTAAACTGGAATGTAGCTTTTTGTGTAATAAAGAGCTGACAGGCCAGCCCTGGGCCAGGAAGTACAGGGGCAGGACTTCGGGCAGAGGCATAGGCAGAGATGCTGGAGACTGGAAGACTTGAAGAGGTGAGGTCAGGGAGAAGGGGGTGGGAGGGAGACAGAATGGAGTTATAAGCAGACAGTGAGAACTGACTGGGGAAACCATGATGGTGGAGAAGTCAAGGTTAAGTTAGCTAGCAAGCTGTGAGTCTGCCACAGCTAAAGGCCAACAGCTTTAAACTATATAGAAGTCTCTGTGTCTTTATTAATTAAACTGCAGCAGGATCCACGAAAGTATCAACTTCGGCATAGATTTACCCTAACCCTGGAATTTACTCCAACATATTCTTAAATTCAAGGAAGGCTTAAAGATATAAGAAAATGAGCAAGAACCACAAAAAAAAATTTTTGTAGCTTATTTTATTGCTTTTCTGCACAAACATGCCTCTCGTGTGTGTATCTATAAGAAATACAGATTATTTTGGCAGGTTTTTGTTCTTTAGATGAATGAAATACGACACCTTACTCCTTTTGGAAAATATGTCCCTATCAATAAATTTCCCCCATTTCCTCTGTGATGTGTAATTCCATAAGTGAAAATCTGATAATTTTCATGTCTGCCCAGTTTATTACTGATCAAATGTAGTTTGTTTCGCTTTGTGAGCCCCAGTTTCTGCCTCCCCACACACTGGTGCAGGAGCCTCTCAATAACATATCAGGAGAGTTGCTGGATCAAAGGGTATAAAACCACCACCTCAGCCAAGGGATGGCTTTCTAATCCACACTAACACATGCTTCTCTCTCTCTCTCTCTCTCTCTCTCTCTCTCTCTCTCTCTCTCTCTCTCTCTCTCTCTCTCTCTCTCTCTCTCTCTCTCTCACACAATGTCTGATATACCCCTAGCTGGCCTGGGACTGGCTAGAAGGTCGAGACTGTCCTTGAACTTCTGGTCCTCCTGTTTCCACCAAATGCTCCTATTACAGGAGTTTTCCATCACACAGCTCTTTTGTGCCCCTTTGGCTTTGAAGACATTGTACCATGTAGTCCAGGTTGGCCTTCAGCTACACAGCTGAGGGTGACCCTCCTGCCTCCACTTTCCATATGCTGGGATTACACGCCTGTACCACCACACCCAGTCTTCCTATTTTTCCATGGCTACTACATTCATTGGCAGTGCATCTGTTGAGTGGGTGCTGGTCGTCCACTGCAGATCTAAATAAGCGTTTTAACTTTTCATGTGTTTATTAATCTTTAGATTCACATTACGTTCTTTCATTTCACTTAATTTAATGACCTTGTTTGAAGACAACTAACAAATATATATTATTTCATCTTTCTGGGCTTATTTCTAGGCCTTAATAATGACAAGAACCTTATCATAAGGCTGTGAGGATGGTCCAGTGTCATATGGAAAGCACATACTGATGCTAAGCATCGTTTGTGCTCAGCGATTAAGCCTTATCGTTAATACAATTAAAAAATAAAGAAAACAAACTATAGAAATGATCCCTGAAAAGTATAGACCATTTCCTTGTATGTGATCCTTACTGGTCCAGGGGTAATATTTTGTGTAAGAACTTTGTGAATAAAATTATTCCAAACAGTGAGTAGGATAATGTCCGCATACTGGAACTACCACCAAATGCATTTGCCCTGTTGTGCTGTCTTACCTTGCAGTGGGGAAAATAAGGTCTTGCTTAGTGCAGCTCTTGTTTCAAATAAAAACATTTCAAAAAATAAAATAAAATAAAGAAAACTGTTAGAGACTGAGTCTGGGCAGAGCCAATGGCTAGACTGCTGGCCAGATCTCAAAGTGCTACATGCTAACCTGGTGGCACCAGCAATGAGTCTTTAACTAGTAAGAGAGTTTAAAAGAGTTACTATTTCAGCAATGTTTGACTGTGCTCCCAGGACTTCAGCGTGGACGTCCAAGTCAGTAAGGACCCACATGCTCAGCAGCATCCACATTGCACTGTTTGCACAGGATGTTTTCTGTTTCAGTAGGTTTCCAAGGGTTTGTGGTCAGAGCCCCATAAAACAATACTTTGACCCCCTAGAAAAAAAACCCCAGGACAAATCCATGCCCACTGTTCTCCACCTCTTCCTAAGGACTTCTCCACTCTTCACTGAGATACTATGATGTCAGGAGCTGCAGCAGGGAAGCATCAAGCTGAATCGTGGAATGTGGAAAAGATCCCTCCCCTATAGAACCTCTTCTATCAAAGACAATGCATTCTGACAGGCTGCACTGACGTTACTTACTTACATTCACCATGTTGGGCATGGTCATTAAGAGTCCTGGCCATATTGTTTTCTGCAGTGTTTTTTCCCCCTCTTCCTGCTCTTCTGTCCTGCCTCCCCTCACCTGCTCTTTCTTGTTTTCCTCTCTCCCCCTCTCTGGTTTTAACAAGGTCTCCTGTATTGCAGGCTGACTGTGAACTTACTAGTTAGCTGAGGATGACCTTGAACTAGTCTGCTTCCTGTCTCCCGGGTGCTAGAATTGTAGGTGTGTGCCAGCACATCACCTGCTAGGGTGCTGGGACCAAGGTCAGGGCTTTGGGCACTCACTATAGGCAAGAACTCAGCTGGCGGCTGTGGTTTTCAGAGCATTCTCATAACCACTTGGAGACCACAACCCAACCGTGGCTAGAGGTGGCTAGGAAATACAGGGAATGGCAACAGAGAGAAAAGTGAATGCTTTTCTTCCTACTATTAGTAACTGGAAGTTTTTAACAGCACATTTTTTGGCTGAAAAATAAACTTTTTTTTTTCTTGCTGCATTTTTAGAAATAGCAAAAAATTAAAAGGTGAGCTTTATTTGAAATACTCCTTTTCAAGAAAATCATGTAGGCAGTTCTTGGATAATTTGGAACTTTTGATAACATTTTTTTCAAGCTTTCCTTCTAAATGACCTCACAACCATGTCTTCCCAGACAAAACACATTCCTATGATGGAGACACTATGTCTAATGTCTTCTTAAGGCAAATTTGCAAATGGAGATGGTTCAGATAATTGCTTTGCAATAAACATGATACACCAAACTGACTTCTAAATGTAGAGAAAAGGTGAATGTCCTCTTACAGTAATCAAGAAACAATGGACGTACTAATGATAATGAAGCTTCCAGAAGTAAAAATCAAATGGTGAGACAACCAGCAGAAATGAATGTAGCTGTGAAATATACAAACCTTGCAAATAGTTATTTTGATATCCTCCGTATAGAAAAAAAGTTCCGAAATAATAGCCTACCAGATGACAACATACATAACACAGTCTCATAATTTTGGTGAATTTGGTAATAGTACATGTTATTTAAAGAAAAAAACAAATAGTGGATAAACCTGGAAGATAAATATGGAAAATTGTTTAATACACACTATAATTTCTATGCCTGGCGCTTTTTAGACAGTTAGAAGTGATAATCATCATTATCCATATCCATATAATGTTTGCATGTGCCCTCTAGACCTTGAACACAGTTGATTCTGTGTCCTTCCTTGGAGGCTTCTGAGGCCCAATTTTGGGCAGCATCTCTTTGGCATACAGTGTTTTATGGAGCCCAGCTTCTCGAAGTGCTAACTCAAATCGCAATCTAGGATCAGAAGTTATCTGTAGGCATAAAATAAAATGTAAATAAACAATAGCTTGTTTAACTGAAGTAAATCTTATCACCTAGTTTCATATTTTCCTAAGTTGCATAATTTTTTAAGATAGTTGCTTAGATAACAATAAATCTTGTTAGTCCTGTGACTGCAGAGTTTTTACTAAAAATGTTCAAACTATTTTTGACATTGTCATCTTCCAATGTATTACTTATTTGCAACATACGATGTATTCAATATTATATACTATATTAATCAAATACAACATATTAAAATTATTAAACAGAATAACCTTACTTCCAGTATTGTTTTTATTTTTTTAATTAATTAATTTATTTATTCACTTTGCACCCTGGCCGTAGCCCCCTCCCTCCTTTCTCCTAGTCCCATCTTCCCTTCTTCTTCCCTCATTCCCCTCTCCTACTCCTCAGAAAAGGAGAATCCCTCTCTACACACCCACCCAACTCATCAAGTCTCATCAGGACTGAGCACATCCTCTTTCCCTGTGGCCTGGCAAGGCAGCCCCACCATGGTAGGGAGTGATGGGGGAGAGTGATCAAAAAGTAGGCAACTGAGTCCAGGTCAGAGACAGCCCGCACTCCCCTTACTAGGAAACTCCCATGTTGCCTGAGCTGCCCATGTGCTACATCTGTGGGCTAGGTCCAGTCTATGCATGGTCCTTAGTTGGTGCTTCCCTCTCAGCAAGCCCCTCTGGGCCCTGGTTAGTTGGCTCTATTAAACACCAAACCATCCACAAAAACTTCAACTCAATATTTACCCAGCCTACAAGATGATCAGGGATAAGGATAGAGCAGAGATTGAGGGAAGGTCCAACCAATGCCTGACCCAACCTGAGATCCACCCCATGGGAGAGAGCCAACCCCTAACATCATTTGCAATACTTTACTACGCTTGCAGACAGGAGCCTAGCATAGCTGTCCTCTAAGAGGCTCCACCCAGCAGTGGATTCACATAGATGCTGAGACTCATAGCCAAACATTGGGTGAAGCATAGGGAGTCTTGTGAGGAAAATGGGGGGATGGATAGAAGGACCTGGAGGTGACAGGAGCTCCACAGAAAGACTTCCAGTACTCTTTTTGGGACCCCCTGGCTCTGCTTTTCCCCTCAGGGTATCCAGATACTACCTAGCTGGATCGAAGGAAATGAAGCTTAATGGGCAGATGGGTTACACAGAATCTTGGTCAACATTGCGTGTGGGAGAAACGATGTTCTCCAGAGATAGTTTTCAGTGATACAGGTCTCTTTATTGGGGGTGACCAAGAGCTATATAAAGCTCAAGGAATAGGTAGTGGTCTTGGGAGTGAGTGTACATCATTGACTAAAGGAGCTGAGGTGCTGAGAATGCTTCATTTGCATGAAGAGGAATTCCAGGTGCTTCCTGGACAACAGGGTAGAGAGGCGTGTATGTGTGCAGGGACCTGCAGGCCTGGAGCAAGGGGGAAGCAGTCCTACTCCTGTCAGTCTCAGGACAAGATTTTGAGGTTTTAGACACATCTCAAGCTCATTGTTGCTCTGGACTGGCTCGCCCTGTCACATGGCTTTCCTGGCCCTACATTATTGTTTATTGATTGCTGGTTAGAATCATATAGATAAAGCATATAAAATAAATCTACTTTCATAAATAAAATCAACCTCTAGAATATATACTTGAGCTATAATTTAATAAAAGCATATTTTTAAGTATATGAGTGTGTGTCTGCATACATGTATAATGTATATGTACCATGCGGTGTGTAGTGCTTACAGACACTAGAAGAGGTAGTAGGAATTTAGTTAATGAATCCTCCATAATTAAAAGTCAAATTGTAAAATAACAAGCAGAAAGAATGTAGCTACAGAGTCTATAATTCTTGCAAATGGTATTTACAGGGAAAACAATCTTTAAAATACATCTCACTGAGTGATAGCATACATCAAAAAAGTCCCACGATCTTGGTTAATTTGGTAATACTAACTCTTAGAACTAGAACTGCAGGGAGTCGTGAGTTGCTAGATGGATGTTGGGAACCAAATCCAGGCCCTTTGTGAGCATCTCAGATTCTCTTAACTGCTATGTCCTCCTTTCAGCCTCTCTGACAGCCACTTCAACTTTGCTATCATTACGTAAACAACACATGGTGACTCCTTAAAAAAAAGATAACCCAAGGCTGAATTTCTATTTCAAACAGAACTGGAAAATGCCCCGTCCATTCCATGCTAAGTAGGAGTAGACACACAAATAACTCTGTTTCTGTCCTTGTTTGTACTTAATTGAACCCTAGTCACCTTCCTATATGGATCTTAAATGTCAACACATTCTTTGTCATGATAAGGGGTGACCACATATGGATTTATACCCAGTGACACATTTTACCAGAATCTGAAGTACAACACCCCCCCCAAAAGATACAGCCATAAGCTTTTGAAAACAGCTCCTCAATGAGATCCTGAAAGAGTGGAATCTCCTGAAAGAGTGGATGCACAGGTAACTAACCCATGGCTGTGCCCCATGTAGTGAAACATGGGGGCGGGGGTTGCTGCTGAAATGAGGTTAAGAAACGACCTTGGTGTCTGACATAATCTTCCATAAATCAGAGAGGGAGGAAGAGAGATCTAATCACACAGGGAGGCCTTACATACAAATGTTGAGGTCAATCTGGCATCAGGGGAGTTTGGGCAGAACACTGTGTGCCGTGAGGAACTCTCTGAAGAAAGGGCACCCCGCCTGGGGTTTGGATTGTGAAGCCTTGAAGGCTGTGCTGGCTAGGGCCATGGTGTTTGTTTCTGCTTTTAGTATGAAAGTGTGAAGATGGAGCTGATCATAATGCCGGAATAAATTAAGGTAGCAAGGAAGGAAGGGGTGGGGGGAGGGGAAAGCCAGGAGGCTACTGTGACTGCCTAGACAGGAAGTCATAAACACCTAAACTTGTCTGGAGGTACAGAAGAGTCAACTGTCAGGTGCACTCCAAAAGGAAGACGCAGGGGCAGCCACTGAGAAGCAGGGCTGGGGGAGTGATGAGCGCGAGGATGGAATAACTCGAAGGTCTGAGAAACAACTGCTTGAGCCAAGGATCCAGGCTTCGCCTCGCCTGTCCCCATTTGCCCTCGCCCACTTTCAAGGAGTCCTGCTCCCTCTGTTGCCTGTGTGCCATTTACTCCCAAATTCTTTGCAGGATTTACCTTTTTCTTCAGATCCGGAGCTGTGGAACTTTAATTTTTTTTTCATTATTCAATTTTTGAGTAAAAAGGAAACAATGAAGAGGGGTTTCTCCATCCCATAAGCTGGTAATCCATTTCTTTTTTTATTTTATTTTATTAATTTACTCATATTACATCTCAATTGTTATCCCATCCCTTGTATCCTCCCATTCCTGCCTTGGTAATCCATTTCTTGAAAGCCTGCTTTAGACCTCCTCATTGTAACCATAGCATGAACAAAACAAATTCTCCTCCCTAGGCTTGTTTTTTCTTCTGTATTTTTATACGGTTAATGGCAGATCCACAAAGTGGCAATAATTTGTTGAATTGCCTGCTGAATACCAGACAGTTGATATTTATTAGTTATAATCCTCACAAGAACTTTGCAAGTAATTATTTTAAATATGAAGAAAACAAACATAAAGATGTTAATAGCTTAGGCAAGAGCACACAGCCAATAAATCGCGGATATGGATTTGAATCCACAATGCCCAGTGTGGGCCTTTCACAGTGGTACTTGTCTGGTTTAGAGTCACCCTCGCTTTCTTTGTCGCCTCCCTCTCTCCAGTCAGAGCTGTTCATGACTCTTTCACCGCCACTTCTACTCCTCCACCACAATACCCATCCATTTTCCACTCAAGATGATACAAGGATAAAATACAAATGCCATTATTTAACCTACCTGCCTTAAAATAGCATGTCTGTTCACAGGATAAAGGTCAAGTGTCTGAGTAGAATGGCTTACTATGTATCACAGTTGCGCCCTAGCCTGTTTCCACTTATCCTGTGGCCCTGGCGCTGTCGCACAGTGAAGACATTCAAGGAAGAGCCTCCTGTCAGTCTTTTCTGCCTGAGAAAAACCTGATGGCTTTGTTCAACTCCCTACGGCTTTTACTTGCTCTGAGTTTAGACTGTGTAAGGGCCGGTTGCCTCCCCACTTTGGCAGCTGGTTCTGGAGATACACCCACCTGCTCTTTAAGTAACTCTTCTCCCCGTGCACGTCAACCTTTTCCCCTTTCAACTGTAAACCATCTTGCATGAATTCAGCAGCAACTGTGCCAAATCTTCAGCTCTGCTCAGTCTCAGAAGCTCCATCTCTCTAGGCATCCAGGCAGACTTAATCCTGCATCCCACAAAGTCCTGCCTCACCCTTCACTTTCTTTCTGAATATAATACTTCCCTTCCTTACCTAGAGAACCAGCTTCCCCCAGGAAGGATGAGTCTGGTCCATTGAGGGTGGAGCCCAGTGCTACACTCTCATACAGAGCCAGAATATAGCATCTATTTCATAAATATCTGTCTGATTACTAATGAATGAAAAATTCACCTTACTACTTGCTATCAAGTGTGCAGCACACAGGAGAGGTGCTGTGGACTCATTTGGCAAGAGGTTTCTTGAGATTTTTGGCTTTTTTCTCCCTACTTCCGTAATATTCATGAGGTTCCTCTCTTAATTTTGGTGATATCCATTCGCTATGTGTCTTCTTTCCTACCCTCCTCCTGCTAAAAGTTCGTTGAGCTCTCCCTTCTAGTCCCAGCCACAACCAACACAGATTCAAAGCTCCTACAAACAGCCTCATTATCTATCCCTCAATGCTGTTTCCACAGAAAATCTTCTATCCCCGCCTCTAAGAACATAGCTTGTGATGGCTGTCTTCAATACCGCCTGCCACTCTCATTAGTTGCTTATTTAATGGGACTGATGCCATGAATTTAGATATAAGCTCTTCATACAACAGAGAACTCTTTGAACCTTAAGGCAATGCCAATGACCTTTTTTATATCAATAACTTTTAAATAAAACATTATAAGTTTTCTCCATTGGTAGACACCATTTTGACCTGTTTTATTTTATGTCACAATTTTGTGATATTTAGATTCATGCAGTAATTATGTATTATCATTTACAAAAGTAAAACATGCTAATATATAAGGTACTTTTGTGTAAATATTGAAAATAAATTGTAACCCAGAGTGCACACTCCAGCAATTCTTCCTACTCTCAGCATGGACATGGCACCAGGACTAATTCCCACAGTTACCTGCTGCTCATTGTATGTAGTCAATGTGAAGAGCGGCTTTTGAAGAATGAATTCATCTTCACTCTCAGCATCTATCCTAGCTTTCCATGCCACTGTGTCTGACATCATTCTAATTGGATCAGATTGAACAACAACAGCAACCTGGCAGAAGAGAAAGCACTGCCACTCAGAAGAGGGTACAAACTATGGGCTTCTGGGTAAGAATATAGATTTGTTTAGTGACCATTGAAGAAATGTTATTAAGTATAAAACTGTGGAGGAAAGAGCAAAGGAATATTAAATCCTGGCTAGTTCCAGAGACTTACAAAGGAGTTAAACCACCTGTCAAACAAAAGATTGGGATATCATAATCATTTCATTATGATTAAATAGTCATATAAATTATGATTGATTTCAGATACAAATGTATCTGTGTGATAAAAGTCAAAGGGAATCTTACACAGAAAACCACCTTGAAAATTACAAAAAGCAATAAAATTCATGGTTCAGTAGCTATCAATCTCTGGTTATAAGTAACAATGCCATGAGGCCTTCTGGTAAAGTCGATTGCGCAATCCTTACTGGACAAGCGGGGTGTACTTCCACTGTACAAGGCAAGTATTTGGACTGTTAAAGACTGAGTTACCTTTCTACTATAAAACTAGAGAGTTATTTTAACACAAAGTTCTTGTCCTACATAATAATAACAGTTCTGACCCAAGTCTAATGAAATGAAGCCACTAACTTAGCCAATCATATGCAGCATGACCAGTACCTGCCTGTCAATTCTGCAAGTCAAGAATTTGCATGAAGTAAATGACATTTTTTTGTTTTGTTTTGTTTTTGGTTTTTGGTTTTTGGTTTTTGGAGACAGGGTCTCTCTGTGTTAGCTTTAGCTGTCCTGGACTTGCTTTGTAGACCAGGCTGACCTCGAACTCACAGCGATCCACCTGCCTCTGCCTCCCGCGTGCTGGGATTAAAGGCATGCACCACCACGCCCGGCTTATAAATGGCATTTTTAATGCCCTTGCAAATGTATAATAAAATGACTGGGGTAAAATGTAATTAATTGTTATAGGTTTACTAGTTCAAATACCATATACTACAATTCTAAACACTGATTACAGGTGATGGGAACAGAAACTTTCCTCTTTCAAAGAGTCCTGGGTAGAAGGATTCTAGTCCCATGGACTCAGCAGTTACCAAAGTTATATTTGCAACAAGAGTGAATTCAGTACCTGTGACATTACATCTGTCTCCAGAAGACCATAGTATGTAATTCTTTGCTAATGGTTGAGTACTTTGATTTTTTTTTTCAGATATACTATGAACAGAATTTATGTTCTTATGCTTTGTATTCATCTCTACGGCCTATTTTATTGAAGAGAATGATGGTGTGAGATAGGTGTCATAGGGGTCCCATTTTATGTAACTTTGGAAAAAGTGCCTGACCTCTTGGTTTCCTCTTTTACAGTGTGGGGGTGTCTGTAATGCTTCCCTCACAGGGATCCTGAGGAGGTTAAGCCAAGTTTCACCCAAGAACACCGGAATAGGGCTTTGCAGTTAGTAAGCACTCACAAATTTGAACTTCAGTTATCACAAACCCATGAGGCTGGAATTACCTCTATTATCCTATTTTCCAGATGAGGATATGGAGCCAAGGCAGGCTAAATAAATGACTAAAGTCTTCTCTGCCATTATTTAACCAGCTGTTCCAGTGTGGAAGGACATTCAAGGTCAAGTGTCATGTATGGTTCTGTGCAGCATCCACTCACTTAGGGAACTACACAGCCACTTCCCATTGGCTAGGTCGTGCAGTATCAGCTCAACAAATCATTCTGGGGTCAAAGTTCAGAAAAATTACCAAAGAAACTGTTTCACATTTCCCAATCTCTTAAACCCCTGTTTGCTGGGGACAGTCTACTTTCATCTACGTTTGCCTACCTTTATTAGGCATGGCAAAGGGAGGCCTTTAATTTGGTACAAAAGGGGTATTTGTAAAGTGATGCTTAACAGGCTTGTTGACTGTGGGATTTTTCCAAGTAAAGGTTCCCACTCAAGAGTGGATTATCTTGCTCTGCCACATTTTTGAGGACAGTGAAGTCCTTTGATTGGAAATAGAGTTTCACTGCTGCAAACAGATACTGTTTGGATAAGGAAGTAGAGGCGATATGGACACATTTAAATCTTGGGAGAGCTTTTTAAATGTTGCCGATACACTTCTTTAACTATATTAAGTAACTGGACCTGGTTCAACATAAACCTAACTGGCTCCTGGGAATGAAAACCATGCCCTCATTTGGAAAAGTTTCATTTTGTATGGCAGATGTCATGAACCAAGTCCCAGTAAAAAAAATATCATTAGCACACTTAGCAACATTGAAAAAAGTCGAAAACTTCTACATTGAAAACACCTGTTTTCGAAGAGCTTCCAGCCGCCTCTCTCTCTCTTCTTCTTCCTGAACTTCTTGAAGGGCCATTCTTTTTCTTTCCATCAAACGCTTCTCCAGTAAGTCTTGTCTATATGTAACCCTTTTGAAAAGAGACACAGGACAGGTAGGCAGGCCGTAATTAACTTACACGGTACACAGAGAAGAGCGTAACAGGAGCCATCTCAGAAGAGACATCACTCCCACGATTTGATTTTACTTGTTTTGATTTCTCACATTCAAACAATGAGAGGTGATTTACAGTAATGCTAGTAAGCAGAAAGATACAGGAAAGCCTGGAGTAAAATCCAACTGAGCTCAGTCTTCTCTGCCACCATTTAAAACTCTGACCCTGTCGGCTAGCTGCCATAGCTACAGCTAAGGTGCCCTGAGCAATCATTACCCAACGCTGCGTTATGACACAGCCTTCTGATGACAAGTTTGAACACAACTTGAGGAATTATAAAGACTGAATTCCTTATGAAATGTGCATAGTTTTAGAAAGCAGGGTAAAATAAATTACTGTAATAATGTGTTTAAATTATTTAGGTTACTAGAACTTAAACTATGCTTCATATACAGTCTCATTCGGTGAAATGGGGTTGTGGGCATGTAAAAAAAGCTTTTAAAAATGCACTCTGACATCTGTAGATGGCAGCAAAAACATGACTTTCCTCCTTCAGCATTAGTTTTTCATCTCCTTCGCAGTCATCAGACATTAAAGCAGGGTAAAGCAGACATCAAAACAGAGCTCAATGATGTGAGCTCAACTAGCCCTCTCTGTGGCCTGCATTGAGATTGAGTAGCCTTGACCATTGCTGGCTTCTTGTCGAACCGATTTTATTGAGTTAGAGAAATGAGATTCACCATTTCAAAAAAGCAGGCACCTGTGTTCTCAGGAGGACTAGCTCATGCAGGTCTTCTATTGGCGACAGCTTAGATTCAACCTGCTTTGTCATATTAGTCACAAATGCTCTTTGCCTTTGGTATACACAATAATATTTTCTATGGCGACAGCTTCGCTAGCCCTGGCTGGAGATTCTGAGATCTTCTGAGTGCTCCCGAGTCAAAAAGTCTTATACTAAGTGCTTTATGATTACCTGGATAGACTTCACAACAATCATAGGTAGGGGTATAATTTTGTATATATAATTTTATCTTTCACGGATACAGAGATGAAGGCACAGACAAATGGTGTAATTTGTCTAAAGCCTCATGCTCATTAAGTAGCACAGCAGAAATGTGACCCAGAATGCCTGTTCTCAGCCCAAACTTTGCCTCCACCCTCCCACCCCCTGCAATTAACCTCTGCGCTGTCCTCTCCAGCTCTCTTCTCCTACATCCCTCTCCCCTGAACACCTACTGTGCTAGACAGTGTGGGCGTGCTGAGAAAATGAGGCTTCTGTAAAGCCGATAACTTAACATAGAAACAAGACATGCCTAAGAACCAAAGGAGGTGTTCGGACTCCGCAGGGAGGTCCAAATATGGTCCCCTGGAGTTGGAGAAAAGCGAAGCGGCCGCTTGGTGGGTTGTTGAGGTTCTGTTCATGTGGTACGAAAAGCTTCATGGCGGAGGGACATTTGAGCCGGGTCCTGAGGCTGAGGGTTTGGAGAAGTAAGGAGTGATAGGAGCAGAGAGGGGGGAGACGGTCAGGGTGGGGCCGGCACCTGAGATTGAGCACCTCTCTTATCCTGGTCTCCGAAAGAACAGAACTGAGTAAGTAAATGGTGGCAGAGATCACAGCACAGCTGTGTTGGATCGAGCCTGGCCGTTGCACCATTTCCTCAGATGTGCTTCTGGGAGGGATGTTCTTGAAGTTCTGCTTGCTCATGAACTGGCAATAAAGGAGACGACAGGGAGAGAGACAGAAGGAAAGCGAGTGAAATAGGAAAGTTTCGATGGGATCTGAGGAGGGCAGTCCTAGACTCCTTTGAAAGTCACACCTGTGCTAGCATGCTCTTCGGTGTTAGGAGGCAGTACGAACACAACATGAGGATTCAGGGGCCACAGATCAGCATGTTCCCTCTCCCCCCGGCATCCGTGTGGGAAGCTGTATTTTTCATTCTCTCCATTTTCACTAAGGCATGACATGACACAACCTCCCTAGTGAGGTTCTACTCAATTTAAGCACTGAGTACAAGCTAAGTGAACTTCTGTGAAGGTTCAATTAAAAGATACCCTGGGACTTGCCAATTACCATATGCTAATTCTCAGAACCTTGGAAAGTTTTTCTTCCTGTGGGATATATAGGTTGCTTTGTCTGCAACAAAGTTTTTATCTGCTTTGTGGGAAAATAATAGTCGTCCTTGCCAGGGGACTAGTGAGGAAGAAACTGAAAATGAGACTATGGCATTCATTTATATCTGTATGGTGAAGAAGGCTGGTTCACAGTTCATTTTGAGACTCATTCTTCATTTAATAGATATTTATTGAGCTCAGTGCCAGCCGTGAATCAAACATTGCATTAGGCATGTACAGTAAGCAGTCAATAGCAGTCTTTGCACAGCAGACACTCCAGCAGAAGTTTCAAGATGGGGCAACTGTGAGGTGGCCTGGTTGCAGGGAGGTGTGCTTTGATGAGACAGTGAGGCAAAAAGCCATTAAGGGAGGTATCTTCGCCAGACTTGGTAGCATATGTGAGGAGCGTTCTGAATGTAACACTCAAAAAAAAGGTGGAAAAACAGAAGCGGTGGACTAGGAAGAATGGATCATGTGAAAGTCCAGAGATGAGACACCATGGAAGGTTTAAGGGACGGAAAAAAAATCCAGTAAGGCCAAATAAAAATATGGTGAAATGAAAGGTAACATGACCTCAGGCTGAAGGAATAAGATAGTCACACTGTAGGGCTTTGCAAGCAGGAGAGAGGAGAGGTTTTGATCAGAGAACTGGGATTGGATGACCAGAGAATAGGAAAATGCATGATGGATGATAAAGAGGCAAGATAGAGCAATCTAGATCAGAGATGGTAGTTTCTCATCCTGTGGTAGAAAGAGATACTGGCAGGAGGTCAGAGAAGATGTGAATTTAAGACATGGAAGAAATACAATAAATAGAAAAGGGCTTGCTTTATAGGGTCAGGGAAGTGATAAGAGATAGAAAGAAATTACAGTTTCTTGGCAAACGAGAGTGTCCAGCCCCGAGACTAGGAAGTTAAAAGAGAAACAGGGAACAAGCTTCAGATTGGCACAAAACTGGTTCTTGGACCTGAGCTAGACAAGGATGGGGAAACTCTGTCAGCAGATTGGAACTAGAGTCACAGGAAAGGTGGCTGCTGTTAGCCTACCTGGCCCAGTCTGCCTAGCAACCTATGATGTCATCGCCTGCCTGCCACTAGGTGTGGCCCTGCTCAGGATTATAAAAGGGGGAAATCCATCTCCCTCTCTCTCTCTCTCTCTCTCTCTCTCTCTCTCTCTCTCTCTCTCTC
>OU015750.1:32850944-32872432 GCA_907169655.1 Acomys percivali
CTCTCTCTCTCTCTCTCTCTCTCTCTCTCTCTCTCTCTCTTTCTCTCTCTCCCTCTCTCTCTCTCTCTCTCTCTCCTCTTGCTCTGTCTGTCTGGAGCCCCTCTTTTCCTGCTCTCCCATGCTCCTACAAATAAACTTCTCCGTATCATAGCTGTTGCCCAGAATCTTAGTTTTTAATCATTACAGCTGCCTTCCAGGATATGAGTGTAGGGTCTGAAGAGAATTAGGAAACAAGGAAACAACACATAAGAAAGAAATAGAGAAAGAGGAAACTATTTAAGAAAATAAAGAGGCATAAACGGTCTCAAGAAGGTAAGGGAAATGAGATCTAAGATGTCACATGTTACAGAAAGATGGATTATAATCCAACATTATTTATTGCATTGAATTATGGGGGATCGTTGTTGATGTGGGCGAGGGCGGACATTGGCAAGGTAGCTGAAGACATAGAGGAGTAAGGAAGAAGGAAGACAGTGGAGAACACGCTTTTAGTAAGACTGCTCCAGGCGGAAGCTAGGCACAGGGCAGGGCTGCAGGAAGCGTGAGCTGGCCACTTCACAGGGAATGCACCCAAGGTTATTCAAATGACCTTCATCTTGGCGAAAATTCAAGGGCGCTCCAGACACATTTGATTCTAAATTTTTACCCATGCTCTGTCTTAAACTCAGACAATATTTTGCTTAAAAGAAGAAGACTCCTGGAACTACTTCTACTCTGGATAGAAAATTGTCTTTTCCTGAAGAGAAGTGATGCAGAAAAGACCTCTTGGGAGAAAGCCAAATACTCACGTATTCATGGGGAAAGAAAATAGCAACACAGTAAAGCCAATCACTTGGAAAATTTTCCACATAAATACTTTTAGTCATTTGAGGTAGCAGATTTTCTCCAAATTAAACTGTTGCTATGAAAGTCAATGTCAGGAAATGGCTAAACTCAATAGTTTTTAAGCTGTGCACTGAATCCCCAAACAGGAGCCTTGCATTCATTTCTTACTCTTTTATGCTCCCTGAATCTACAGAGGTGGAACATACTGTACTGCAAAAGAGGCATTTGCAACTTCTCTTGGGGGAGGAGAGTCATCACACTGTTTATAAGCAACAGCTGCTGCCTAGTCAGGCCAGACATTAACAATAATCTGAGAAGGGACATTTTGAGCTTCCAGGCCTTTGTGAGGTTGGGGGGACAGTAAGCTTTCATGTAGACATAGGGAATCCATAGATGATTGAGGAGACTTGAATGTGTACTGTGCTCTCAGAAGTAAGTGGACCTCAAGGTGCAGCAACAACTTCCGACCCAGACCACGCTATCTAGAATCATGGGATAACTGCCATCCAAACAGCTATGGCAACCAAGGGAGTGGGGGTAGGGGTTTGGAGAGAGACTGGCCAAGAAGGGCACACGGTGGCAAGCACTGCGGTTCAGAAACAAGAACATTCTCATAGGACAACCTAAAGCAGAAAGTGAAGTAGAGCAGAGAGCCAGGAATTTTAGCTAGGGTACGGTAACCAACACTGAGCTCTCCCACTCCGGTGTACCAGGGATGTGATTTGCTCTGCTGAACAAACTCTATCTATAAGCAAACTTTCACCATAGAGTTGAAGTCATGAACTTCAACACAGGTACCTGCCCAGGCCTCTCTGCCAGAGGGACTGCAGCAACAGCATCTTGGCCAATGGGTTTTTACCTGTTGGGAAATCCATTCTGGACTAACATCTCACTCAGAAGGTTATTCTTGCCACCAAATGAGGGAGAGCGTCCCATTATCTATAAGGCATCCATGGAATAATGTATAAATCAACAGAGGTGAGTCAGGAGCCAGGGCCTTCTGACTAGGACTCTGTCCAGAGCAAACAAGAAACTCGCGGTCACACCACTGTGCCTCGCCCCTCTAGCTCCACAGAAGGGGAGAATCAGCTCCATTCAGCTCTGGGAAGAATATCAACAGAGACTGAACCCCACAAGTAGTTATGTAAGTCTTGACTCAAGGCAGTGACATCCTGGTACAGATGTGCCTGAAGCAAGAACAAAGAAGACTCAGTGCACGTCCGTAGGACCAGGGACTGGTGAGCACAGGCCAGCCCCAGACAGAGGCCATTCTTCCAGCTTGCTCCTTTGTGAGACTCTTGGGCCCCAGTTCCCAATGACTCAATGGGATTCATCTGCACTGTTACCTTCCCATCCTCTCCATGCCAAACACTGCTTCCAGTGCTCAGGACACAATGGAGAAAAGAAAAGAGAAATGTTCCCATCCTGTGACATTTTACTTGATTTATGGTTGGCTTCGTATACAAATGACTGAGTCAACACTCTAGCAAGAGCCAAATTGTTCTCGATAAGTTAGTTTTGGGAGATCACATCCTGGGTTGCAGAGTCATTTCTTGGATAACTATGGAACAATGGTTCTTAGCTGTCACCATAATTAGATCCACTGGAACTTACCAGAAGCTGATGCCCAGGCACTATCTACCTACTAGTTCCATCAAATCCGACTGGTGGGGCCCAATCCCTGATGCTTGATGAGACATTCCACCAGACATTGCCAATGAACAAGAGCCAGACTGGCAACAATGCCAGTCGGATCAGCCTGAGCCTAGAGTAGTCACCTGGAGGCTAGGCAGCTGGCTGCCTCTACTCCGGGCCTCTGCTTCAAGAACAAAGAATGGAGCCTGCGATGATCAGCATTGCCAGGAAATTTCTGAAGCACACAAATGCGGCTGGCCTGGGGACCACATTCTGAGAACTACAACATAGATAAATATATACATTAAAGGGTCTTTACCTGACTATTGTTATCGAGACAAAAACCAAGTACAAATTACTACCTAGGCAGGGCTTACATCTCAGTCACACGCTTCAGGTCCAGTCCAAACTAGAAATTTCTGATGATGCTGTTGGCATTCAGCCCTGCCCTTTCCTACCTGACTGTGTCCCCAAAACATATGGATGGCCGGCTCCCTGGGTGACCACCGCCTTCTCGGGCTGTGATCCGTGCTGTTGATAGGCAGCCTTAACAACAGTTGTTACAAAGCTTGTTTTCCCTCAGCTGAACAAAACATATCTTGATGACAGCTGAAAACCTCAGGCTCTTACTTAGAGTTCTTTCAGCGAACTCAAGGCGGAATGGTGTAATTCAAAGCATATTCACTCATAAGAGGAGACATGAGCCACTCTCTCTCTCTCTCCGGGAGTTGTTCTTTGAGCCACACAAAAAGGTAGATGTTTGATCACCAGCAGCAAAACCCACTGAGGGAAAGTGGAGCCCATTTCCTGTTGGTTGTAATAAGTTACAAGCCAGATATCCAGATCACCCTGTGATGCAATATGGCCTTGACCTGGGGGTTCACGATGGTGAGTAAGTAGAACAAGGTGTGAAGGAGGGGGCCCAGGAAGGGAAGGGTGCTGCAAATGTCGCATTGCCCTTTCCCCATGTCAATCCAACAGGCCACGCGGGCCACTGTTTGTTTACCCTTTTCTCAAACGATTCGTACTGGTTTCTACCTGACTTTCTGCAATGCAATCCCCTTAACATCCTTACAGATCCTCAAAGTTTCTCCTATACAACTTGCCAATAATATTTTAAGCAGGCGTAGGGAATATACACTGTGGTATCTGCTGAGGTTTTAAAACAATAATAAAACTGACAAAAAGTCCTTTTCCCCCTAATCACTGTGCACCAGGAAGTCTTAACACAGTTGATAATAAAATCCTGGAGCACACTCATGACCTCACTGTAATGACTCCTATCAACAGTTGGAAAATAGTGTTTCCAGGTGACAATACTTCAGTGGCAGCCCCTGAAATAAAGGGTGCCTATGGGGGTGGGGTGGTGATTGCTTTGATCCCCAGTGACAATCACAGAAGTTTATCCAATGACTTTACAATTACGTGGCTCTCACTCTATAATGGTCCTTGGGCTAACATACTAGCTGCCCAGGTCATATCTGCCCTGAATAACAATTATTCGAAATTGTAACCAACAGCCCTTTGTTTCCCAATGGCCCTAACTCTTCCACAGTTTATTCTCTTAGATTGAACTTGGAGCTCAGCATCAGTCATGACTGTTGCCATGGGAGATCTTATTGATGCCTCCAACCTCTTGGCTCATGTATCTGCTGAGAAAGGCTGGAGACTGCACACCTCTGGGGACCTATTCCTATGGGCTGCCTAGAAAGTTCCTGTTTGCACTCAGTCAGTCATACCGTACCTGGAGCTTCAGCTTAGCAAATTTTCATTTTTGACATTATTTATTGGGTACCATGTGCATGCCCCCCTCTCTCTCCCTGAAGTATTTAATTCTCCTTCTACTCTTTCTGCCAGGTGAGGAGACATGACCAACTTCTGCTGCATTCTCTCCATGGCTTTGGAACCAAAGTCCCACAGTCACCAAAACCCATTGATTATCTTGCTTGTTAAATGTATTATACATTTATTTAAAGGTTAACAAGATATTCAACACATTCAGCAATCTTTTTTTTTTTTTTTTTTTTTCTTTTTTGACTCCAACTGCTTGGCATTCACCTTCCTTAGGTCACATGCAATTCGGATCCTGAGTAGAAATCTGCTTCACTGGAAAGGTCTTTGGCGTTCCTTTCTCATGCTCATCCTGATGACCTTGCCAAGGTTTCTCATCCTCCCCGTGAGCCTGAGCTCTTGTTCCCGTAAATTTAGTTGTTGTCACTAGTACCATGCTCCACAAAGGAGCCTCTTCCTTACTTTAGTTTCAGTCTCCCTCTCTAACAACCTCATCTGTCCTCTTTTCCCATACATACACGTTCTTCAAGTGGGTGAGAAATGTATCAATCAGCTCTGACCCCCGCCATCTTCCTTCCCTTATTCGTTTTACAGAGCTGGTTGGTCACTGAAGATGCTGTCTTCTCTGTGCGTAGTCCCTTCTTCATTTGGTCCATGCTGGCTACAGTCTGGCCTCTGCTCACTCCACACTCTGGAAATCACTCTTCAACATTACCATGGGCTCCAAGTTGCCCATTCAGAGGTCTCTTTCCCTGTGAGACCTCTTGGCAAGGCCCACACTGATAGCCACCTTTCTCTTGGACTCTGTCCCCTTTTTCTGACTGTTCCCCCAAAAACTCTATCACTAGCTCCTACACATCTGTTCACCCAAGGCTCCAACATGGATCTTATTTCCTCACTTAAAAAAATTTTTTTTTCTTAGAAACCAGACTCCAAACATAGCCAGCTCCCCTAAAGCTTGGACTTTCCTGTCCTTCGAAGCTGCAAATCCTTTGATCTTTTATCTTTCTTCCTGTGAATTCAGGATTACTCTCAGATAAGTCCCTCAAGAACAGTGGAGGTACACGGCTGGCTAAGTGCAGAGCTAACAACTTATGGGCAATGAGCAGAGATGGATAAAACCAACTGACATCATCCAGTAAAAAGTTGGGAAAACTCATGACAACTCTAAACGAAAACCCAAAGGCCTCTTTACAGCCTCGTAGAAGTGAGCCACATGTGTCTTGGGTAGAGCTACGATTCCGTACAGTCAGTTATTTGGAGATCATCATAGCTCAAGGACAGACTGTTAAGTTTTCACTGCTAATAATACCTTATAACATGAATGTAAAAACTCTTGGCCTAAAATATTCATAGTAGAGACATTTTAGCTACTTAAAAGCCTAAGAAAAGCACTCACAGAATGTATTGCTTTGAGCAATAAGACATGCTGGGGCCAAGAAAGTCTCTTATATACTTAAGGAAATGACTGAGGTGACTTCCTGTGTGGATTTATTACCTAGAAACTACCTTATAAGTTGAAGATGTCTTTTAAAAATAATGACTTAAATATTAAAATAGATGACTTTTTAACCTTCTCCTTCCAACAGAAATTGAAAGCCAGAGCCAAGTGCCTATTATGGCCAAATCTAGAAGTTAATAATTAAACTGCACTGTGGTAGACAGCTGTTGTTTTGAATCTCTCTAGCATTTACTGTAGTAGTTGAGAATTGTCTCCCAGTGGCTCCAGTGTTTGAATATTTGGTCCCCTGTTGGTAGGACTTATTTGGGAAAGTTGAGAAGGAGCAGCCTTCCTAGAGGAATACTGTCATGGGTGGGGGAGAGGGGAGGCTTTGAGAGCTTAATGGCCTATTGCTAATGTGTTCTCTGTTTTGTGCTTGCAGATGAGGATGTGAGCTCTTGGCTGTAGCCGACATGCCTGCTGTTTGCCGGCATGTTTTCCCATCGTTGAAGGACTCTTACCCTCTGGAACCAAAGGCAGACTAAACCATTCCTTCCTTAAGTTGTGGTGGCCATTGTGGTTTCACATAGACCCATGTTTAAATTCCCCACTGGGTAGAGCTGTTTGGGAAGGATTAGGAGGTGTGACCTTGTTGTAGGGGTAGGCTTGGAGATTTCAAAAGACTTGTGCCCTTGCCAGCATGTTTTCTGCCTCCTGCTGGTGCCTCAAGATGTGATCTCTCAGCTGCTACTCCCGCTGCCAGCTTCCACTTTGCCATCATGGACTCTAGCCCTCTGCCACTAGAAGCCCACACATGAACTCTTTCTGCTGTTAGTTGCCTTGGTCAGAGTGTCTTTTTTTTTTTTTTAATTTTATTAATTTATTCTTGTTACATCTCTATGGTTATCCCATCCCTTGTATCCTCCCATTCTCCCCTCCCTCCCATTTTCCCCTTATTCCCCTCCCCTATGACTGTTCCTCAGAGGGATTGGTCAGAGTGTCTTATCACAGCAATAGGGAAGGAGTTAGGACAGTCATGGGATTTTAGCACAGCCACAGAAAAGCAACCTACCTAACTACCTAACTGACGTCAACTCTCTTCTGCAGAAGCACAGCTCCTTATTCTAGCTACGTCTTTTGAGGAATTAATTCAGACATGCCTCCCCCTTCCCGCCCCCCCCACCCCTTATTGAGAATAAGGATTTACTTGTGGTCAGATTATGGCTAATAGCAACAACAACAACAAAGATAATACATTATACAGTGTGACTGAGTCTGAATAAGTGTATGACTTCAGCTGAGCCAGTCGGAATCTTTCTCTGCGATTTCTATTTTGGATACAGAAAAAGAAAACCTTTCTCTCTGAGGTCACTATGCTAGAAAAATCTGAACCCGGAGCTGCTTGTAACCAGGCCTCCTCTTCCTCCTAATGCCCAGTCCATCCATAAGGAGGACATCTAGATCAGTGCACAGTCAGATGCTGGAAAAGGAGGAGGAGGGTGAGAGGGGCCTAAAATACCTGTTGACTCTCTGAAAAAAGACCCAATCCTGGACTCCCATGCTTTTCTACCTAAGCTCTGTCAGTTGTTTGAGGGAGTCCTGACTAATAAACATTTCATCTATGAAAAAGGCGAGCGTGTATACTTTAATCTCTATAATAGAATAGCATACCACTAGTTGTGCTGGGCAGTAACCTTTAGGGAGTAAGTGAAGTCCTGAGCGAATGCATACTGCTTTACATGGGCATGGTGATTTCAGGGACTCCAATGTCTCAGCCTGGGGGGAATAGCAAAGCCTTCCCCCAGTGAAGCTGAGAAGGATGATGACAAAGCTTTTCTTTGGTCTGTGTGCCCTTGTTGAGAGTGTATGCAGGACATGTTTGCTGTAGCTCTCTTCCCCGGATGTTTATAGCCTAAATATGGCTCCCCTGTAGAGAGTGTTTCTATCAAGATCAGCTAACCTGCCTCTTAGTTCAGTCATATTTTCCTATTTCCTTGTTTGTTTCTATTAGAAACCCCATCTCCTTGCTCAGCTGAATGTAACAATTCCATTACCATCTTTAACTGTACATAATAAACATGCTGAGTTTCCTGGATGCTGTGGCTTCTCCATCAGAGAATCCAAACCACCTGATCCTCTTTTCTGTGTCTACATGTCTGTCATTTCTTCATGTCCTCATTGGTCCTAGTCAAGGTCCCCAGATCCAAGCTGGATAAGGACATGGAGCCCTACTGGTTCATCTCTCCAACTGATGACTCAAGGAATGCAGATGTGTACCCCACAGCATACTCACATGTGGACCATGATATGTGCATCCAAGTAAGGTTTGGAAGTCCTAGGATGAATAAAAAGGGTGTCTTCATAAAGGACTTGCTCATTTTTACAGTACTTTGGTGGTGGATATGAGGAATCTTCAATAGGGAGTTTTACTGTGTTTATTGTCCAAATTTACTTGGTAACAGAAAAAATCTTCAGTAGAATCCAGTTTAGGGGATGTTACTTGCCTTCTATAAGTAATCAGGATTTGTCTAGGAAACTAACGGGCGCAGACACATATCCACCTACTGGCACACACTATAGCTTTGTACGTCTTTCCTCATTACTACATTGCAGTTCCTTCACAGCATAGCTGTGACTTAATCTCTTTGGAGCCTCCCACAAGTAACACCGTATATAAGACATAGAAGATAAACACCATGAATGAAAGAATGAATGGTGAATGAGATAAAAAGCAATTCCACCAACTACCCCACCAAACAGGAATTGACAAAAAAAATTATCAATATATTAAATATATTTCACTAGCTGTGCTAGACTATAAAACCTGTATAAACCAATGAAATTCATTTTGTTTTGTAAGATATTTAATCATTTGAGGGGTTGGAAGAGAAGAGGGATAAGAGCAGACCAGCCCTCATATCTGGTTGTAGTGGAAAGCTTCAGTGTCTTAAAAAAACAAAACAAAACAAAACTCAGTCATGTTATGTAAACATGGTTTTGTTTTAATCCCAGGTGTGGGATACGGGCTGATTCAGATTGTCCGCAGCAGTAAGCTATTTGCCTCATGCGGGCTTTTAGAGAGGCTCATTGCCAGCTGCAGATAGTTTAATTCTGAAGATTCTGAGAGGGAATAAATTCCAGAGCCCAGAGAGAGAGAGAGAAGGGTGCTCCAAGAGAGAAGAATGCTGGTGCCCCCCCCCCCACTGCTCCTGGTTGTTGTTGATGCAATTTGACAAGAAGAAGTTAGAAATATCCTGAAATGAAGATTGGACTTGCCCCAAGGATCCCAAAGACACTAGCCAGCAGGAAGTAGCTAAGAGACCTATGCCCCTCTACCCTCTAACCTTCTTTCTCTCTTACTTGGTGTAGGGATGGTGGAAGATATCAGCGTGGAGAAAGGATGGAGAAGGAAGAAAGAGATGTTAAGAAACTAAAAGAAAATAGATTTTGAAAAATACTTGTTTACATATGTGAGTGTGTTTCTAGAAAGGATTAACTGAGGAGGTAAAATTCTTCCAAAATAGGGGTGACATAATCCCAGGGGCTGGAGTCCCTGACAATACAATGGGACAAAATGGAAGATGAACTAAGGAGTAGGGACCAGTGCCCCTTTCCTCTGCTTCCTGATCCACGCAGATGTGAGCCAGCAACCTCTTTCTCCTGCTGCCACAGTCAAGTGCCAGTGCTGTCATTTTCCCTCTCCCGCCATGATATGCTGAACCTATTGAGCTGTAAACTGCAAAGTCAACCTTCTCCTGTTTCCTCTGGCTGGGTGTTTGGTCCCAGCCAGGAGCACATGACTGCAGCAGAGCAGCTGGAATGCTCACCAGGTGGACAAAGGCTGAGCCCTACACTGGATTTTTGAAAAGTACGCGCAGCAGCGGGCACGTGACCAAGAGAAGCCATGTGCCCTGGCACCATGAGGAGATTTGCACAGCATCTCAGACCCTTTTGAATTAGTGAATTAAACCCATTAAGCTTCATGATTAATATGCATTTGAGTTTTTAAAATGCCTTGAGATGATAAATGGCCATTTTAATGGTTGTATAAGAAGGAAATTCATGATGCATCCTGCTTAACAAAGTAGCTTTCCTCAAGTTCTTCTGCTTTCATTTGAACAGGAAAAAAATGTTTTTAAAGGCAAGAAAAGCATAAACATGAGTAGTTACTTTCACGGGAGGATGCTTTAGAAGAACCCTCAGGAGAGACACAATATTTTTGATGACCAAAGTTCCAAAAGAGAACTTACTCAAACCATGCTAATAAAATATGCTGCCATGCTATCAAATTTCAGTCCCCAGCCAGGGTTTTTTGGCTTAACTCCTTGTGCTAATGGACAGGGCAGGTAGATACTACGCCATGGGGGTGAGGGGAGGGGGGCAAGGGGGGTGGGGGAAAGGGGCGGGGCTTCCAGGCTTTCACAGTCCTGCTGCAAAGTGCACTGAGCCCCTCTCCCTCCAGCAAAGGATTTAAGTAAACAAGAGTCTTAAAGCTTGGCTTCTTAACACTGCTTAAAAACCCTCTTTCCATTTCCTTTCTTCCTTCCCACGTCTCTCAGAACTTTTGCAGACAGTAAACATCAAAAGGACCAGAGATGTTTTTATAGGGATTCAGCTGCCCTGGGCAATGCTGTCAACCTTGATTTTCTTTCAGCCTGGGAAATGATCAGCAAAGAGGCTCAACAAACAGCTTTAACATTGAAGGCCAAAAAAAAAAAAAGCATAAAAATTTACTTTCATAAACGCCTCTGGGGAAGGTTGATACCTTATCCCTCTTTTTCTTGTTTTTGTTTTTGTTTTTTGTTTTTTTCTTTTTTAACAAAGTACCCTTTCTTGTTTCCATTGTAATAATATTATAAAGTGTTTACCATCAGAACTTTTGTCAGGGGCCAGAAAGATAGCCCATTTGGTAAAGTGCTTGCCTTGCAAACATGAGAGCCTGGGTTTAGATTTCTGTGAGCTCATCTGAAAAACAACAACAACACCTGGACCTAGTGGCTTGCACTTATGACCTTAGTGCTAGAATGTGTGTGGGAGGGACAGGAGGCCCTTTAGTGGTCCCTGCCAGTCAGTATAGCTTAATTGGTGGCCTCTAGATTCACTGAGAGACACTGTTTCTAAAAATAAAGGGGATAAAAAGAAGAAAGGTAAAATAACATCACACACACACACACACACACACACACACACTTGTGGTTGGTACTCAAGGAATGGTATCTGAGGTTGCCCTCAGGCCTACACACACACACACACACACACACACACACACACACACAAGAGCAAGCACAACCCACACACATGCACCTGCACACGCAAACATACACATCGAGACACACACACAAACCATTTTCTTAAGCCGTTTAAAATATACTTTTAGAAAACAAACAGTGAGCTACACTGACCATTGGCTGTGGCTGTTCTAGGACACGTTTCCCTTATGGCCCTCGGAGCTGACGTACTCTTGCCCCAGCTAGCATGTCAGCCAGCTTCTTCACTGGTTTTTCTTCCTTGTGCCTAAACAGCCTTTTCTCTGCCTGAGGATCCAGCCTTCCAAAACAAGCTCTGGGATAGGTAGCTCTTTTTTTTTTTTTCTTTAGAAATAGGTACCCCCAGAATGCAATGCCCCGGCTTCCCACAAAGGAAGCCATTGAGCATGATTGTATGAGCAGAGACCCTGTAATTTCCTTTCTTACTTGAAGTAGGATATGTCTGCAGCCATCTTCTACAGGGTGCCTCTTAGGATACCTCTCCAAATGGAGACACCTCGGGGGCGGGTGGGGGAGTAGGGGGGGAGGGATCATAGACCAGAGGAATACAATGAAACTGGCTTCCAAGAACGGACAATTTGTAGACTTTAATGCTATGTCAGGGAACCTGGAAAAGAAGTAGAGGAGACTTTCTCATGAGACAAGTTAACACGACCAAAGTTTTATGTTATCGACCAGCCAAACATAGATCCAGTTTGCTATAGCTGACGAAGACACCTAAAAACAGGCTGTGTCTCCTTGTCCATGTTCCTCGCGGAAGTAGAGCAACAACTTGAAAGGCTCCTCAGAGAAGGATGCCATCTCTCCCTCAAAAGACTGCAGTGATTGGGACCAGAGAGCACAGACCTGGCTCCCTTTGGAGCCTAACGGGGGGGGGGGGGGGGGGGGGGGGGGGCCCCTGTAAACAGTGAGGGCCGCTGGCTCCACATTAAGCTGACGAGGGCTCATCAGTGCTGCCTCTTAAAGGGAGGCTTTTGCCCTAACCTAAGCTGCTGGGCAGTCAGTCCCATTGCCTGGACTGAGCTAACTTCATGGCTATGATTCTAAGGCATAGAGGTGTAGCCAGCCTTGTCACAGGCTCTCCACCGGACTCTGCAGTCTAATGATTCTTTCAGGAAGCCTTTGTGTCTTATTATTTGCCTGTGGGTGTGCATGCCAGGGTACACATGTGGAGACCGGAGGACAACTCTGTGAAGTTGGGTTTCCTCTTCTGCCTTTATGCGGGTCCCATGGTTGAACTCAGGTTGGCAGGCTGGCCCAGCAAGAGTCACTACCCACTGAGCCATCCGGCTGGGCCTGCATTATAATTTTAAGTGTCCTCTTTCAGATGTAACAATTCAGGTCTGTCAAACACATACTCCTATGGGCTGAGTGTGATAAGTCCTCCTATATGCTCATGTGTTTGAACATCTTGTCCCAGCATTGGGAAAGCTGTGAGATGTTTACATGGGGAGGTTTGATAGCACAGCCCCGCCCTTTCTTTCTACTATCTGCTTGCTTCCTGACTGTGAATACAACGTGACCAGCCATTTCATAAAAAAAAAAAAATGTACCCTGCTATTTCAAGTAAAAAATATTTACAAGGGCCTTCTTTTGAATATATACCCATCCCTGGATTTCCAAAGATTGTCATCAACAAATCTGGCCTCTGCTGAGATCCTTGGCTTCAAAAATAATTTTATCACTTTAGCCAGACACAGACAATATTTCCTCCTTGCATGTGTGCTTTAGACAGAGATATCCTGTGTAGACAGCTCTAGTTCAGGGCTGTGGAATGAGCTTATGCCAAGCTGGCATCAAAGTGGACAGATACAAGTCTTTCCAAAAATAGAGCAATCGCCACCATGCTTGGAGGAAACCCCATCTGAGCCTGCTCCAACATGAGGTCACTTGTGCATGTCCTGGGAAGCAAGTAAGCTTTGATTAACCAAACCTCTGAGTGAGAGAGAAAAGCAAGCCTCAAAAGCCTAGGTCTTTAAAAAGCATTTACAGCTGTCAAGCCCACGCATGCTCACCTGGCGATGGTAACCCTTTTCTGTTTGTGGGATTTGAAAATGCAGGAAGATTAAAGAGGGACAATAGCTTCACAAAGAGAAAAATTCTCTGCACACTTGATGGAGACTTAAGAATGCTTTTCAATTAATAATGCACATTATGAATGCAAACACACTTGAGTATAAGAATGCTGTGAGTGCTCATGCTTATTAGAATATGAGAAGCATCATGTGTTTTAAAGTTGCCTATTTGTATTAAAAATCCTTAATTTTAAAGATAGTCTCATATACATATTTGCTATAAAAATAATCCACCGCTCAACTAATACTTCAGCAATGCCATTTGCCTTCTCTTTAGACTAGATGTGATAAAGGGTCCTTTTTTTAAAATTGCTTCCAAGAAATATTGGGACGATACATTGTATTAAGCATAAGGGAACATAAAAGCATTAAAAGTTACCAGAATCAAGTAAAAGGGAGACATGTATCCAGGCAACTGCCACAAGTTAATTGTCACAGCTGGGCCCTGAGTTTACTTCACACAGGGGTCAGCACTTGCTCCCCAGGTGGGACTGTTCAACACAGTGTTCCCAGACCTGTCTCCTCAGCAGGGGACTGGGCTTAATTACATTGTATTCTCTCAGAAGGTAGGTGGTGAGCCAACTTCACTAACATCTGTTTGTAAAATGCATGCTCTTGGTTTACCATAGGCTGTCTGAGGGAGGGCCATGCCATGTGCTGCAGTGTGGGATCATCTGCCTTGCTGGGATTGCAGCCTGTTATATGAGAAATGCAGGTAACTTGGCACCAGAGTGTTAACCATGATTCAAATGACCAGTGCCTTGGAGACTGTGTTATACCTTGCTGTTTCCCTGCGCTGGTGATGCTTTTGGAGGCCTGGTCTAGAGTCCCCTCGTTGGTGGCCCCAAGGGTTTGGCCTCTTATACTGAAAGCTTTTCTTTCTCTAGCATCCTGTGGTGGTCTGAATGAGATGTCCCCCATAGTCTCCAACCTTTGACTGCTTGGTCCCCCATTGGTGGTACTATTTGAGTAGGCTTAGGCGGTGTGGCTTGGTTGGAGAAAGTATATCGCGGGAGGTAGGAATTAAGAATTGACAGACTTTGAACATTTCTAGGTTGCTCGCTCTGCTTCCTGCTTGTGGTTCAAGGTGTGAGCCCTCAGCTTCTGCTCCAGCCTCCAAGCCTTCCTGCTCCCTTCCATGAGGATGATGGACTCTAACCTTCTGGAACTGTAAGCCCAAACACCTTGGTCATGGTACTGTGTCACAGGAAGCAAAAAGTAACTAAGACACACCCCATGCCATCTACTCTTTCTTAGACCCTATAATACACACCTAACAGTTGTGTGTGTGTGTATATGTATATGTATATGTATGTATGTATGTATATATATATATGTGTATATATATATACAGCTGCTGGCTCCTCCTGAGCTCATATGGATAGGGTCTGTGTGTGCTACAATTTCTATTTGTTCTGCTTGGGGTCCACTCAATAGAGTGGTCCTGGGCATGTGTGAGACCCTCCTTCTACCCCATTATAGATGGACCCAGATAGGAGGAATCATCTGTTCTTTTGCTCATTGTTGCTATTTTCAATTAATTGGCACCTATTGGCTTATTCTCCATCTTTGGGGTATAACTTTATGAATGCTGTATTCTCCAATTGTCCTAAGACACAGTCTACTGTAACCCTTGCTATTTTTCTACTTTCTAAAGTAGCTGTTGGCTAATTGTCTTCAGAGGTACTTCCTACATTTGATAATTTCATATGCAGCTAAAGCTGTAGTTCCTACACTGTATTGTTCAGCCCGCCAGGAATGCTTCTGAAGATTCGCCCATCACTGAACATTCATTTACCACTGTGATGGCAAAAGCTGATTGACAACCTGGAGCATTAAGTGACGTATACCTTTGGGTGTGTCCAAAGAGGATTAACTAATTGATTAAGATCTGGCCTGAAAGTGGGTGGCACCATTGGATAGGCAGAGGTCGCTGACTGAAATGAAAAGAGAAAGCCAGCCTTTTTTCTCTGTTCTAGGTCTGCTGAGAGATGAGCAAGCAACCTTACATGCCTTTGATCACAGAGATCTGGTCCCACAAGCACCCCTCACCATGATGGACTTGCTTTCTCTCAAACCATAAAGTAATTAAATCCACCTTCCTTTAAGTCGCCTCTTGAAAAGTATTTGGTGACAGTGATAGAATAACTGATACAAACACGACGGAGTTCTGTCCTTTCTACTTGTTACTGTTTCCTGAGAGCTTCTGTCGCCTCTTAAAATTGAGGATGGTGTCTATTGCCACACTTTCCCTGGAGATTGTAAAACGCTTGTCAAAAATATGTGCTGCGTCCTTGAGAAGTGCCTCTCTCCCTAGCTCAGAGCCTCTCGCTTTGGTCGTAGATTACCCGGTAAATCACTTTTTAAAGGTCATGTTCCACACATCTCGGGATTCACTTGGCTTCCAAAGCCCTCTGCGTTAGGATGCCGCTGTGGTAGAAACAGCCCCTCGGTTCCCAGCCTCTCTAGTTTACTACTCAACATTTCGGAGTTTTCCAGCTAGCTCCCATTTTTCTTCAGATTGGCCCCACAAGGCAGGACAAGTATAAATTGTCTGCGAAGACAACAGCTTAGCCTTGGTGTTTTGGGAAAGTGCACTGGGGAGACAGCACCGCTGATATTGGCACACTGGTGCGATGGTGGCCATCCCGTGCCAATGCACAGGGACTCACAGGGGGACTTAGCTGTGTGCTTTCTTCCTTTTGCTAGGGAGCCTAGAGACTCAGAAATTTTAAGAGCCCCTTCCCCCCATTATCAGCTAGAGGGAACCGATAATTAAATGTTAGGATAAATGCAAGCCAGTTCTTAGACAGACCCACTATTATACATTAAATTATATAAAATTACAATGAAATGAAGTATATTTTTAAAACGGTATTAAAATTTCAAAACCATCACTTCCTGATTATTTTACTAATCTTCACATCATCCATGTCTGAGGTTAATGATGCCTGTTATTAAATCAGTATGGTAAAAACATGCACACAACATGCAAACTCTGTATCCAGTGACATCCAGTCAGTTATTTAACATGGGCTATGGTAGAAATCTCTACACTGCAGACATTGGTGCAAACTACAAATCAGGACTTACTTCACTTCTTGTAGGCCCAGCCTGTTGGCAAGAATTTAGCAATACATTATTGCCTATGAACTCACTTAGCACTACAGTGGAAGACCACAAAGTATAGTATAGTTAGGTGTTAAACTTCCCATTCACACTTCAAACTTTTCCACTCCTCACAACCTGCTTTCCTTCTATGTAGTCCAACATGCTAAGGCCTGCGGAAGTCTGACCTATATCCACAACTGACCTATATAGAGTTCACACGGCCTTATTTCTTGAACTTCCCCTTGAAGCTGACATTAACAGCTCTTTACAGGGGCTGAGAGATGTCTCATAGATAAGAACTCTGGCTGTTCTTCCAGCGGACCAGGGTTTGATTCTCAGCACCTACATGGATGCTCACAACTGTCTGCTCCTCCAGTTCCAGGGTCTCATGAACTCCACCGGCATTGTATGCCTGTGATGTGCAGACATGCAATGCAAGAAAGACACCCACACACAAAAAGTAAAAGAAACAGAAAATACTTTTCAATTCTCTCACAGAAAGTTTGCATTTTATATATCTGTGCATGAACACGAGTTTGCACTTGTGTGTCTGCTATGTGCGCATCTATGTGTGTGTTTGCATCTGTGTACATGTGTTTGCATCTGTGTGCGCCTCTGTGTTCTAAACAGTGACTGCATTGTCACTTTCAGTTGACAAACATTAACTTAAAATAACGTTAAGTCCAGCTTAGAATAACATGAAAGGGGAAGGTCATTGTAGGTCTTGGAATCAATACTTCTGAGGAAGGAATTCCGGAGGAGGCCAGCAGGCATTACAGGAGCAGAAGACTGACTCAGGAAATCTAAAGACAGTAGGGCTCCTTGCGTAGCAACGCTAAGGCTGATGGCATACAGCGAGATCCTGGAGCTTTTCACAGAAGAATCATTGTTCTCTGTCTCCACTGCGGGTGAGCCAAGAGGGACTCAACTTACGGCATTTTATCAAAAGAACTTTAGAGGAATTTAGTAAAAGAAAATTGTCTTCAGGTTTTTTTTCCCTCTTACGTTTTTAATCAGCTATTTTAATCAATGGTGTCTAGAAGCTTAATTTGAAGGTCTTATTACTAAAACTTAACCCCCAGATAGTCAGTAGAATGTAGGGCAGCTGAATTGTCTCTACAAATAGATATAGCATAAAGGTTTCTTTCTTTCTCTGTTGGTATCTATGTGTGTGTGTGTGTGTGTGTGTGTGTGTGTGTGTGTGTGTGTCAGGGTGTGTGTGTGTCAGGGTGTGTGTGTGTCAGTGTGTGTGTGTGTGCATGGTTATGTGTAGTGTTGCATGTAGAGGTCAAGGTCAACACTGAGTGTCTTCCTCGTTCTCTGCCTTGTTTTCTGAGTCAGGGTCTCTCACTGGACTTGGAACCCTCAGTCCAGCTAGGCTGCCCTGCTCGCAAGCTGCGGTCTACTTATCTCTGTCTCCCTGGCCCTGGGATTATAGGCACGTGCCGCTGTGCCTGGCTTTCTGTGGCGGTGCTGAGCCTTTCAGTTCACAGGTCCTTTCACTTGTGTGACAAGCACTTTACTGAATGATCCATCTCCCTAGCCCTGAATTCAAGCTTTCTGAATAGTCCTCAAAGTTCTAAATTCAACTGAAGACCATCTTTATTAAGGCTATCAAAAGTAATGAGTTTATATCATAGGATAGGGATAGAATACCTGCGATTCATGATACTTAAAATTCTTTTCAAGTAATGTTCCCAAGTCCCTTTGGTTGCTGAACACCTGAGGTCTTCATATAAACTACATCCCCTGACAACTCACCCACCCATCAGTGTGTCTAATCTCACGTGAATCTATTTCAGTGTTAGCGTATGGATCTTCCTAGAGTAAACTGCACTCCTGTTATTGCTACCACTCCAATCTCTGCGCAAGGCTCTTCTAGTATCCTAGAATCAGTTAAATCTCTACAATACTTCATAAATAAGTTATTACACCCTTTAAAATATAACGGTATAAACTACTAAGCTCATTCATAAATTGCTTAATAAAACTAGTTATACTTTACTAGTCAAAGAATTCAGAATTTACCCTGTTAGAATTTCCAAGATTTAAGGCTTCCAAGGGACGTCAGAAACCTGGCCTTTGCTAGCGAGTCTCGTCTCTCCCAACAAGTCTTTCTCTAAACCACTGGTGATTTTATATTTTGACTTTCCCTAAGGTGCCATGGTCATCTGGTCCGAAGGACATTCTCCATTCTTTAAGCCATCTGCCTCATCTCTCTACACCCTGCCCAGGTAAGTGTCATCCCTGGAGCATTTGACGCTTGTCCTTACCAAGCATATTTCAACCTCCCAAGGGCCAATGGGATCTTGACGACAGGTGTATGTGGTTTTGTTCGTAGCTGTATCCCAAGACTCTCAGTAATAAATATTAAGTTTATAAATGAAATAGGATCCGGGCACGGTTGGCACATGCCTGTAATCCCAGCTCTCAAGGAGGTAGAGGCAGGTGGATCTCTATGGGTTCAAGGCCAGCCTGGTCTACAAAGTGAGTCCAGCATAGCCAAGACTACACAGAGAAACCCTGTCTTGAAAAACATAAATAGTCAAACTATGGCACCAGCCAAGGACAATTCGTGCAGTAAACTTCAAACCCCTACCCAAATCTAGCCAACAGGACATTCTCCACAGTTGAGTGGAGAGTGGGGTCTGACTTTCACACGAACTCTGGTGCCCCATATTTGACCATGTCCCCTGGATGGGGAGGCCTGGTGGCACTCAGAGGAAGGATAGCAGGCTGCCAAGAAGAGACTTGATACCCTATGAGCATATACAGGGGGAGAAGGTCCCCCTCAGTCACAGTCATAGGGGAGGGGAGTAAGGGGAAAATGGGAGGGAGAGAGGAATGGGAAGATACAAGGGATGGGATAACAATTGAGATGTAATACGAATAAATTAATAAAATATATTTTTTAAAAAGAAAAACATAAATAAATGAATCAGTTATAGGCACTAGGCACCACTCTACTCCCTTACTAGCAGTGGTCCATCAGCTCTGCTCCTCTGCAAGAAATAGCCCAACATTGTGGATATTCTAGTTCTTGTTTTCTGAGTCACGTCAGGAATCACAGAGTCTCCCAGAAGTGCATTAGTGATGGTTTTAGACTGGTGTTAGTTTGTGCCTTTGCTCCCTGTCCTGGTGGGCCCTGGGATTTCACCAAACTTTTGGTAAAGGGCTTTATCACTGACTTTTTGGAAGATAGCATCGGGAGTTAATACTTGCTATGGTTTTGTGCCTTTATTTCCAGTCATAAATGGTCATTTGTAACTATCATCTGTATGTATGGCCTGTGGGACAGAAATATTAACCAGGAACCTGGTTTAAATTTACCCTAGGTTCCATTTGCAAGCCCTATGTTTTGGATAAAAAGAACAGCAAGGACTCTTAAAGTTCAGGACCACCTCCTCCCTGAGGGATAGGAGCAGGACAAAACTTTCACTGCAATAAGGAAAAAAAAAAATCAAAGAAACCTTAATTCGGAAACAGCTTTATCCTCTCAAAAACGACTTCTTAGGAGAGGAGACCAGATCAAGAATGGAAAACCAGAGGCAGAACCTCAGAGCCAGAAGTGGATTGTTTGAGCTGCAGAAGGCAGTTCCATGTCCCACGTAGACTTTCAGAGACGAATCTGGGATGCAGCAGTAAGATGCAGATTCAGAAAACCATCCTGGCCCATGAAGAGCACTCACTTGCTTTGCTTGGTTTGCTCTAAGATAGATGATGAAACTTTGAGCGTGGAGAGGAATTACTTTATAACTTTTAAGGACATGTGTTGATATTAATTTAAAATCGATTATTACATTCTGTTATTTTAAACTTGGGGAGGGGGTGTAAGTGCCATATCACCAAACTATAGCTCCATCCCTTAAATTATTTCCCTACAAGAGACCTTATGTACTTCTACATGACATTTTCTGAAATAAATTAAGATTTTTAACTCCAAATCTTGCATTGCAGGAAAATTGTAGTTAAGTAACAAAAATGATCTATGGCATTTAGTTGTAGAAATATAGTTAATACAGACACTATCATAAGGAACAAGAAAATTCTTTCCCTTTGAGAGTAAAATGGTCAGCTGAGACAATACCATCCTCAATTAAAGACATGATTAAACACAGGCATGTTTTTCTCTATTTTTTTTTTCATCAAGTTATTTTCTAAATGATTATCACCAAAAGTTAAGAGAAAAGCAGGAGTGAGTTATGTCAGGAGGCTTTGAAAAGCAGCTCGGGAAGATTTGGGAGAGTGCAGCGGGTGATTCTGGGAGGGATGACATCACTGTGGGGGACTAAACATGGCTGGGGAGGCAGTGCTTAGTGTTGACTGGGAGGAAGATGAGCTGTCTAGCTTGAATCTGAACAGCACCACATTTTCCCAGGACACTGGTTTTATTTTGTTTTGTTTTGATGTGTGTGTAGTATTTCTTTAGTATTCAGTTCCTTTGGATTCTCATTCCCCTTAATTACCTGCAGACAGGAAATTGGGACTCAAATCAGAGCTGATAAATTATGGCCGGGGGCCTGAGCTAATCCAATGATTACTTTTGTAAACACAGTTTTACTGGAACAAAGCTACACCCAATCATTTGTATATTGTCTTGTCGTATCTGTCTTTGCCCTATAGCAGCAAATTGACTGGTTATAATAAAATATCACCAACAAAACCTAAAGTAGTTACAATCACCTTTTCCCTCCCTGCACCAAACTAAAACGCTGCCAACTTGTGTACTAGAAAGTTGATTAGATTAAGGTAAAAACAGTTTGGCACAAAGGTAATGGGCTCCATAGTGTCCCATGTCACAGGGCGTGGGGTCAGGCTGCACCACTGACACTGATGCTATTTGCAGTCCCTGTGCTTGGCGAAGGCACTGATGATCAAGTTTCCCCACTGTAAAGGTCCATTGTTTTCCCTTTCGTTTGGCATTTCATAGAGTCACAGTTAGCTCTATATAAATATCCAGTTTCTTCCCCCAAATTCTTCACCTAAAGTTTCTACCGCCCACTAGCATGTGTCTGAATTGCCACATTCAGAATTAAAACTTGGGGCTGATAAGATGTCCCTCCTGGTAAAATGGGTTTGCTGCACCCGAGTTTGCTTCCCCAGAACCCCATGTAAAGTACGTCTGTAATCCCAGGGCTGCCACAAAAGGATGGAAGGTAGAGACAGGAGAGTGCCCCAGAGGCTGGAGGGCCAGCTAGTCTGAGTACACAGCACACTAGCAAACAGTGAGCAGCTCTGCCTCCAACAAGACGGAAGGAAAAGACCTCTACACACAAACACATACACGTACAGGAACCACACACACACACACACACACACACACACACACACACACACACACAC
>OU015750.1:32873760-32892328 GCA_907169655.1 Acomys percivali
ACACACACACACACACACACACACACACACACACACACACACACACACACACACCAATCCAGAGGCTTGGTTTTTGGTTTTGGCATTATTTCCCATCATTTGGCTGTTCATCGATCCAGCTCGAGATGCTTCTAGAGAGAAACACTCCAGAGAATACTTCAAGGTTCCTTGTTCTGGCAGCTGCCGTTACAGTCACTTTTGCTGAATTGCTGGTTTGTTGTTTAGTGGATTTGCTGGAATCCTGATGACGATAAGTGAAATTGCTCCAAGGAACTGAGTTTTAAAAAGTCTACTTCTCCTGTTCCCATTAACCTCTTTACTCTCCTGTCTAGAATAGGTGAGTTGGAAGGGAGGTATGAGCATTAAAGAACCCCAAGTAAAGTAAGTTTGAAAAAGTTCAAAGACTATAGAAGTTGTTCTTTTCTTACATAATTTACATCAAACTAGAAATGATAGATTTTAGTAGAATTCTTGGACTGTGCTTATGACTTGGAACTTTATTAAAAATACAATGTGAATGGAAAGAGAAAAGAAAAAAGGAAACCATTGTCACTATTTCAACCTGAATTTCTAAAAGTACTCTATAGAGGAATGTTAACTTAGAATATAGCTGTTCTGGCAAGAGATCACATCCAAAGTTCTTCTAGATCTGTGTGATCTGGCTAGAACACAAACACGCCTTTAATCCAGGAGACAGAGACAAACAGATCTGAGTTCAAGGCCAGCCTGGGATAGAGCAAGTATCAGGTAAAGAAAAGCTTAGGTCCAGGTGTGGTGGTACACGCCTAATTTAATCCCAAACAAACATAAAGTTAGCTTGTAGAAGGAAGTGCCCATTTTTGAAAGTGATACCTAATTAAGTGGCAAAAAATTTGTCAAATCAGAGAAGATTTGACAAAATAGGATATGCCCAACTCTAACAAGAAGAGAGAAGGATGGAAGGTACTTAAGAGGCAATTTTACAGGGAAAAGAGGAGTTTTACCAGGACAGTAATAGAGGGATGGGTGGCAGAGAGGAGGAATGAGCCAGAGAATGAGAAGAAGCCAGAAGATTAGAGCAGATTGCTGAGTAAGTTTGAGGCCAAACTGAGCAATTCCGGGCTGAGAGAGAAGCCAGATTAAGCAAGCCACCTGAGAGAAGACTTTGGGCCAGAATAGGTGAGTTGAATCAACCAGCTCAGAGCTCAGAAAGAACAAGTGAGGGTGAGCTTATTAAGCAGTAAGTCTCAGAGGCTGAAAATGTTCTAGGCCTAGGTTAGATTGTACAGCATCTAGAAGCTTCCAGGACTAGGCCTAGGTTAGCAGAAGGAGGCAGTAAGCCTCCCAAGACAAGAACTGAGCCAGGAAAATAAGTTCCATTTACAGTGCTCCCTGCCCAACTAAGGCTTGACTTCTAATTAACACATGTGTTTGGGGGCCAAAGCTTCTAGTTCTGCCCTGCTTGGCAGAAGGGTCAGATGATACCCACAGCTCTGTTCTTCATGCTTTGCTGTGGAAGGGGCAGTAAAGAGTTTCAGTGGAATGGAATTATTCATTAGCTTTAAAGGTATGCCAAGAAGTCTGAGTTTTCCTTCCTTTCCAGTTATCTAGTGCTGGTTGAGCCTAAAACTGTAAGGATAATTAGCATCCCCTGGAAACTTTCATGCCAAGCCAGCCAGGAAAGCAGGACGCTAACTTCTGTGACCTTGGTTAAAAAAAAAAAGTTAAATCTAAAAAAATCCTGCTACAAAACATCCAGGAAATCTGGGATGGGACACAATGAAAAGACCAAACCTAAGAATAATAGGACTAGAAGAAGGAGAAGAAACATGGATCATCAAAGCACAAAAAATATTTTCAATGAAATCATAAAAGAAAATTTCCTCACCCTAGAGAAGGAGATGATTATCAAGGCACAGGAAGCACACGGAACACCAAATAGACTGGGCCAGAAAAGAAAGCACTAAGAGTGCAGAACAAGAAAAGAATATTAAAAGCTGCAAGGGGAAAAGACCAAGTAACATATAGAGGCGTACCTAATAGGATAACAATCAAATGCTCAGTGGAGACTCTAAAAGCCAGAAGGGCCGGACAATGTTTATAGACTCTAAGAAACCATCTACTATACCCAGTAAAACTTAAATCACCATAGATCAATAAAATAAGACATTCCACAATAAAATCTAATTTAAGTAATATTTAAATATAAATTCAGTCCTACAGAAGCAGCTAGAAGGTAAACTCCGACCTAAAGAGGTTAACCACACTTAAAAAAAAAAACACCAGGAACAAGTAATCCCAGACCAGCAAATCAAAACAGGCGACACACACACACACACACACACACCATGAAATCAAAGTAATAGGAATCAATAAAGACTATTCATTGATATCTGTCCACATCGATGGTCTCAGTTCCCCAATAAAAAGACACAGACTAACAGAATGAATGCAAAAACAGGATCCATCCTTCTGCTGCATCCAAGAAACACCCCTCAACATCAAGACCTCACCTTTGAGTCAAAAGATGGAAAAAGATATTTCAGGCAAAACTAACTAAGAATCAAGCTGGTATATACATTTTAATATCTGCCAAAATAGACTTCAAACCAAAATTAATCAGAAGAGATAGGGAAGGACACTACATATTTATCAAAAGAAAAATCCACCAATGGACATTGCAATTTTTTACATCTATGCACCAAATACATGGCTACTCACATTCATAAAAGAAACACTACTACAGCTTAGATCACATACTGGGCCTCACACACAAATTGTGGAAGACTTTAACAACTCACTCTTGCCAACAGACAAGTCATTCAGACAAAAACTAAACAGAGAAATGCTGGAGCTAACTGACACTATAAACCAAATGGGCCTAACAAATATTCACAGAACAGAATCTGATTGCAAAAGAAAATATCTTCCTCCTGAACCTCATGATACTTTTTCCAAAAATAGCCACATAACCCAACAAAAAAGCAAGTCTCTAACGATACAAGAAAATTTAAATAACGCCCTGCACCACCATGGTTTAAGGCTGGATATCAACAACAACAGGGAGGTTACAAACTAGTGGAAACTGAACAATTCATGACTGAAAGAAAAATGGGTCAAGACAGAAATGAACAAAGAAATCAAACTCTCTAGAATAGAATGAAAATGAATGTACAATGTACCCAAACTTATAGGACTCAATGAAGGCAGTTCAAAGAGACAAGTCCATAGCACTAAGTGCCTACACGAAGAGAGAGTGAAAGGGGGGAGGGGGGGAGAGATATCTTACATTAATAATTTACCAGCACATCTGAAAGGTCTAGAACAAAAAGAAGAAATCATACCCAGAATGGGTAGAAGAGAAATAATCAAACCCAGGCCTGAAATCATAATATAGAATCAATGAAACAAAGAGTTGGTCCTTTGAGAAAATCAATAAGATAGACAAACCCTTATCCAAACTAACTAAAAGGAAGAGAGAGAATATCCAAATTAACCAAATCAGAAATGAAAAGGGGGACTTAAGAACAGGCATCAATTAAATCCAGAGAATCTAAGAACATAATTTAAAATTTGTACTCTACAAAATTGAGATATTTAAAATAAATGAACAATTTTGTCGATGGGTACCACTTACCAACGTTAAATCAAGATCAGATAAACTATCTAAGTAGACCTATAACCCCTAAGGAAATAGAAGCAATCAATAAAAGTCCCCCAATCGAAAGAAAGAAAGAAAAAAAGAAAGAAAGAAAGAAAGAAGGAAGGCAGGCAGGCCCAGGGCCAGCAGAGTTTCAACGAGCTAATGCTAATATTCCTCAAATTATTTCATAAACTAGAAACATAAGGTATATTGCCCAATTCAATTTATGAGCCACAGTCATCCTGATATCCAAACCACATAAAGATACAACAAAGAAAGAGAATCGCAAACCAATTTCCTTATGAACATAGATGCAAAGATACTAAAGAAAATACTTGCAAACCGAATCAAAGAACACATCAAAAAATATCTTCCTCCATGATCAAGTAGGCTTCATCCCAGAGATGCAGGGATGGTTCAACAAATGTAAATGAATAAATATAATCCACCATATATAAACAAACTAAAAGGTAAGAGTCAGAGGATCATCTCATTAGATGCAGAAAAGGACTTAAACAAAATCCAAGATCCCTCCATCATAAAAGTCCTAGAGAAATTGGGAATAGAAGAGACATAGTTCAACATAATAAAAACAGTTTACAGTAAGCCATAGCTAACATCAAATTAAATGGAAAGAAACTCAAAACAATTACACTAAAATCAGGAACAAGACAGATTATCCACTCTTCCCATATCTATTTAATATAGTAGTTGGAGTTTTAGCCAGAGCAACCAAAGGAGATCAAGGGGACATAAGTTAGAAAGAAAGAAGCCAACAGTCAATGTATCTTTATTTGCAGATTATATGATAGTATACATAAGTGGCCCTAAATATACCACCAGGACATTCCTACAGCTGGTAAACACTTTCAGCAAAATAGCTGGATGCAAATTTAACTCACAAAACGGTAGCCCTCCTATGTACAAATAAAAAATGATCTGAGTAAGAAATCAGGAAAGCAATACCTTTCACAATAGCCTTTGATATAAAATATTTTGAGATAATTCTAAGCAAGCAAGTGAGAGACTTGTATGATAAAAACTTTAAGATACTAACAAAATAAATTAAGAAAGATATCAATGATGGAAGGATTTCCCATGCTCTCAGATCAGTAGAATTAATATAGCAAAAATGATGACCATCCTACCAAATCTACAGATTCAATGTAATTCCCATCAAAATTCCAACACAGTTCTTCACAGATTTTAAGAAGATAATTTTCAGCTTCATATTAAAACACACACACAAAAAATTAGGATAGCTAAAACAATTGTGAATAATAAAGGATGTTCTTTGTTACTTCATAACTGTAATTTTGCTTCTGCTATGAATCATAATGTAAATATCTGTGTTTCTGATGGTCTTAGAGACCCCTGTGAATGGATTGTTCAGCTTCAAAGGGTTTGTGACCCACAGGTTGAGAACCGCTGATCTAAAACCTTAACATAAAACCAGGTACAGTGAACCTGATAGAAGAGAAAGTGGGGAATGCCTTTAAACTCATTGGAATAGGAAAAGACTTTCTGAAAAGAACACCATTGGCACAGGCACCAAGATCAACTATTAATAAATGGGGCCTCAGGAAACTGAGAAGCTTCTGTACAGCTAAAGACATCATCCATCAGACAAAGTGGTGGGCTACCATATGGCGAAAGATGTTTACCAACTCCACACCTGATAGAGAACTAATACTCAAAATATATAAAGAACTCAAAAAACTAGATATCAAGAAAACATTAACCTGGGCTTGCTCAGTAGTTAAGAGCACTGCCTGCTCTTCCTGAGGCCCTAAGTTCAATTCCCAGCAACCACTTGGTGACTCACAATCATCTACACTGGGATCTGATGCCCTCTTCTGGCATGCAGGTTTACCTGCAGACAGAGCACGCATATACATAAAATAAATAAATAATATCTTAAAAAGAAAACAATAACCCAATTAAAAATAGGGTGCAGGTCTAAATAGAATTCTTAAAAGAGGAAACTCAGATGGCCAAGAAACAAAAAAAATGTTCAACATCCTTAGCCATCAGGGAAATGATACAATCTGTAGAACCACACAGCTATAGAATTTGGGACTTTCAGGGGGGTTGGAGTATATATATATGTATACACACACACACATATGCGTACATATGTGTGTGTACATGTGGGAGTATGGGGGGGCATGTGTGGGTGGGTGTGTGGGTGAAGATGATAAAAGTAAAATCACCAAATAACGGGAGAAACAGAGCCTCAGTTGGCCATCTCTTGTCACCAGATGCAGTTTCCAGTACAGGAATGGGTTCTAATTGAGTTGGTGGCCAAAGAAGTCCCATGGGAATCCACAAACACACCTGCCAATACTATAGATAGATCTCTATGAACTGAGAGTAAGGCCTTATTGCTAAATATAACACCTCCACAACTCATGAATATAGAGAAGTCAAGTCAGTGCCTACATAGAGTCTTTACCCTATACTAGCATCATTGCTACAGGAAGTTACTCTGGATCCTACCAAAGGAGAAACATAAACATTAACCCACCTATAAGCCCTTTTATAAACAATAGTATCCTGCCTGCAAGGTATGACAGTGCAAAGGTGGAATAACACTGTAACAGGACATTTGATCCTATTGTGATCCCTGAGATTGTGAACTGTAAAAACCTGTCCTTTGTTTGACATGGTTGACCCCCAACACACACCTTTAATCCAAGAATTTTCTGTTTATTGTAAACAGGTGACTAAGGCGTGGTTCAGCCAGCCCTAGGTCAAGAGGTGGAGCAAGAAACCATTTGACAGGGATTAAAGAGTAGGAGAGACTTTGAATTGAAGGGTATTTAAGACAGTGTGTAGAAGGAGAAGGAGCTCTTTAGCTTTTGAGCTCTTTAGCTCCTTGGTCTTTGGCTTTGATCTAGTAAGTCTTCGGTCTTGGGTATTTGGGCCTTTTTCTCCTGGGCTGTCAGCTGAGCTAATGAGGCTTTGGGGCCTTTTTACTTCTGGAACATCAGCTAAGTAGGAAGGTCAGCTGGGTGCTTTCTCTGCCTCTCTGAGCTAACAGGTTCCACCCCAGCATTTGGCTTCTTTACTGGGAAAGAAGCTTCTTTACCAGCATCTTTACTGGTAAAATAGATTGATTGGGATTTTTCATTTAAAACAACATACCACTTGTGGGAATAACCAACCAATATCTGATTTAATTTAAGGCCCACTCCACAAGATGACATCTATAACCAACACTACTTGAGTAACAAAGAACCTGAGACTAGATATCCCAAGTACCTAGGGTAAGACCAAATACTACTGTCCTTCTAAAAGAATGTATCAATAAAATGAGTTCTAATGATGTCCTGCTATACCCATAGATCAACGTCTTGCTCAGCCATCATCAGAGAAGCTTCCTCTTGCAGCAGGTAGGAACAAATTCAGAGACTTACACAGAGTCAGAAACCTCCGAACCTAATCTCTAAACAAGATGTCTTTCCCATCCCCAATTATTGAGAGTGGGTTCCCTGTGCCATGACAGACAGAAAAGCACGGGGACAAAGACAGATACAAATCCACTCTCACAGAATTTATTGGAGTTGAAAGTTTAACAAATGATTTTTTAAAAGTATATTAAAAGTGCACAGGCCAAGGACCCTATGGTGATTTTTTTTAAAAATGATCACAAATTATTTGATCTACCACATTTTGAAACTTTGGCCCAGAATCTCCTTCCTTCTTAACTATGTTGCCAGTGGATACATAGAAGTGACACTATAAGACTTTTAAGGCTATGCCTTGAAAGTCACAGTTTCTACCATCCTGGATGGAAAATGAGCCGTGCAACTCGGCGGCATCATGGAGGAGATCCAGCTTCCCTGAGGTTACCTTGCTTTGAAGACGCCATACATCATAGGAGGGGCTATATATTACTTCTGACGACAGTTCCTAACTATGTCAGTCAGTGGTTTATCACTGTGATAAAATCCCCCAGATTATCAACTTTCATGGAAGACATGTTTATTTTTGGTTTATGGCTCCTGGGGCTTCAGTCTGGCCATGATGCTCTAAGTCTGAGGTGAGACAAAACATAATGACAGGGACAGTGCAGTAGTTGACACAGACAGACAGACAGACAGACAGACAGACAGACAGACAGACAGACAGGAGGACATAGGGCACAGTGGCATCCCTAGTGTTCTGGTGTATTCTGGGTGACCTGAATGTTCTCTTGAGCATGTCAAAACTTCACATTTATTTGTAAAAACCCTCTGATGTGCAGCACGTTCATAGCTTCTTTGCAAGGTATGATGTTTCACTTGTTAAATAATTACATATTGGGCCCTAGAAGCAACAGTTTACACTGAAGGGAGAATAGCCAAGACTTACAGAAAAAACAAACAAATAAATGAAACATATACACTTTTCAATTATAATTTTAAATATCAATAACTTCAATTCCCCAACAAAAAACATAGGCTAGCTAAATGGATTAAAGAAATAAAATACATTTTTCTATTTCCTACAAAAGACTTAACCCTACCTTCAAAGATAGGTAAAACCTTAGACTTAAAAAACAAAAAAGTATTTCAAGCAAATGAACCCAGGAAACAGTAGATGTTTCTACATTAATATCTGACAAAATAGACTTCAAAACAAAATTAGTCAGAAGAGATAAAGGAAGACGCTTCATTCTGACCCACAAAACCAACCAACCAAGAGGACATTACAATCCTAAACGTATATGCACCAATTCTGGTGCATCCAGTTTCATAAGAAGCCAAGAACCGAACTCCAAGAGAGAGATTAACCCTGACTCGGTATCAGTAGGTGTTTTCAATATCCCACTTTCTCCAATAGGCAGATGATCTACACACAAACTAAAGAGACATCAGAATTAAATGGCATCATACATCAGATGGACCTAACAGATACCTACAGAATTTGTGTTCTTTCTGAATTTTAATGTAGAAGTGTAGAGTTATGACTTTCTCTCTTTGGACTGCTTTCAATGTGTTTCAGAGGTGTTGGTGTGTTGTGCTTTCATTTTAATTTCTATTTGGGATTTTCTAAATTTTCCTTCTTGACTTTTCCTTTGACCTATTCATCATTCATTAATGAATTGTTTAATCTTAAGTGTCTTAGTTAGGGGTTCTATTGCTGCGATGAAACGGCATGGCCAAAAAGCAAGTTGGGAAGGAAATAGTTTATTTAGTTTATACTTCCACATCACAGTTCATCATCAAAGGAAGTCAGGACAGGAGCTCAAGACAGGCTGAAACCTGGAGGCAGGAGCTGGGGCAGAGGCCACTGAAGAGTGTTGCCTGGTGGCTTGCTCCCTCTGCCTTGCTCAACCTGCTTGCCACCAGCCCAGGGATGGCACCACCCACCATGCACTAGGATTCTAGTTAAGAAAATGTACTGCAGGAGTGAGCCCAACTAATCTTACAGAGACATCTTCATAACTGAGGTTCCATCCACTCAGATGACTTCAGTTTGTGTCAGGTTGACACAAAATTATCCAGCAGAATGAGTTTATATGATTTCTAGAGATTCTTTTGTGGTTGATTTCCAGCTTTATTGCATTGTGGTCAGACAGGATATCTGGAGTTATTTCAAACTTTCTGTATTTGTTCAGATTGGTTTTGTGTCCTGGGATGTGGTCTATTTTTTGAGAAACTTCCATGGCCCAGTTGAGTAGAATGTATATTCTTTGAGGACATGCTTGTTTTGCCTCACAGTTTGAGGGTTTAGCCCATCGAGGTGGGGGAAGCAGTGGTAGAAGAAGTGTGAGACAACTGGTCACATTGACTTCACACTCAAGAAGCAGAGAGGGCACAAGGCTAATGTTCTGCTCACTTGCTACTTTTTATCCAGTCCAAGACTGCCGTGGTATGGTGATGGCTACCCTTAGAGTGGGCCATTGCACCTCACTTAACACAACCTAGACTTCATCTCTATATTGGTGTTAGTGTTGAGTGGGAGGAGGAAAATACAGTTTCAAAATAAGCAGAGCACAAAGAGAAACTTTTAAACATCTGTATCACAAATTATGAACCAAGGTAAAAGTGTCTATGCTGTTAACATCCCACCCCGAGCTGAGGAGCTACTGACATTCTCTTGGTGCTGGGAGAGTTGGTTTTAATAGTGTGAAACCTGGTGTTATCTACCACTCTGCAGGGCAGAATCCATGCTCAGTAGAAGACTAACACAAACTGGACTCATTGGGTTGGGGTTGGGGAGGGGAGGGTGACCATGAAGTTGAGTGGGTGGGTAGGGATGTCGGGGGTGGGGGGGTGGGGTGAGGAGAGGTGGAAAGGAGTTGGGGAAGGGGAATGGATATGATCAAAACATTGTATGAAATTCTCAAAGAATTAATAAAAAGATTTTTTAAATGTTTTGTGCTAGAAGTGCTGGGGCACGGTTGTTTACCTAGTGCTTTAGAAGATGAGGCAGGAGGACAGCAAGTTTGAGGCCGTCCTGGATTACAGAAGAAGACTGTCTCAAGTGTTTTGTTGTTGTTTCTGGACAAAGAATTTAGAATAAATTACTCTCCAAATTTCCACTTCACCTAGATGTCCTGTATGAAATGAGAGTATCTGTGGCCATAGATTGATGCATCCGTGTGAAGCAAAAACAATGAAGGAAATGCAGCAATGCTCGCTTACTGTAAAACACATTATAAAGCACTTCAGAATATCACCTCCCCACTAACAAACATGTGCCAAGTAATATTCCACTTTATGGTCTGAACAAGTTACTGTAACGGGTAGGTCAGCTTGTCTTGATGTAGAAACCCAGCTGCCTTTTTAATGACTATGAATTCTAAAATAGTCAAAGTTGTGAATAATAATGTCAAAGCAGTACAATTGACTAAATAAAAGACTCTTCAGTTGCCTGTGGTTTGAAAGGAACCACGGATAAGCATCTGGACTTGCATATATTACAAAATAAGTCCTGGCCTCAGACCTTTAGAATGACCCTCAGCTGTGCCATTTCTCCCAGCTGGTGCCCCATCTGCCCACCGGCTCTAGCTTGCTTGATTTTCCCATTAGAATGACTTAACTTAACTGTGTTCATAAATGTCTTAGTGTCTTTCCGTCAATCAGGCTTGCTCAGCTAAGCTACACTCTGGGTCTACTACAGTAAACTGAGTTAATCTGTGTTCTTGCTGGAATACCTGAACATTTGAACATAGGTCATGAGTGGTGACCTTATCCTGATGGGCAATTTATAAGAAATTGTATCACCACCACCATCACCACCACTACCACCACTATCACCACCATCACCACCATCACCATCATCACCATCACCACCACCATCACCACCACCTCATCTACCATCATCACCACCACCACCAACTATACCTACACTACCACAACCACCACCACCATCTTTTCCAAATTACTTCAGTGTTAGCTACCAATGAGGCCTCTTTCAGACTTCAATAACTAGTTAAATAACCCAAAGCCAAGGAGTGATGTGAGTCTTCTAAATTAATGCTAATTTGCAAAGCATTTCTGACATTCATTTTAATGGCAAGGCAGATAGCTTGTTTACTGGTTCCCAGAGATCCCCAGTTGCCATCACTTGGCACATTCACTTAGAGTGGGGATTTGCTTGACAGAGATTTAATGAACAAGAGCATTTCCACTAATTTGGGGAAATCTCTTGCTGAGAAGCAAAAACATACAGACATCAATTTTAGGCTAAGCCAGTTTGCAACACATATTCTTTAAGGTGTACAGACATGGCTCTCAATGCCATCTAATACCACGTGCCAAAAGGTGCACATTGTAAAAAAGATGTGTAGAATATAAAGATAAACATCTGCTTTTTTCCTACTTAGAAAATGCAACAACTGTCAATTCTCTGGTGTTGGCAAGCACCCCAAAACACACGCTGGATTAGCAAAGCCAATTTATTGTTAGGACTACAGCTGCTGCTGAGCTCTTTCTTCCCAAATGGTCACCAACATCTTGAGCTTCAAATGTTTTCTGTCTTATGACACAGGAAAATGTTGTTTGGGGAATGGAGGTGGGGTGACTAACAACTGTTTTCCAAACTATAGAAAGCAACATTTTTAAACACTTATACACAACACAGAAAGACAGACACACAGACACATTTGAGTACTTAGAAAAAAAGCATGAAACACATGTGCTAAAAGTGAATCTTTAGAATTGAGAGTTTGAAATACCTTGCTTAAATTATCTATATTGCCTAAAGTATCTATAAGAGACATTCTTGGTATCCCAGTATATACACACAGCAGGATCTCCTTGAGGGCCCAGTAGAGCAATGGTTCTCAACCTTCCTAATTCTGTGAGCCTCTAATATAGTTCCCCATCTTGTGGTGACCTGCAAGTATAAACTTACTTCATCGCTGCTTCATAACTGTAATTTTGCTACCGCTGTAAGTTGTAATGTAAATATCTGTTATCCTACCCTCATGGGACTTGTGACCCACAGGTTGACAAAGCACTGCAGTAGAGGCTGTGAAGAAATGGCTTGGTGGTTAAGAGCACTTGTTCTTGCAGAGGACTGAAGTTCAGTTCCCAACATGCACAGCAGTGGTTCACAACTGCCTGCAACTCCAGCTTCAGAGGATCTGATATTCTCTTCTGACCCATCCCCAGCATATGCATTCCCATATGATTACATATGCACACATAATTTTTTAATGTTAGAAGAAAAGAGCTCAGTAGATAATTTAGGGTCCGTACTAAAAAGTGTGGACAGAATTCCTTATTTGACTTCAGAATCCCACATGTGATAGTTTGGCAAAAATTGCTCTCCATAGTCTCTGGCATTGGAGTGCTTGGTCCCCAGCTGGTGGCACTGTTTGGGAAGGCTTAGGAGGTATGCTTTTGTTAGAAAATGTGGATCACTGGAGGTAGGCTTTGAAAGTTTAAAGACTGGCACCAATCCTAATTTGTTCCCTCTGTTGCCTACTTTAGTTTCAGCTGTGTGTGAACCCGTCACTTCTGCTCCAGCCCTCAAGCCTGCTGCCTGAAGCCTTTGCTCCACATCATAGACTCGAACCTTCTGTATCCATAAGTCCAAATCAACCCTTCTAAGCCAACATTTAGAATAAACAAATAAATCCCAAGTTGCTTTGGTCATAGTGTTTTATCGTAGCAATAGAAAAGTAACTACTACATGCTCCAAGGCTTCTTTTTAGTACTGGTGTCAAAAATCCTCTCAGAATTATTGATTTGGGGCTGGGGAGAGATCTGAGTTACGGAAATGCTTGCCTTGCAAGTGTGAGGATTGAGTGCAATTCCCAGAATCCACCTAAAAACGTCAGGCACAGTGGTGCGCATTGGCAACCCCAGTGCTGAGAAAGCAGGCAGGCAGGCAGATCCCTGGAGCCCACAGGCCAGCCATCCTACCGGACTGGGGAGCTCTAGGCAGTGAGACCCTGTACCCCCTGGTCACCCCCACCCCCACCCCCACCCCCCCCCCCCCCGGCCGCCGCAAAAAAAAAAAAAAAAAAATACAGCAGGAGGAAATGCATAGAATGCCTCAGGAACAAGGTTGCCCTCTGGCCTCTACATGAATATGCATGCTCATGAGTTTTCACCTGCGCATACGGAAAACAGAGCATTGTTGCTTCAGTTGCTTTGGGTCCAGCAGGAGCTCAGGGACTCTCAGGAGCCCCCAGATGATTGGGATGTTACAGAGGGAAGAAGCACTGCTCTGCTGACTGCGCCCTAGCTGATAAAGTTCTTAGAATCCCACTGTCCATTTGTTGTCTTGATCCACTTCAGTTTCTGTTTATGCGACGACACCCAGAGGAGCTGTTTGGCTAAGTAAACCTGCTTCTGGAAATTCTTTTAATTACCATATAAATATACAGTTAAAAATTAATACATAAAATTACTGCAAAGGAGGGGGGAAGATGAGAAAGGCAGGTTATTTATGAAATCATAAGAAGCAGCAATGAAAATAAATAAACAGAAGGTCAGAATTACATTCACCAGGAGGAGGATGGCTCAGTGGGTAAAGGAGCCCGCCAGCAAGCCTGATGACCTAGCACAAGTCCCAGGACCCATATGTTGGGAAGAGAGACCCAACACCTACAAATTGTCCTCTGGCTTCAACACGTGTGCACATGTGCACACCTACAGACACACAGAAAATGAATTTAATTTAAAAATTACATTTATCATCATAAAAACAATTGGAAAAATATTAAAAAGGAAATTATATGATAGCTACAAGAGAAAGGGGTTCAAGAAGAATTATTTTTCTTTAAAATTACAACTTCAATTTCCTTGTTTGTAACAGATCTGGTAAACTATCAATCTCATCTTGGTTTAACTTTGTGGGTCAGTGGCAGATAGAAATTCATGTGTTTCTTTTGGGTGTTCCAACTTAGTGGAATACAGGTCTTTAAAGGATGTTCTCGTGGCTAAATATTGGCATATGTGGAACGTCTCCCTGTTCATTTCTAATTGTCTTAATTTGGGTCACCTCTCTCATTTGGTCAGTTAGGGTAAGGGTCTATCAATCATTTCCCTTTTCCAAAGTACTGACTCTTTGTTTCATTGATTCTTAAGGCTTCTATCTCACATTCATTTCCACCCATTCTTCATGTCTACCACTTTGGGATTTGCTTTGTTCATGTGTCCCCGCGCTCTTTCAGTGTCCTCTGTCGCCTGGGTTCTTTCTGACTTTTGCTGTGAGTGCCTATGACTCTTTCCATGCTGCTTTTATTCTATCTCAGAGCCTTTTGGATGTTATGTTTCGTTTTCTTCCAAGATTTAAAATTTTTTCCTTCTTCATATGTTGAAGGACCCATTTGTCATTCAACGATGTCTTGGTTAATCTTTTTTTTTTTTTTTAAACCAATGATTTTAGGCTTCATTCCCCCATAGTCAGACGTAATTCATTTTCCTAAATTTGATGGTAGTTTCCTTGTGTTCCAGTGTGTGGACTATTTTAGAGAAGTTGCTGAGAATAATCTGAATTCTGTCATGTTTGGGTACAATATTTTCTGTACATGTATGGCTAGGTGAGTTCGGTCTATGACAGCATTTCTCTGTTTATTGTCTGTCTGGATGATGTGTGCCCTAGTGAAAGGGGGCTACTGAAATCACCTACTATTAGTATTTTGGGTTTAAGGGCAAGTGGTATCTTCCATGAATATCGGTGCCCCTGAGTCTGGGGTGTGTGTGTGTGTGTGTGTGTGTGTGTGTGTGTGTGTGTGTGTGTGTTCAGAATTGCAATGTCCGTGTGGGGGATTGTTCCCTCTTTATCTTTTCTAGTTAGTTTTGGCTTGAAGTCTGTTTTGTCATATATTAGAAAGGCAACAGTGACTATGGCACTATTTTCTTACTTCTCACTCTAAGTTACTGTCTATCCTCAAACAACAAAAAGATGCTGTTTCCTAATCAAACTGCCTACCCTGTGTCTTTTCATGGTAGAACTGAGGCCATTAATATTCAAGGTCATTATTTTATTGAGAGATGTGTATTAATTGATCTCATTTTTACTTGCAGTATTTGCTTACTTTGTATAACACCTATCCTGGTATAGCTTGTTTTTTCTTATAACTTTTAATATGTGACCATCTTTCTCTTCAGACTGAAGTATCCTTTATTTATATTCTCTGTAGGACTGGCTTGGTGTTTCTTTAGCCTGCTTATCACAGAAAAAATTTTTCTTTCTCCTTCACTTAGACAGATAGTTTTGCCAGGTAAAGTACTATTGGATGGTCTCTGCAGTGTGTCAGAATTTGAATCACATTGCTCTACACTTTAAAAGACTCTGGATTTTAATGAAAGTTTTTATTGAGAAATAATCTGTTATTCAGATGGGCCAGCCTTTACATATGACTCAGGTGTCTTTTCTTATAGCTTTCAGTGCCCTTCCATTGTTTTGTATATTTAGTGTGTTATTTATAATATTGCATGAAGAGTTTCTTTCTGAGTCTATTAGGTATTATCCATGCCTCTTGTACCTGGATGAACACCTCTTTCCTAGATTTAGATTTTTTTTCCCTATGATTTTACTGCAAATATTCATTTTCTATGCCTTTGACCTGAGTTTTTTCTCCTTTTTCTAGACCTACAAATTCATAGCGTTGATATTTTCACAATGTCTCCTAGACCCTGCATAGTCCATGCATGCAGGAAAAAAATTGTATCATTTTCTTTCATTGAATGACCTGATTCTTGACCATGTCTCCAGGCCCTGTCTCCCTATTTTTCATGTGATCTGTTCCGCTGGTGAGGCTGTCCTCTGATATCCCCACTGATCTTTTTATTAGACTTGTTGAATCTTTCACTTCCAGCTGCATTTTTCATTTCTCACCTTGGGTTTCCGTTAGCATTTCTATCTCTCTTTTGAATTTTATTTCCATATCCTGAGTTTCCCTCCTTATTTCATTTGGCTGTTCTTCCTGTTTTGTTTTCTTGGGCTTCAATCAGGATTTTCTTCCCGTCCTCTTCAAGTTCACCCAGGCATTCACTCATGCTCACTCCCTTTCGCTGTGTTTGTAGCTGTTCTTCTGCATCCTGTGTCCTCTGCCTCCTCTAAGCTGGTCTCACAATTATAGAGCTGCTGATCTGGGAGATGAATGGTCTCGTTTGTGGTTGGTGGTGGTGGTGGTAGTGGTTGGTTGGTTGGTTTGTGTTTTTTATTGGTTTGAGGTATTGTTGTTTGTTTTTGTATTGCATGTCTTTTCTTAAATATTTATTTATTTATTTATTTATTTATTTATTTATTTATTTATTTATTATGTATACAGTGTTCTGCCTGCAAGCGCACCCGCAGGCCAGAAGAGGGCATCAGATCACATCATAGATGGCTGTGAGCCACCATGTGGTTGCTGGGAATTGAACTCAGGACCTCTGGAAGAACAGTCAGTGCTCTTAACCTCTGAGCCATCTCTCCAGCCCCTTGCATGTCTTTCTGTGATAAGATGTGGGCAGCTGTACTTGGTCCGTTGGCTGAGTCTTTTGATAAGTGTTTCTAGTTCACCTGTACCAAGTGGGAGTTTGGATCTGTGTCTGCTGTTACCTTTACTTGGTTGGTTTTGGATCAGCTAGGAGATGCTTGAAACTCGGGCTGCGGCCACTCTGTTCTGATTCACAAATGGCATCTCTGGGTTGACCCTAGCTCGGTTAGGGGAAGACATAGCTTCTGAGAGCAGGGACTTTCTGACAGTGTAGATGAGGTGCTGGAGGGCAGAGCAGGCGAGGACTCTCTCTGCAGAGTGAGTAGACAATGGGTACAGGTCCCTCGATGATGTAGACAATGGAGACAAGTCCAACATAGGTTTTCGGATGGTGTGAATGAGGTGCTATGGGGCAGGGTGGGTAATGGCTCCCTCTGCAGAGTGAGCAGGCAATGGATATCGGTCCTCAGATGGTGAGCTTAGACTGTCAGAGGGACAGGATGATTTTGTCTCCACCTGCAATGTAAGAGGCAGGTTCCTGCAAAGAGGGTGGAGCAAGTCCTGGGATAGCGAGGATTGAGTACCCCGAAGAGGAGAGAGGAAGGGCGCTACCTGAAAACTGAGTGACATGAGTCCTGCAAAGTAGGAGAGGAGTCTTGGAAAGGTGGGGAGCTTGGAGTACTTTATGGGGAGCAGGGCTCTTGCTAGCTACTAGGTGGTGGGCAGTCTGAGGAAAGCAGTAGGTTTGGGGTGTCTGAAGGAAAAGAGCCAAGAAAAGCTGGGGTCTTGTAAGATTCGTGGCAGCTGGGGGAGTCCCTAAAAGACAATGGGTTTGGTGTGTTCAAGGAAAATGAGGCAAGAGGAATGGGGCTCTTGCTAGCAATGTGGGTGGCCAGCGAATCCTGAGGTACTGTCTCTTTAGATAGATATTAAACATTTTGAAAATGTTAACCTCATGCATTGATTTTATTGTGGAAACATTTTCCATCAGCCAGAACGCTGCTGTAGGAAGAACAACGGTGAACAGTTTCCATGCCAGTTCTGTTCCTTAGTGAACTAGCTGGCATGATGAGGCTGAATAAAAATGCTTAGGCAGGGATGGAAAGCCCAACAGCACAAGACCCCTTCCCCACTTATCTAGAATAAAGTGACTTCAGGGAATCCCTGCATTTAGCATGTACCTTGCCCTATATGCCATAGGGATGGGGTATAAGTTGTCTAGAGAGCACGGGAGAACATTTGTTTCTCATGGTTTGAAAACAGTCTTATTAGAAGAACAAACCAGTTTCTGCAAAAACCAAGGGTTGGAAGGAGTAAGAACTCACCCAAGATGGGACTGTCAGGACCACAGGTAATGTCTGTGTATGGACGGGGGTAATAGATGTGGTGGGTACCTTGAGGGTAAGTGAGACTGGGTTTACCACCAACAGACTCCACGGAGACAGAGGCTCATGACTAGAGACAATAGACACAAAGGGCATCATGGCATGGGCAGTGAAGACCCTGAAGATGCAGAAGGATGAGCAAAAAAAAGCAAGGTTCAAAGTGTGTGTCAAGTCGAATGCAAGTTCTCTAAGGGAGGAAGTCTGCAGTCAACCGCCACCCAGCTCTCCTCCACCAGGAGGCTGCCAAGTTAGACTGCACCTGCCACTTTCCATTTTCCATTCCAGTCACTGATGACAGAGGCTATTCTGCAGCTGAAATATGGCTGGTTTGAGTTTAAGTATTAAATGCACATAAGATGTTAAATACTTGAGGAAAAGGCTTTAAAAACACCTCATTAGTGATTTTTTTTTATATTGGATGTATTGAAACCACACCATTTGAGGTAGTAATTGAATTAAATGGAATATATTCTAAAAACCAATTCCACATGTTTCTTTTCATGTTTTTAATTGGATACCAGAATGCTATGATTGCATATACATCATTGTTTTACACCCTGGACACTGAGGTAATTAGGAGAGTCAGAACACCCAACTGACAATCCCTGGCCTCTTCCACTCGGGCATAGCAGAATGGCTCTCTCTCTCTCTCTCTCTCTCTCTCTCTCTCTCTCTCTCTCTCTC
>OU015750.1:32892338-32933012 GCA_907169655.1 Acomys percivali
CTCTCTCTCTCTCTCTCTCTCTCTCTCTCTCTCTCTCTCTCTCTCTCACACACACACACACACACACACACACACACACACAGGATAGCAAGAAGCAAGGCCATTCTACCATCACCGAGGAGGTGACATGAGAAGAACGCACCATCAACATTCACAAGCATATCCACGGAGTAGTCTTAAAGAAGCATGCCCCTCAAACATGCAAAGATATCCAGAAATTTGCCATATAGGAGATGCGGACTCCATATGTGCACATTGATACCAGGATCAATAAAGCCATCTGGGACAAAGGAATAGGGAATATTCCATATTGTATCCATGTATGTTTGTCCAGAAAACGTAATGAGGATGAGGAGTCACCAGAAAAAGCTCTACCCACTGGTAACTTACATGCCTGTTACTACATTCAAAACTCTATGGACCACCGTAGATGTGGATGAGAACCAAGGTGATGAATGTCAAATAAAGTTGCAGAACTGCCCCCTCCCCCAAAACTCTTATCAGTCACTTATTCCACCCAACCCTCCATTTAGAAGTAGCTGCTTCATTACCAATAGATGTGATAAAAATTATTAAGGAGCTGACTGTCACCATGGTGCTACAACTCTATAAATTTACTGAAGACCACTGGTGTATACATTTAAAACAGAATGCTTTTGTGATACATAAATTGCTCTTCAGTTAAATGTTTTTAAAAAATATGTATCTGTGTTTAGAAAGAGATAGATACACATACAGGTACATAAAGAGCACATATTGGGGAGCAGGGAGTGAGAAGACAAAGTTTGGGGTTAGTATGATGAAGGCAACTTATACAGATGTATGAAGTTGTCAAATAATGAACAAAAAATATTAAAACAATAACAAAAACCCTCAACTATATTCAGGATCATTTTTCTTTCTCTGCTTTCTCTTTAATGACATGAATTACCAACGTTAATTAATTTCAGTACCTCATGAATATCCTAGACTTTGTATCTCTGCCCCTCACCTGCTGCTATCTTAAGGCAGACTTTTTCCCCTCACCTAAAAGGAACTTGAAATTACCTTCTTGATCACAAGTTTCTATCTTAATCAAAATATTTTCCAAGCTTTCACTGGAAACATCTATGGGAACCTAAAAGAAGAAAAGGACCAGACAGCTATTTTGGCCACATGTTTCTAAGTTTGGAAATCAAATCTTGTCTATATTTCAGTTTTCCTTAACACCATTTTAATGCAAAGTCAACAGAATTTGTGAAAAGAAGTGGCATGAGAGCAGGTTTTTTTTTTTTTTTTTTTTTTTTAGGAGAAGACTTGCCCTACTAGACAGCACAAGAGACTGACTGAACAGTATGGTGTCCATGCAGGAGCATAAATAGAGATCAGCTTTTATTTCATCTAATTAAGAGTCCATATGGATATATAAATATAAGTAGAAATGTGATATATAATAAGAGTGGCATACCCAATCAAATGGAGAAGGGTGAATCACTATTAATTAGTTCTGAGATAGTAAGCCATCAAATTAGGGGAAGGAGGGGGGGTAGTCAGAGTAAGTTCACATAACTCATGAATATAAGTTCCAGATGGCTACATGGCTAATTTTTTAGAGGCGGAATACATAGCATATTCTATTTTTTAAAAGCTTAGGTAGTTTTGTGGGTTTTGGTTTTGGTTTGGGGGTTTTGTTTGGTTTGTTTGAGGATCACCATGGATCATTTTGAAGCTTGCTTCTGGTGTGCCTTTGTTTGCCAAGCTGTGTGCCATAGCTCAGGAGGAGAGCCTTCTCCTGCGTGTCCTTCTGCAGCAGGGGCTACATACACTTCCCTGCCAGACGAGGGCATCTTTTCTAATCGCTCCAGTGATATTATTTGGTAGCAGCAACCAAAAATAGGCAAGTTAACAGACAATCCGCAGGAAGACGAATACGTTTTGTTTTCTTCCAGATGGTTAGTTAGTTGAATGTGTCTGTCTCAAATTCCTATGTGCAGCCCTTCGTTCTCAGTGGCCCTGTGCCCAGATAGGGAAAGACACTAGAGAACTTGTCTCTCCCAGCTCAGTGAGTCTCCCTGAGAGGGCTGCTTTCTGAAGGCCAACCCTGTTACAACCCTGTCCCATCAGACATTTCCACCTCCCAGAACTAAGAATAAGTCCCAGACTTTCTTTCTTTCTTTCTTTTTTTTTTTTTTTTTGTAAGATTTATTTTTATTTTATTTTATTTTATTTTCTCTTTTTTTATTAATTTATTCATATTACATCTAAATTGTTAGCTCATCCCTTGTATCCTCCCTTTCTTTCCTCCCTCCCGCTTCCCCCTCTACTCCCTTCCCCTATGTCTGTGACTGAGGGGGACCTCCTCCCCCTGTATATGCTCCTAGGGTATCAAGTCTCTTCTTGGTGACTTATTATCTTTCCTCTGAGTGCCACCAGGCCTCCTCATCCAAGGGACATGGTCCGATATGGGGCACCAGAGTTTGTGTGAAAGTCAGATCCCCTTCTCCACTTAACGGTGGAGAATGTCCTGTCCATCGACTAGACTGGGTAGGGGTTCAAAGTTTACTGCCTATATTTTCCTTGGCTGGTGCCATAGTTTGAGGAGGACTCCAGGGCCCAGACCCGCCTGTATTTTTCCAGGACCCTCTGGATCCTTCTATTTCCTCATTCTCCCAGGCTTCTCACCCCTAAAGTCTCAATGGGATTTTCTCCCCTCTGACCCACTTTCTTGGTAGGTAAAGTTTTTCATGGGGGCGTACCCCTTGGCCTAGTGTCTCGATATAAGTGAGAATATACCATTTGACTCTTTTTGCTTCTGGGTGAACTCACTCATTATGATAATTTCTAGTTCAATCCATTTGTCCACAAATTTCAGAAATTCCTTGTTTTTAATAGCTGAGTAGTATTCCATAGTGTAAATATTCCATCTTACACCCATCAGAATGGCTAAGATCAATAATTCAACTGACACCACATGCTGGCGAGGATGTGGAGAGAGAGGAACACTCCTTCATTGCTGGTGGGAATGCAAACTAGTATAACCACTTTGGAAATCTATCTGGCGCTTTCTCAGAAAAATGGGAATAGGGCTTCCTCAAGACCCAGCTATTCCACTCCTTGGAATATACCCAGAAGATGCACTACCACACAACAGGGACATATGCTCAACCATGTTCATAGCTGCCTTATTCATAATAGCCAGAACATGGAAACAACCTACGTGTCCCTCAGTAGAAAAATGGATAAAGAAACTGTGGTATATAAGTCCCAGACTTTCAAACCTCCTGGGAACACAGTTTTTCACGACAGCTCTAGCTGACCAACACAATGGTACTATGTTTTGCAGTACACTGAAGGTTGGTTTGGTGTTCTCACACTTGATTTTTGTCTGGGTATATATAGATGATCTGCGTGTAGTTGTGTTAAACAGCTGATAATAGCAAGGAGTTCCAGATAAGTTGTCGCCTGAGGACAGGGATCAAGGAGCAGGTTGCTTTAATATAAATGGTTTCATTTTACATAAAAAATGGCTTCATTACTATGTGTTCTAAAAATATTTTAAAATTCAAATATTTTGACAAAACTGCATTAGAAGCATCTTGTCATAACAAAGTCAGTTTGTGGAAATCTCATATAGACTGTTCTTACTATGTTCTAGGCAGTGAGCTACACGTAATATCTATTTGATACTTTTAATCCTCTGAAGTAGATACTATTTATATGTTCATTGTACACATGAACAACTAAGGCACAAAGACATGAGCTTATCCAAACTCATACAGATAGAAAAGACAAGGCTCAAGTGGCAACAGCCCACTTCTGGAGTCTTCTCTCTCACTCTCAAGAACATGTAGAAAATGGGGCCACTAGGAATTTAGAAGGCTGGTGAAAACTTTGGCAAAATAATTTGAAGAAAGTGAGGTGTGGCGGTGACTGCCCACTTAGTATGTCAAATCACATGAAACCTCCCAAAATGTAATCATTTTAACCCCAAAATGAAAGTCTCATATTACCCACCCATCAGGTTTTGTGACGAATGCGCTGTTTTCATGGACCTTAGTCTTCCATAGTCAAAACAGAAATAAGTAAGTGAGCTGAGTTTTCAAACTCTCAAGGCCACATCTGTCTACCATGAAGTAAATCTGGAAGCTAATATTTTAGGCCTCCTTAATCTGATATTTTAAAAGTGCATTAGCTTAAGATATAAAACATGATTTTTATTGTATTATATTATGAAAGGAAAAATTCTTTAGCTTATCTACCAAATTTTTAGTGCCCGATGACTAGAGCTTCTGGCAATGCCAGAGTGAAAGCTTTTTGCACAGAAGACTACATCTCAAACTACAGAATAAGAATTACATTTTTTTCTACAATACTTTTTTTTTTTTGAGACAGGGTAATCTATCCTAGGCTGACCTTGAACTTGTTATGTGTCTAAGGATGATCTTGAACTTCTGATCCTCCTGCCCCCATCTCAAGTGCTGGGATGATGGGCATTCGCCACCACATATATGTGGTACTTAGGACTGAGCCTAAGGCTCTGTAAATGCTATGCAAGCCTTCTTCCAGTGGTTATATCCCCAACCTACACAGCATCATCCCCCCCCCCCGAGAATTATAGCTTGGATATATCACGATATTTGAAAGCCCTTCATCAGTTGATTTATCTTTGGCATGCAAAGATCGGCTTCATAATTATTTAAAACTGCATTATTTCATCAAAGGAGTTGAATATATATCACAAACTCTTAAAAGTCATCAGCTTTTCACCTTCAGATGGTTTCCAGTGGACAAGACAGAGCTTTGTGGGAGGTAAACAGCTGACTTTCCCAAGGTCATACGCCGTTCAAAGCTGAGTCAAGAATAAAATCCTGAGCTACGGCTCCTGCCCCTTAGTCTTCTTGCTACGCTGTACTATGGCTATTTTTTTCCTGTTATGTAATACACACTAATCTGATTTTCTTTTTCTTCTTTTCAACTGAAGCTCTGAATCAGCTAATCTTGATAATTACTAGGACAGGAAGCAAAAGACTGAAAATGGTTCTGTAATCAGAGAAGCTCCCTGCTATGAGAGATGTTCTATTAGAAGCATGTCCTCAATGCTGGGACTCCACATCTGCTCTGCTTTTCACACTCCTCCAAGTTCCTGTGGCTCTTTCTGTTCCTCAGAGAGCTTAAATCGCCCAGCCAGCCAGTGCCTTTGCATTGCCCGTTGGTACACAGCTATTTGGGGCCTCCCACTGACCTCTGTCTGAGCCACAGAATGGCCTGTCCTATGGTAGCCACTTGTACTTTGGCTTTTCTTGCTATAGTTTTCTTTTTTGGTTGTCTGACCAAAAGAATTCAGGCTTTGCTGTATTCTTGCTTCCTTACTCAACTCTAAAAAGCTGAGATGCCCAGAAAATAATGTGATGTTCACCCAGAGATGAATGGGACAAAGAGTAGCTGCAAGCCTAGAGACAGGGTCTAACTTTTCTCTTCATAGCTGCTCTCCTTCAGCCCTAGAGAACTCCCTAATGTCCTCCCGACCCCTTTATGTAACAGGGCTTTTCTGTAAGAGAATATAGCTCTTTATTTTCAGATTTTTTCCTTTTCAGATTACTACGATTTTTTACTGTTTTCTCTTGGGCCCCGATACAGTAATCTTTAAAAACACTGTTTTAATCTCTTGGTGTATCCATAAAAATAAGAAGACCGAGCTCATTATCTCCAACATCCTTCCTGGCTCTGCAGTAAAACAATTGTAGGAAATTCTAGGGCATATTTTCATATATGAGCTTAGTGAGTTCATTGGAACATCCACACAGCTCTATATACTTGTGGCTTATCCTCCTCAGTGCCAGTCATAGTCAGTCGACCCTTTCTTATTAAAATAATGGCTTCCTCCTCCTGGGTCAAATTATTAAGTCACAGCAGCCACCAGTATCACTTCTTACACACAGTGGGCAATCAGTTGCCACAAAATCCTCTGTGAGATCTTTAAGGAGGAAGCTATGAAGGAACAGAAGGAAAAGTGGAGGCTTAAGTATGAAAGTGAGAGTAGAAACATATCATAGAAATCATTGTATCTGTTTATAGACATAAATATTGAATGGCAACATTCGGCGTGAAAGATCCTCCCTCTGATGTTGCTTATTCTAACACATTAGAGGAGATGCTTTCCCAGCTCACTCTCACGGCCTAAAATCTTGCCCTTACCTTTCTTTGTCTTTCACTGACTGTTCCGCCATTAACGTCTTCAGTTCTTCTAAGCGCTGGAGATCTCTCGCCGCCATCTCTTCCCACTTCTGCTGTTGCTTAGCCCAGTATTTTCTTATCTATCGTATAAATATCACACCAGATTTAAATTAACAACTGATCAAATGGGGGAGGAGCAATAGCATTATCCAGGTCCTCATATAGCAAAGCTCGGATTGCAATGGCATTTCATCTTTTTTGTTGGTGTTGTTGTGTTTCAGAATGGCCTATAAAATATTGGCAACAGAAAAAAATTAATTAATTAAAACACAGGGGTAAACACAGTCTCTGGAAAGCTCCTGGTTTAAGTGCCTCTGACATGGAAATGTAACGTGTGCTGAGACCTAGGTTTTAATCATGGCTGAAATAATCGACTTTCAGGGAACCACAATAAAAGCTTGCTATTGCCTCGGAAGAATATGGCCTACCTGTTACTCAGGAGTATTTTTATCCGCTTATGGTAATGCAGTCTTTAACAAATATAGCATTACAACTATTTTTACCTTAAAAGCATGGGTTTATTTATGCTAATGGACAGCAGGATGTTGAAAGCTTTATGCTCCCAGGGAAGTGGCAGGAGATGGGTGGGAGGAAGGAGGGAAAGCACAATTTAACAAGACTGTGGTAAAGAGTAGCCTCGACCTATGTGGTAAAATAAAGGTCATGCTTATCAGGCCCACAAAGGTGGAAAGCACTGTTCTTCCCAGAAGTAAAGCAGTTTACTTCTCTCAATGGAAGCAAATAAGTGTCATTTCCAGGGGGCTGGAACCATCTCAGAGTTCCACAGTGTGCTTAGGCAACTCAAGTTAATAGAACCTTTCTACTGCTCTGTGCTGCCATGCTGCTGGCTCGAGACACCGAGTCTTGCTAGTGAAAGATAGAGAGGTACCTCAGTGGTGACACCTCCAGTGTGGCACTTCCTCTTCTGGAAGTTTGGATAGGAAAAGCTGAGTGGTTTCCTGGCTGTCCCTAGCAGAATGCTCTCTGATCCCTGGGAGCCTCTCAAGAGGCAGCTGAAGCTCCCAGGCCACAGCCAGAGCAATGATGCAGCCAGAAGGAACCAGCAGCTCAAGGCTTTAAACATGGAGTAAGGTGATAGCACTCCACATGACTCAAGTCAGGGTTTAAGGAGAACGGAAAGAAACCAGGAAGGAGCCAGACGTGGTAGCACACACCTCTAATCCCCAGCACTTGGGAGGCAGAGGCAGGTGGTTCTCTGTGAGTTCAAGGCCAGCCTGGTCTGCAAAATGAGTCTACAACAGCCAAGGCTACACAGAGAAACCCTGTCTTGAAAAACAAACAAACAAACAAACAAAAAAGAAACCAGGAAGGTTCCAACAACAAAGATGGTGAGAGGGAGAGAGAGACAGACTAACAAATCTTAGTAAACCAAGTGTGGCTGCAGGGGTGGGAGAAAAAGCATAGTTCTCATGATAAGTGCAGGAATCTCTAAGCGCCAGGCAGGATACTTAGATGGTCTCCACTGGGATATAAAACATCTTTATACTTTTCTGTATTATCTTATAGGGGCTTTTTGCAATAAATATGTCTTTCATTTTTCAAGATGGCGATGCTACTTCAAACCCGAGCTTTTAAAAGCACAGACATGAAATGAAAGAGAACTTTCTGCTGGGTCCTACCAGCTCAGTAGCATGTGCTTACTCTTCTTAGCATTGGAGCTGGAGGAGCAGAGCTGCTTCTGTGGCCAGGCTGCTGTGACCCTCTCACCTGCCATCTCTTGGTGCACTGCCTTGTACAGATCAAAGAGTATGCGGTCCCCCTTCCCTCCCTTCCTCCTTTCTTCCCTCCATGCCTCTCTCTCTCTTCTCTTCCACCTGCCCTCTCTCTCCTCTCCTCTCCTCCCCTCTCCTCTCTTCCTCCTCTTCCTTCTCGGTGCAGTCATTCACAGTGTTTAAGCCCTGGGAAACACCAGTGCCACCATCTGAAAGGTTCCTCCCAGCTTCAGACTTTAGAGCACCTCTTCCTCGCTGTCACTGAAACTCATGGGGAAAAGGCACACTCGCTCTCCGTTGTGGCATTCTGGGGAGTGCTTTGAACTTTCATTGTTATTAACCATGGTGGTAAGAACACTATCAATCTTTCTCACACATAACCCCTACCGTTTCCCATGTTCGGATTCTCTGAATATAGCACCCTTTGCCTGGTCTTGTCAGTGCTACATCCCCAGATCCTGTCAAGAATTCAGACACCTGAGTCACAAACTCCTCAAAGCTACCTCTGCCCATCTAGGCAGCATCTAAACTTCTTTTCAACATGTTATTCTTGTGTTTTCAAGACTTCTTCAAAAAAAAAATTGCCTCTTCCTTCAGGATTTGATTTTCATTAGTGTTCTACTGCTAAAATCTTAAATTATATAGCAATGGACTCTTTGAGCGGAATTGGCCCCTCTCCACCTTCATCCTCTGGGCTCTGGCTCAGGACACTGTTTATTTGGCCTCAAAATGATGCGTTAGTAATTAGTAAATCCTCTCTCTTTGCCACTGGATTGCAAAACATGTGATTTGCTAATCTGGGCAGCTATGAGTGTCTTCTAGAGCATAGCATGTACTTAATGACCATGGACCAATGATACAATTGTATGAGCAGGTACCAAGCCCATGGCATCACCGAGACCCACAGTGACAATTACCTTTTTAAAATTAGTTCCTGGTCAATGGCTCCCAGCTTCTCAACAACAGTCCAAGACAGGTTCCCTACATCCTGCTCTGTACCCACCTCTGCTCCCTCACTTTTCACAGGGGATACAAAAGCTCCAACCTTCATTAACAACATCCCAGCAAGGAGAGCTGTCCTTCCTTCAGTGGTCATAAGTATATGCTCTAGAGACCCAGAAAACCCTTATCCAGGGCGCTCTCCATTCTTAAATCTCCCTACTCTGTCCTTCTCGTCATTCTAGCCCCATTCTCTTTGTGTTTCTTTCTTCTCTGCAGTACGATTAAACACATAGCTCTCTGGTTTAAAAAAAAAAAAAGAAATTAAGACTTTTATTGAAACCATCAAGATGGTAGCAACATGCCATTCAAGGTTCTTTCTCATTAAGGCAGCTGAGCCTATTCACTGGGTCCCACTGTTACAGCTCCCATATTAGTCCTCACTCACAGCACCCCTACCTCTGCCTTCTGAATAGGAGGAATTTTCCAAGCAACAGGGAAATGCAGAGAAATTCTAGGTAACTAGTAGATCCAAATATATCAGTAATGATCCAAGCAAACTTATTGCCTTCACCGGTAACTTACAGGGGATCAAATCAAACAACCATTTCAATTCCTATTTTATCAATAATTGGTATTTCTGTATGTTTGATTCTACTAGCTTTTATATATATATTTAAAAATAGTATTGGCTTTGACATTCATTCGTTTGTTAAATATTTATTAAGGGCATGCCTGAAGCCATAAACCATTTACTTGGGATATGGTATTTATACAATTATCATAACATTGGGACTTAGTAGAGGGGAGACACAATAAGGAAATAAATGAGTGAACAGGTCATTACATATTCTATCAATTCCTAAGAAAGAAATAAGTACAATGATGATTCAGAATAGTTTGAGTGGCTTTATTAGATGGCACTTATAGAATGCCTTCAACAGGACATTTGGATAAAAAGCTGAAAGCTAAAAGTGAGATCTCCATAAAAAAAATATTTTAAAAAAAGTAGAGACAAGTGGAAGATGTGGACATTGTGGGTTCAACAGCTTTCAACAGGAAAGACCTGAAATGTGCTGAGAATCAGGAGACCGAACAACTAGAATAGGCGAGTAAGTTAATGCAGGGGGCCAGATGAGAGCGCTGGGAGTCTGGATGGACAGGCCAGGACTCAGAAATGAGGAAGCCACTGAGGACTTTCAATCAAGCAGTGACAAGGTGTGACCCTGGGCGTAAAGGATGGCTCTGCCTGTTACATGGAGAATGGATAGCAGACGTGCCAAGAAGTAGAGCATATCAGAGAGAAACATAAGGCAAAGATGGTCCCTTGGCTGAGACCCCTACCTGGGGTGAGGCATGCCGGAGAGTGGCGTGGGCATGCTTATTGAGGAACGTTGCCCAGTAAAGGCGTGGGATAAAGAGCAAGCAATGCATCCTAGCAGTTTGCTTTGGCGACTGTGAGCTTCAAGCATCAGTAACTGAGATGAAAGAGTGGGCTCATAACAGGTTTGGGGAAGGAGGACAAGCAGAAGGTCACTGTGAGCATGTAGTTCCTGAAATGCCTAGAACACGCCTAGGTGGGAACAACAACATCTGGAGGTGTGAATTGCTCCAGGGAGAACTCAGCCTGAGAGGCCCAAATTAAGCATCTCTTTGAAGAAAAATAGCTAATGTCCAAGGCTAGGAAGAAAAGGTGCCAACCTCATTTACATCTTCATTTTCACAGGTTTTCCTAGGAGAATGGCTTCCCTTCTCACCTCCACTGTAGAATCTTATTATATTGTCAAGACTAAAATAAACCTACCTACGTCTCTTGCAGTAAGGGCCCTTTGCTTAGGATTTATTGTGGTTCTCTTCTTGGTTCTTCTAAACGACACTCCCCTGGATTGTCCCTGGACTGTGGGAGCACTTGTTTATATGCCCGGGGTTGTGCAGCCCTTGCCGTTTTGACTGGGAAACCCTCTTGGGAAACCCTTTAAGACTTTACTTTCAGCACTGCCTTCTCAGCCCTTCTTCCTGTCTCCTCTTCCAGGTGTGGCCAGTTGTGCCTGCTAGGGTATTATGTATGTTTTCTTGGCTTAGCGTTTTCCATATGGCTCTGCATTGTTTACCATTGTATTCCTAGTACCTTACATTGTGTCTGGCACACGCTAGAGTTTAAAGGGTTGCTGTTAGACAAGTAGATACTTCTCCTGGTCTCTGGCCCAAGAATGATAGTTGTGCATGGGAACGAGGCCAGAAGGTTTATCTGCAGCATGGTGAAGTCTGAACTAAGTACTTCCCCAAGGAGTGTTCCATTCACTCCTCATCAATTAATAGGAGCAGAAAGTGCGGATCGAGAATTATTGGCTCTGCAAGCGTCAAATTAAAATCCTGGCTAAGAACGGCTAACTAGCCCTTTGAGATGCTTGTTGAGACAGGGAATGTAAATGCACTCAGTTTTAGGCTCCTTGCTCCATCTTTAAAACATTCCAGCGATGGGAGCTCAGACAGACAATGTAAATGATAAACTAAACGTCAAGCTCTTACTTGGACATGATGTTTCAAACAAAATAAAGCAAGCCCCCATCATCCTGATCTCATGGGGATGCTAATTCGTCCCGTACATAAGACGTTCTTCTGCACAGTCCCACATCACTCCATTGTAGTAGACTTACACCAGTGAGAGCGTGAACAAACCTAGGAAAATAGGCTCCATATAGATTTATGTATCGAAATGTAATAGTATTTTTTCAGAGCATTTAGATCATTTTTATATCCCACCTTACTTTAGCAATTTTCAAAACAATTTATTTCCCATTAACAACCCTACGAGAAAACGTGATGTTTATGCTCTAAGCATACATCAAAGTTTACCCTTAGAAAACCTAGACGCGTGTTAGACAGCCATTAAATTTACCATGAAATAAGACTTTCTTACAGATAGAAAGTAGAAGCTTAGAACTAAAGCATTATAATAGGAAAAGGGTAGGCCATTAATTTCAAGATATCTGTGTGATGTTGAATCTTTGAACAAACAGACTTCTGTACAGTGTTCCCAAGTTATTATCTCCAGAATTTAATAACTTTAGAGAAGCAGGTCATAACACTTACCCAGACACATAGAAGATGCCATACACAAAGGTTAAAATACTGTTTCTTTTCCCAATAAAACATTAAGAAAAAGCAAACAGTGAATTCATTTTGGTTCCTATTTTATTTCAATAGCCCCTTGCAACTTACAGACAGCTTTCCTACTTCTGACCTGCAACATCCAGCCCCATATAAAAATGTAACATTATTATATATATATATATATATATATATAGAGAGAGAGAGAGAGAGAGAGAGAGAGAAGCACAACTGGGTATCTTAATAAACATACTCATTTTTTACTTTATATTTTTTAAAGATTTATTTATTTGTTATTATGTATACAGTGCTCTGCCTGCATGTACACCTACAGGCCAGAGGAGGGCATCAGATCACATTCTAGATGGTTGTGAGCCACCATGTGGTTGCTGGGAACTGAACTCATAACCTCTGGAAGAGCAGTCAGCGCTCTTAACTACTAAGCCACATAGCAGGCACTCTCTCCAGCCCCTTACTTTATATTTTTATGTTAATTTAACAACCATAATAGTGCAACTACCTCTGCATTGACACATAACTTATGACCTCCTGGAAGGGAAGAGACATTTCTTATACAGTGGCATCTTTTGTACCCGTTTATTGTCTACCAGGAGATAAATGAAAAAGATTCATCTGCTAAATTGATGCAATGAAAAATAATACAGACAAGCAGCACTGAAGAAAATACTGTTTTGAGTTTTGCTCAAATAAATCCTAATATATCTGAATAGACAATAATGGTTCAAGTTACCAGTCAGTGAACTGATTTATACTGTCATGGACGTGATATTTAATCCCAGGAGCATGCATAACTGCTATTTCACTGAGTCAAGTTGCTTCTGAGAGCCAACTCAAGCTATTTTATGCTAGAGATAAACCCTGTGTCACTCTTCCTCTCAAAATATTTCAGTCAGTGTTATCTTTCCTATACTTTGTACACTATACCAATGTCTGTGTGATATGACCCAACAATGACTTACATTTCTGAAGTTAAAAAAAAAATGGCATCAGGTTGGAGAGAGTGCCTGCTATTTTACAGAGAATCCCAGTACTTCCCAGAATTCCAATCGGGTGGTTCACATCACAGTCACCTTTAACTCCAACTCCAGGGGATCTGACATCCTTTTCTGGATTCCCCAGACACCTGTGTTCACCAATGTACATGACCACACACATATACACTTTATTAACCCTGAATTTAAATCTTAAAGGGGCTTCAGTGACTTAATTTGTGAGGCATTCATTACACAAAACTTGAAAATTCTCCACCTGAGCAAGAAACCAAAGTCAGATCCTTGGTATATAAAGCAGAAGCCAATTTCACAACCTTACTGCCTAGTTATATGAACCTTGTAGTTCTTTTTCCTGCCAGAATTTAAATTGCTCATGTTTCTGATATGTTCCCTTGCCCTGAACTTGACTTTTTCAGACACTGAGCTACAAGGTGATAAACAGTTCACCCCTGGCTAGTAAAAGAATAAACTATTATGCATTTTCTCCCGAAGAATAGTATGAGGCCATGAATAAGAAAACAAGAACAGCAAGATGACTCAGTGGGTAAGGGCAATTGCCACCTATTCTGATGACCTGAGCTTCACATGGTGGAAGGAAAGAACCAATTCCCACAAGTTGTCACCTGACCTCTATGTGTGTGCCATAAGATGCATGTGACCTCCACATGTGTGCTATGGAATGCATGTGTGCATAAACACACTTGCACACAAATATTATTTTTAATAACAAGAAAAGCCTCAGAGTCTTTAATTACTAAGAAATCAGCTTTTCAAGTCCAATAAGATGACAGTCTTAAAAGAATGAGGGAAAATGGCAACAAAGGAAATACCCAAAATTGTGAGGTTATCAAGTAAACTATTGGATCATTATTGGTTCATTTGATAACAAGCAATAAAAGTCTTACATAAAAAGGGGAAATGCACAGGATGTATTGAGAAGTCATGGAGATAATGTTTAAAATATTACATTTATGTATGTAGAGCTTTGTAAGGCTATTGTTGTTGTTAACTTTTCTTTGGGAATGGTGCAGATTTGGGGTGTTTTGTATAGTATTTCATGTGCTTGTCTGTCTTTTTTTTTTATAACAGATATAAAATACTTTGCAATTTCAAACATTTGCTTTTTAAATTTAGCCAAAGAACATCTAAAGATAATCCAAGGGGCATGGCTATTATTCATTCCTGGAGTTTCCAAAGTATCTTCTTTCATCAAGCCCAGAGACAGGATAGTATATCGGTATTGATCGTGCCTATAGATGCATAACACTATCCCTTTCTACCACATTGTGTATGGCATCATGTTTATGCATGGTCCTTAGAAACATATCATGGGACTCATGATTTAATTTTATGCCATGGGCTTTATAAAGTCCTCATACAGACCTTCTATTTCAGATGATGCCTATAGGATAAGTTCCACTCTTCCTTGCATTCTTCAGCTCTGGGTACCACGTCCATCAGTAGCAAATGGGAACCACGTGCTCTTCTCTGAGTTAAGTGACAAAAATCTCTCTTTACTTTTAGTTTGCTGACATAACTCTACTCCGAGCCCTTTGACTTCTTGTCATTTACTCACTAATTTCTTACATCGATGATTCTTACTAATAAACAGATAGGCACAGATAAAAATTAGAAGAAGCTGGAAAGATGTATTAAAAGGAAAGTTGAAAGGAGAGTAGGAATGAAGGCAGCGAGGAGTTGGGCAGCCTCAGCTGCTTTGCCAGCTGTAGACCGGAGATAGCATGGTGGGAGGGACAGCAGACAAGAGCCTTTGGTAGAAAGAATGATAGTCCAGCACAACCCAACAGGGCCAGGAGCTGGGGGAGGATGCTGTCTTGCTTCATCCCAGCCGCCCATCTTGTACTTTTGCTAAATGCACCTAGAGGCCAAGGAAAACACACAGGAAAGCCCAGGAGCCACAGAATCACAGGCGGAGACAGCTCAAGGGAAATGTATCCCACACAGCAGTATTAATTTCCTTGATTATAAGTGTTTAGAAGTAGGTGATACCTATATGCATACAGAATAACATTTAGGCAGTGCTCGCTTTGGTCACTTGTGTGAGCACTCCTTCACAGTGGAGCGTGCTGCCCACACAAATTGGCAATAAGCTACTTTCTGTTGTGATGTATCCTGTGTCCATATAATAGGATGAGCCAAGGAAGTGTTCTGGAGTAAACACATTAGTTATCTCACTCTTAATTGAAATGCCAGGTGGATTTAAAAATAACTGTCATGGCTTCTTTAGGAGAAAGGTCTGTTTTCAGGATGGGCAATATTATATAATGGTTGTGTTGTATGTTGACATTGCAGAAATGAATTTGCCCATAATCTTGTTGAATTTCTTCCCTTTCACTATTCATTAGAAAGGGAGTTTATATACTAAGATGTTGTATTTCAGGCCATGAAGTGTCAGGGAGAGCAAAAAGTAAACAGGCCGCCGAGTCATTCAATCATGACTTCTTAGAGCTTAGAGCTCAGTTGATTTTTATGAACATTTAATCCAAACCCTTCATTTTCACCAAGAGGGCAAAATCCCAAACAGCCTGCATAATGTGCCCAAGGTCATCCATCGTGTTAGGGCTCCCGGGCCTGACATGTCTTCCTTTCCACTTCAACACCAAAGCATGTGCTGTGTAGAGCTAAGTGGTTGTACGAAGTGTGTGCAACAAATGTACCCACTCAACTCATATTCGGTGAGTGACTGGCACCATGCCCTCGTAATAAAAAAATAAGAGATAGAAGAACGAGGAAGACCCATCCAAGTTTACTGAGAAGAAGGTACCACTGTGGTAGAAGTAAACCGAATCATTTTCCAAAGACAAAGCCCTGGTCAGTTCTATCATAGTAGTTCCAGAAAGATGAGAGCTGAGAACTGGCCACTGGGAGTAGTCAGTGGGACATGGAAGTCAAGGACAACCTTGGCAAGTGCAGTGTTGCTGAAGTTGGAGGATGCAATGGTTCGAGAGAACAAGAGTAAAGGGAAAAAAAGTTCCCCATCACTAACCATCAGGGAAATGCAAATCACAATAACCTCACACCTGGCCTCACTCCAGCTGGAATGGCAGCTGTGAAAAAGGAAAAATATAACAAGTGCTGGAGGGGATTGTAAAAATCTGAACATGTGCACAACTGGTGAGAAGGTGAATTTTGGAGGACAGTATGGAGGGTGAGGGTCTTTTAAAAATTAACAAAGAACCACCCATAATCTATCAATCCTAATACTAGGGATATAGCCAAAGAAAATTAAAATAGTATGTTGAAGAGACATCTGCACTTCCATATTTTGAAGCACTATTTGCGTCAATCGAGAAATTGAAACAGCCCAAGTGCCCATCAACTCATGAGCAGATAAGGAATAAGAATGCAAATTAGCTGTAAGAGTTGAACTCTTGTCAATTGTGACTACAAGGATGACCCTAGGTCAGCATTAGAAGAAACAAACCAGGAAGTCAAGCAGCACATGATCCCACCCATGTGGAAGTGAAACATCTGATCTCATAGAAGCTGAGAGAACTGGGGTTACTATAGGTTGGGGTACATAGGACAGAGAAAGAATAATCAGAAAGTGATAAACCATAGCTAGAAAAGAATAAGAAATTTTGGTGTACTATCACTCAGTAGGGCTGACTGCAGATAATACTGATTTACAGTGTGTTTTTTAGATGCTTTAGAAAATAATCTTAAATGTTTTACCTTAATAAAAGATAATTGTTATGGGACATATATATGCTTACTTTGATTTAAGCATAATACAATATACATACATACCAAAACATCACAGGATCTAATATAAGTGGTTTTATTATGTGTTGAAGAAAGTTTTTAAAAATGTAAAAGGAGAATTAGAGGGGAAAAGCTTGACACTGAGTTCAGGCTATAGAATGATGGGGGGTGGGGTCAAGGGTACATGTTAGACAGAAGACATTATGCATGCACTTAGAAAAGATCTGGAAGATGGAATGTGGTGGGACAAAGATTGGGACAATCTTGAGTAGGAAAGGGGATGAGATTCAGTTCACAGGACATGTCAGCATTGTGAAAAGAAGGATGCCAGGGTTGTGCACATACACTCTGGTGAGTTGATGGATTTGATCTTGGAAACCTGTGGAAATTCTCTTGTGAAAATACTGTCAATATGTTAAAAACAAAACAAAATGCAGTTGTGGCAGTTTTCTTCATTTTCCTTAACCCCCTCAGAAGGGGATTAAACCAAGAGGAAATAAAAATGGTAATTTTTAAAAGTCAGCTTATCAGGGCTGGAGAGATGGCTCAGAGGTTAAGAGCACTGACTGTTCTTCCACAGGTCATGAGTTCTATTCCCAGCAACCACATGGTGGCTCACAAACATCTATAATGTCATCGGCTGTCCTCCTCTGGCCTGCAGATGTACATGCAGGCAGAGCACTGTATACATAACAATAAATAAATCTTTAAAAAAAGTCAGCTTATCACAATATTATCATGGTTATCTTATGTCTTATGGAGTGTTTGCTCATAGTGCATCATTAACTCAGAGAAATTATAATATTAAGAATATGAAAAAAGATACTCAGTTTTGGACACTTTTGGAACATAAAAGAATTCTACTGCAGCAAGTGGGTACTACTAAAAAGTTCTAATATCATCAATTTCCTATCTGCTGGACAGATCTGTGTGAACAAGGGTAGGACTAGGGTAAGAATAATCCCACATCCAAGACTTTGATATTGAGGTTTTTTTGAAACTGAGGTTTCTCAAAATGGAGTACTCTAAAAATTAATAGCAAAAAGCATTCACAAGGGCAGCACCAACAATATAACAGCATTTAAAGAATAAACTGGAATCAAATACTTCACAGCTATGTGGCTTTAGGGAAATTATGTAACTGTATACATCACAATTTTTTCAGGTCTGAGGATCACATTGTTATCTATTCCTCAAAGTTGCTAAGAAGATTAAATAAACACAGGTACTACCTAGAATTTTGCAAACTCTACACAAATGGTCACTAATTATATCAGAGCATTATGAATAATCAAGACTTAGCAGAAAACATAGCCAAACGTGGCACCTGGAGTTAATTCTTACGTTTCTCCCTCTAAAGCTTCCAACAGGGAAATCTTGTGAGAACACAACAACAATAACAATAACAACAACAACAACAACAACAAACAAACAAAATTTTAAAAAAGAAACAAATACACATGGCTCTTCATCATCTAGCATGTTTTAATCTAACTTTTTCTTAAAATTATATCATCACAAAACATAGGAAGATCCCATCATGTTTTATTCTTCTTAGAAAGAAACTGTAGGGGCTGTAGTGATGGCTTAGTGCTCAGACCACTTGTTGCTTAAGTTCGGTTTTTAGTACCCACATCAGTTGGCTCACAGCTCAAGGGTATCTGCTGCACATTTCTGCTAGGGTTACAGGTACACACAGCCATGCTTAGTTTTTTATGTGAGAAACGGAGATTCAAACTCAGATCACTGCAAAACAAGCACCCTTACACAATGAGTCATCTCCAAAACTTGGAAGTTTCCATTTTAAAAAGACAGTTGAAAACAAGCAAGTAAGATTGCCATTGGCTAACTCTGGCTTGTCACCCTATATTTCCTGTCACTTGTAGACTTATATTCAGAACTGGTTTCAACTTGTTCAGTCTCGTGTAAACAGGGTGAAACAGGTTCATTTAAAAAGCTTACTTGTGTTCATGTCTAAGTTATAATGACAAACCAAAGAACACTGGGAACATTTTAAAATTAGGTGATTCTTGATTTATTTCTTTTGCTTAATTAAACCTCCTGCTTGACATTAACTTCTTTACCCATAAACTATTACTCGGAGGACTGATATTAAATTTTTATAAGAGACAGTTATAATCCCCGTTTAATTTTGAGTTCTTTCTGCATAAAGTATTTACTATCTTCTCCTTATCTAACTATTGTTAAATGACAATTTATTCATTACGTTTCTTTAGCTCTGCTGTTTGGTATACTTCACCGGACTTGAAAATTAAATAGAATAGCAAAAGGGCTTGGAGGGACTCAGGTGTGCATTCTGTTCTTGCTGAAAGTCTCAGTTTGGTTCCCAGCTCCCATGTTAACTAGTTTACAATTTCTTGTAACTCTAGCTGTAGGTGATCTGCTGCTCTTTTCTGGCCTCCAAGGGCACCAACATGTAGCCCTTTCCCTCCCTCTCTCCCTCTCTCCCTCTCTAGTCTCCTTCTACCTTACCCACCCCCCCACCCCACCCCCCGCCACATAAGTAATTTTTTTGAGACAGGGTTTCTCTGTGCTTGCCTTGGCTGTCCTGGACCCACTTTGAAGAGCAGGCTGGCATCAAACTCACAGCGATCCACCTGCCTCTGTCTCCTGAGTGCTGGGATTACAGGCATGCGCCACCATGCCTGGCACAAAAGTAATTTTAAAAATAAATAAATAAATAAAATAACTCCTCCAGTCCACTGTGCAAAACTCCACACCTAGGAGTCGCCGGCTGAGATGTCCAGAGTCCAGCCATGGGGACCAGTTCTCGAGCCTGATCCTCAGCTCTGTAGGGACTTAGCATTAGTGCAGATGGTTCATTTGCAGAGAATCTCTCACACTGTGAGAAGTTCAAGTGAAAGAATGTTAGAGTGGAGGCAAGTTTTGTGTTTGGTGAGAATCAAAGGCACGTTCCCAAGGTCCCCAAAGGCTATGGCTATTGTCCTATTATATTCTCTGTTTTCTGAAAACACAAAGGTGCTGAAAGCCAGGTTTAATCACTGTAAGTCACCATATTGCTAAGTGCCACCGTGGTGCTTCTGTGTCAAAGTTTCAGCTAGCACAGGTGAAATAGTACATATATATTTTATATCATTTTATTATAACTGAGGTCCAGCTAAATAGTTTTCTTTCCCTCTTCAAAATCTTCCTTTGTCTCTATGTTATGTGGGTTGGGGAGAGTGTCTGTCACACTGGGAGAGGATGCAGAGGAAACAGGAGCCTGGCCAGGACTGGCAGGTACCATCCCTGAGCGTCTGTCTTTGCAAGCAGCACTATGGTTTCGAAAGGTTTTTTTTCCCACTCTCTAATGCCTCATAATCATCATTACCCTCCTTCCTCAACATCAGAGCACTTCGTGGGGATGAGAGGCCATCAGTCACAGGCATTTGAAGGAAATTGCAGAGGACACTTCCATATCCTGCAGTTCCTGTGGTGCACAAATGCATGCAGTAGTAATTAAGGGCCTGAAGTGAAGGAAGATTAATAAGAGGAGAGTTGCTGAGCCCTGCTGCAGTCAGCCAGGACAGAAAGTTCATTTCAAGGCCTGGACTTTGATCAGCCACGGCTAAACTAGCAACACTGCTAACATGGGAGCCTTCACACTAAGAAGCAGTCAGACCAGCAGAGTGAGGACGGATGGATACCCATGGTATGGCTTGATGATACAAAGCCAAGAGATGAAAGAGGAGGTGGTGTAGGCATTTAATGAGAATAAAGGCACTTCAGTCCTCCTTGATGGGCCAGGAGTTACTCTTAAAATTACATTATAAATATATAGATGTTTGTGTATCTATCAATATTAACATATGTGGATACATGAGAAAATATTTAATGTGTTATATATGGTCATACTCAACTAATTTCAAGCAAAATGTAATTCACCCCATTTTGTAGCTTTCATTTTTCTTGATTAACACTTTTGTTGTCCTGATAAACTTTGAAACTCAAATCTTTCTGTCTTATTACTAAGGGTTTCTATTGACATGGAAAAAATGTATACTGTCTTTATGGCAGCACAGGTAAATACATATTTTTTAAAAAAACTACCAGAAGAGGAACAATTTATGTTAGAGTGTCCTTTTACAATGGCATGAAATTTGCAAAGTGAAGGACTGGGGTGTAAGATATACCCACATTGAAAGAAACTTGGAACACAGTGAATAAATGGATGGAGAATTGTCCCATGTGGGCCTTCGGGATCATGCCACTCACTGCCAATATATCTCACTAGGAGCCCATATTTCTACCCTATAGGAGATGGGTGGGGAGAGAGCAAATGCAGCCCGACACAGGAATGCAGGAGGGTGAGCCGCAGTGTCAGCACTCAATGAAAAAAAGCAAATGCACTACTTTGAGACACTACTCCTTAAAGGAAGCCTCAAGATTTTAAAACAGAACACACAGCAGAAGGCTTCTGTGTATAATTTACAGTGAAGTCAGCAAGTCATAGTGCTTATGAGAAATGCTGCACATTTTATCTTTTTGAACTATGTGCTAATGAGTCTGTATTTTGCAGTTTATTGCTATCTAGACCCAGGGGATACACTAGTAAGTCAATAGCCCTTTGGTTTAGAGTGAGTCACCACAGTTAGCTGCATGCTCTATGTTCTGATCAGAATGTTTCATCTTGTTGGTACTAAAAACCAGTTATGCAGCCACCGGTGTTGATCAAGTAATGCCCCTTTGAGGGGTATTCTCTCGCCAGCTATGAGCAAGCAAAGATGAGAAATAAAAATAAAAATAAAAAAAGAAGAACTGTGCCCATGACTCTGGTTTCCGAAGCTGGTTTAATTCTGTTCCCTCTAGTTATTATTAGCTTTATTCTGATTTCTATTGGCAATGCCTGACTTGATTCTGTGGTGTTTCTAGCTACCTTCTGCTCTACCACTCTGCTACAATATTAATATCAGTACTTTCTGTATTATTTATAGAGCCCTTTCTGGGTCCAAGGCATGTGCTAGCTGTTTCCCATGTTTTGGCTCAATTTTTTCAATATTATACAAATAGATATAAATACTGAAACTTGGGAGATGAAACCATTTTCTCCATGGTCACACAATTAGCATGTGAGAGCTAGATCTGAGCAAGGAAAAAGAAAAAAAGAAAGAAAGAAAGAAAGAAAGAAAGAAAGAAAGAAAGAAAGAAAGAAAGAAAGAAAGAGTGCTTAATGCACTTGGAGTCAGTCCTCACTTCTAAGGGGCTCATTAAGTTTGGGGTCCTCCGCATTTGCCACCCTGTTTGTAATTTGTTGATTTCTCTTCCCACAATGGCCCATCCCTATCTTCATTCGGAACTGATTCTCCTTAGATCAGCTTCAGTGTCTTTGTATCTGTATACCTCTTGGTTCCTTTCTCAACGAGCCTGCCAATGTACCATACAGTTATAGCCAATACATGATGGAAAAGAGAAATATCTTTGGACTGCTCCCTCTCCTTAGTTAAAAAGCCATGGGCCTGCCATGGGATGGCAAAGCTAATGCAGTCTTGTTAGAGAATGCTCAACTTCTAGTCCTCTAGTTCTGGCTGGAACCCACCCTCCATCCCCCAAATGGTTTGAGGTCAAAAGGGAGACAGGAGTGCAGCTTAGGCTAAAATGTCATATGCCTTCAGGAAGCACTTTCCTCCTCCCTGTCTGCAGTGCTCAGCCTCACCTCATACATGGAGATGGAAAGAATCTTAGCTTTTCCCAAGCCTGGATGGAAGTCTGAGCCAGGAAGAGGGTATCTGGAATGCCACATGCCTGTAGATGCCAACCTCTAATACCTAGGCTGTTCAACGCAGCCCTCTAGGCTCAGGATTCCACACTCTGAGACACCCCCACCCCCTTCTTATGAACAATGGCAGAGGCTGACAGCTGAGGCATTTGTCACCTGCTCCTCAGCAATAGAATTCTGATCATACAGTTTCTTCTTTTCATGCTGCCTTATTTCAGACATTGTCTGAAGACCCTATGTGTGTTTCATAGGATTTCCATGTATTAGATCACACACACACACACACACACACACACACACACACACACACACATCTCCTGCTCTGGAGGTGGCTGAGAGTCATCACCCTTAAACTTCCCAAGTCCTTCTAGTTTCAAAAGAGCCAACAGAAGGACCCTTAAAGTCTGGGAGGATCTTTTATACAAACGAGTATGCTCTGACCTTTTGACCTTTTGAAGGCTTCAGCAAAAGGACTGTATACATCTAGTTTGTTATCTGTGCTGTCCAACAAGACTCTTGTTAAAAAGGGGAATCTCTTAGCTAGTTGGGAATTTTCCTAACCATCAAATTTGCATCCTTTTTGTTGACCAGCTTTTCAAAATCTATTTCCTCCATTTAACTCTAAGTAGCAAAAATATTCCAGGCAGCACCTTCAATGTCTTGGCAAATGTCTCAGCTCTATGAAGCTCATTAGCCAGGAACTCCTTTTCACCCAGCTTTAGTATCCCCAAACTCCTGACGCTTGCCTGTCTTCTGTTTCTAGTATTTCTCATCAGTTTTGGTAGAATCCTCATCATACAAGTCTTTAACATCTTCTATTTGTACCAATCACTTGTTTAAGTTAATCTAGTCTTTTTTTTTTTTTTTATATTAATCAACCTCAAAATGATAACTGGCTTTTCCCCACTTGCAATTTGAAACCCACTTTTGCATTACTGGTATTACAGATAGCAAGACCCAGTTGAGTGTGTGTGTGTGTGTGTGTGTGTTTTTTAATTACTTTATAAAAATTACCATATACCATGGACTTGGAGAGACTTTTATTAACTCATAATTCTATAATTAAGAAGTCCTGCACAGTGTAGCTGGGCTCTCTGCTTTTGAAGTTATAATACTGAAACCTAAGGTTTGGGCAAATCTGAATGAAAAATTTGCTTCCAACTTCATTCTTTTTTTTTTTTTTTTTTAACAGAATCAAGTTCCTTATGGTCACAGGACTGTGACTTAGAGCTTTGCTTTGCTTCACTGGCTCAGTTCCGCAAGGTTACCCGTGTTCCCTGCCTGATGGCTCCATCAGTCTTTGGCCATCAATGACAGGTCATGTTCTTCTTGTCCTTCAAATCTCTAGCCACCCTGGGCAACCAGCCACAGAAAGTCCTCCTCTCTAAAGGCTCCTGTGATGGGTTCATTCTGATAATGTCACAGTTATGCCATCAACTGCATTCTTTAGCTAAACATGAGAGGAAACTTCATGTTCTTTCCAGTTCTGGTGAGGAAGGGTGTGTACAGGGCTGGGAGGGAATCTCAGAGGACATCTTTCAAGCTGGCTTGCCCAGATGTATTTTCTGGCTCCTCTAAACCCTAATGGTCCTAAAGACACAGGGTTTACATTGAAGGATTTTTAAATGTAAGTTTAAGATCAGTATCTGAAAACTTGATAGTACAGAATCAAATTGCACAGTACCTCAAAAGAGACTTCGAGATTTTATGAAATTTTCCTCTCATATGAACCCACAAATTACCACATTGGGAGAATATCTTTCACCTGAACTGTAAATTCTCCTGGGAAAATGGATCTTCTGGAATCTTCTGAGCACAAGAGCTACACCAGCCATCTAACCTGCACTCTGTTTTCACTGTCATTTCTAGATAGCCTGTGCCCTATACACTCTCCTCCCCCATGCTCCTTTGTAGGCACATGTAATGCTGGGGTTATTTGCCAGAACATTCAAGTACCAGGATCACACTGAAGCTGTGACTTTGGGCAACCTGAGAATTCACATAATGACAGATCCCTCCCCAAGATATCTCTGAAGTAAAAATGACCATTATATACCCACTGGTGGCATCCTGGTTTCCCTAGTAACGCCTCCTAATTCGGCTGCTTGTTGTGCTGGGTTGGAATGTGGCTAAAAGGTTTCAGAGAATCGTCCAACACTACACCAGGCAGGAAGTATGTCTCTAGTATATGAACCTTATTCACAGACTCCATCCTAGGAGAAAAGGTGCAACTACTCTTGCCGTGGATCCCATGAAACCCTAGACTGGGCATCCCATAGGAATGCAGTATATATATACATATATATATATATATATATATATATATCATACTATCTCTCAAGATAATATATTCTCATACTATCTTAAGAACCATGTGCAGCAAAAAGGTGGTGCAGAAATCAATATCACTTCTCAGCCATTTTAAGGCCCATCTAGAACAATAATCTTGTTTCCTGCAGTAGTTCTATGCTCATTCATAGGAAGGTACTACCCTCTGACTTTATCATGACAATAACTTCAAACATCGATAGATGCCTGTGAAAATTACCTGTTAGCTAACCACTTATCTAATTTCAGCTAATCAACATCTGTCTGGAATCTTGAGATGAAAACCACAAAAAGTATGACTAGTCCATCCAACTGGAGTTTTAAACCAGAGAGAAAAGTGTAATCTAAGGTGCTGGGCACCTATAAGAGTAAACATTAACACTAGACACAGGCTAAAGCATTATCTTAGCAAATGAGCCCCGAAAGAAGAAGCATTAGAGAGAACAGGGTGCCTTGTCTAGACGCTAGCAGGCGAGGTCTTATGCATGTCAGAGCATCTCTGTCGCCTCTGCTGCTTCCTCATGAATATAGAAAGTCAGGTGAGAGGCTGCAGGTGGGAGAATGAAGAGGAAGCAGTCCAGGAGAGCAGCATGCCTCAGTCAGGGGTCTTTGTCTGCAGGACCATCCCCTGTGAGGTCTGCCCAGCTGCTGTAATGCTCTTGTAAAACAAAGCTTGCTTCTAGCACATAAAGTAGTTAAAGAGAAGGTAAGTTTGTAATTAGTAAAGGTAGCCAGAACTTTTGATCAGTATGTCTGCTGATAATGGAGCTCTTCATGATGTAGAAATATATAGAAATAAATATGTAGAAATGCTGAACAAAGTAACACACAGGAGATTGCTCTATCTCTCTGTCTCTGTCTCTCTCTATCTCGCTCTCTTACACACACACACACACACACACACACACACACACACACACACACGAGCATGCACATTCACAGGCACAGCCCCAAGGTTAAATAGAAGGATGGACTCTGAAATCAGACTAAGGAGATGCAGCTGAAATCAGAAATAGACTAGCCCCTAAGAAGGGTCTGAGTAGCTGACAGCTAGCCTTTTACCTTCCCAGGAGTTGGACCCAAGAGCAGCAAATAGCACAGAACCTGGGCAGACACAGAGCAGGGATTAGCACAGCATGATCACTCCCTAAGAAGGGGCTGGGAGGCCTTCTTATGCTTGGGCACCAGAGGATCAAAGGGGTCTCCTTGTGCCTGGGCATCAGAGGATCAAAGGGGCCTCTGCAGTCTGCTAAGCTGGTGTCATGCCTGAGAATGCTGACATTCACAAGGGCTCACAGCACCGAGTCCCAAAGGGCTAGACAATAAGCCGGAAGCTAGTTCTGAGCCAGTAAAACGTATATGACCCACGGCAGAAGCAAAACTAAGAGCTGTCGTCAGAGTCTCATTACCCGGTCTCAGTTCAGAAAGGAAGGTCCGATTCATAGAGGAAACAAATGCTTTCCTTCCCTAATCACTTAAACTCTGTGAAGCTATAGAGACTTCAGGCAATATTAAAAGGCAAATGACCAGAGGAACAAAGTCCTTGCAATCCCGGTAGCTGATTCAAATGTAGCCTCTTGCAATTATAGGCCCCATCTGTAGGTTAATAAATATACAAATAGGAAAGTAGGTAAGAAATACAGAGAAGTGATCTATAAAAGAGAAAATGCCCCAGTAAACGTAAGACGTTCAGTCTCAGAAATAACCATGGAAATAAAAATTAAAATACCAACGAGGTGCTTTTCACATTTATCAGATTTGCAGAATTAAAGAACAATTATAATAATCATATAAACTTTAAAAATCATATAAAATTAAAATACATTGATCCTACAACATAATCATGTCACTCCTAGGAGCATGTAGAGATATCTCTGGTTAGGCCAAAAGATGTCTGCATGGTATCTACAGCCTCACATGCAGAAAAGCAGCAAACCTTTGCAGGCTGAAGTGAAAGCCACTGAGGAGAATGGAGCAGCCGGCAGATGTGTCTACTACGGGATACAAAACTCCAATTAAAGCAAATGAACAACAACAACAAACCAAAGCCAGCTCTACTCCATACTTTTAACATGGGAAAGATGCCAAACAGAAAAAAAAAAAAAAAAAGGAGTGTTGCACAATGGTGTGGTACGATAGTGTTCACGTAGCAGCCTACGTGTTAAAATGTTTTAACAGCTATATAGTGTCCTGGGGTGTCAGAAACAAAACCTCTATGGAGATGAAGAAGGTGCTGACTAAGGCCTCAGAAAATGGTGCCAACTTTGTAAAACTCTACTTAGTTTTTTGAAAATATGAGATGACATGAAGCATTTTAAGTTTTCACTGCTAGGCGATGGGTACTAACATTATATTAATCTCTGTATTTTAAAAAATTTCCTAAATAAAAAAATTATTATAAGAAGAAAATAAGCAAAATACACCAAATACTTGGTCTTATACAACTGTTAAGGGTTGAACGCAAACATCAGAACACACAGAACATGCAGAACATGCGAGGTCACCACAACTCTGCACATATAAGACACTCGGTGTCACATTTCATGCATGTCCATCATTATCACATGCAAGACAGTGGAGTGAGACCCTGCAGGGAGCTTAACGGGGTGCAACTGCAGCCCCAAATGCACTGGGCATATGGACATCTTGACATCTTCTCAGCATCTGCTTCCTAATGCTCCTAGGTATAAGTCAGGACTTACATTCTGAAATATGGAAAGGATGTTGCAACTAAGGTCACTGAAGTTCTCCTTGGTCTCCACGGTGCCTTCTTGCTTTAGGCTTTACTAATCCTGCCATTAGCTTGGCCACACAGTTGCCAAAGATTCCGCCCTTTACTCTCTCTGTGTTTCTTTGCTTGCTGACTTTGGTGTTTCTGAAACCACGTGTCATCCTTTTTGAAAACTCAGAAGGTCTTTCTTTCTCACCTTTTAAAAATTCTTTCTTTCCTTTCTACAACTCTTATGTACCAACTGCAAAGAAAGCAGTGAGCAGTGCCTTGCCATCCTCCTCCGAGTGTCCACGCCAACTACCCAACCCAACCTAATTTCCACAGTTAAATGTGCTCCCTCCCATTATTAGTAATTGACCTCAGTTGTCTTGGTCTTTGTAAAGGTTCAGAAAATGGACCTTTTTAAAGGCCCTTTACCTGATACTTAAGGTGATACTACATGAGCCACCGCTTAGATATACAATGCTTTCTGTGGTCACACTTCCTTGTAGAGAAGAAATTGCTGTGGGAGCACCCAAGATAGAAGACAAATCTAGGGATGCGCATGTCAAATACTGTTCTTTCATGATAGCAAATAGTAATTTGCCCCACAAAGATACACAGTTCACTTACATTATCTGAAACATGATCAATATTCAGTAATATGAGTGAGGTTCGTGCAGTTGTCCCTTTTTTAAAAAATCACCTTTCTTGATGTGGGCCTGATGAAACCATCCAATTTACTTCTTCAGAAGACAAAATGGAATTCAACTTTTAATTAAAAAATATAAGAGCCATGAAAAGCAATGCCTTAGCAGCTGATTTTTGTCAAGTGATGTAGAACTTTCAGCACATGTACTGCTTCTCAATATATCAGCTTGCCGGCACAAAGGCTCGGCACAAGTCAAGGTCAATGACAAGTAAAGAGTCAAAAATGCAGCAAAAATGGCTTATAGCGTGAAAGTCCAGCATTCCTTTATCCTCCAGTATTCAACTTTGAAGAAAAAAAAACTCCTAAATAAGGGTTTCATAGACTTCATTGATCACACAGCCCAAAATGTAAACCGTGGTCACAAGTGCAAGAGGTAGTCCACCAATGGCCATGAGTTAATCAGTCATTCTTAGCACTGTAAGCAGCTTTAAAAAAATCATTTCTTACATCATGCAGATCAAGTCAGTACAGGTGATCTCTCTGGGCCCTGATATGCAAGACTGGAAGGAGCTATGCCGACAAATCGATTTCCTTTCACTGCACTGGTCACGAGGTAACTGCCTTCCGTGAGTGACTTCCAGAATCAGCAGCTCCCTGAACATCGCCTGATAACTCTGATAATGTTTTCCACTAAGATATCTTTACTGCAATTTCTGAGATTTTTATTGTAGGAACAGACAAAATGTCCAAATACCATAATAAAATAGTGAAAACAACCCCCAAGCATTTATATCTTCTATAGATCTGCACCAGCAGCACCTCAGGGTTTGCATAAGATTTTGGTGAGTATTTTTAAGACTAAGAAACAAGCACTTGCCCCAGAGAAGAATGGTACATTTGCATAACTGAAAAATCTAATAAGTAACAAGGCAAGAAGTGAAGTCTTCACGGGCCTTTTGGCATTCCATGATTTGTCCCTGGTACAATGGATTCTGCCTGCGAGTACATTTCTAACTATCATTCATTCACCACATTGTCATAAACCAAAATGCTCTCCCGGTACACTGAAAGCCTGATCATGTCCCTTCTTAGTGCAAGGCTTAAGAGTAGACTCAAATTTTGCATACACACACACACACACACACACACACACACACACACACACAAATATGGAATGAACTTAGTCACAGACGTCTGTGTTCAACATGGGTTCTCCTTAGCACTCACAAATCCATGACATTCATAGAGGATAACACAAGATTTTGCTCAATTCTCACAAAGGTTCCTGGAGTGGCCAGGGAGAATTCTATGCTAAACACCACAGTTTTGCTCAATCAAGCAAATCAGGAATCCATTCACACATCAGGGAAGCAGGAGACTGTCTACCTTTGCCTTCGTCTCCTCCCTTTGCAGCAATTCCTTCTTCTTCCACAGCTTCTCTTTCTCCTCTTGCCTTTCTCTTCTTCCGGCTAAAATTTCCATTTCCAGTCTCGCTAACTCTTCCTGGTGGGCTCGCCACTGAGAAACCTGAAACACACAAAAACCCTTCATTTCAAAAGCTTGCATGTGACTTCATATGGGACAAGGTTCTGTTTTGAGGAGGACTCAAGTGTTTCCAAACGTACATATGCATTGTGTGCGTGCTAGCATAGAAAACAGCAGCTTTAAAATAACTCATCCAGAGACTCTAGCTGAATCAGGAAGTAATAAAAGTTTATGAATTTAATACAAAGAATCTGTGACTTCCAAAAAAATTTTGGACCCGGTTGTTGCTCAGTGTTTGCCTTGTGTGTGAACTGCTTTATCGATGGACATGTTAATGTGAAATGGTGAAAATGTCATGGGGTCCCACCCCTAGACAAAAATCTGACAGCAACCAATAAACGCTAGGAGGAGAATGAGCCTTTCCCAAGGATGAGTCCCTATTGGTTGTCCAATGCAGAGGGGCCAGTCCTGAAGCATATACACACAAACAGCAAACATGGACTCAGCACGTTGTTTATGTGTGTATATACATATATGTGTATATGTGTGTGTGTGCATTCCTATATATCCATATATGTATTCACATCATCATCATCATCATCATCATCATCATCATCATCATCATCATAATAATAATAATAAAAAGAAAAAGAAAAATAGGTTATCAAATTGAGAGTAGGAGGGGCATAGAAAAGGTTCAGGGGAGGGAGGGTCTAGAGGAAGGAAAGGGATGGAGAGTGATGTAATTCCATTTCAATAAAAACATTAATATTATAAGTAAACTATTTTTAAAAAGAAAATCTACTTTTACACGTGTGTAAGTCTAGAAAGTAGATTAAACAGTTATTTAAAAAATTCTAAAATTAGGTACCTGGGAATAGGGCTCAGTGTTGAATATGTACTCGTGAAAGTGAGTCCAATCTTTAGCTCCTATGTAAAAAAGCCATGTGCAGCACTGGGAGCAGCAGAAACAGGCAGATTCTTGGGCTCGCAGAAGAGCTGGTACAGCCAAACTAGCAAACTCTAGTCTATTGGTGGTAAGAAGTGCTATCTTAAACATTATGGTAGATGGAGCTAGCAAGATGACTCAGCGGGTAAAGGTAGGTGCTGCCAAGCCTGATGACCTGAGTTCAGTTCCCACATAGGTCAGAGAAATATGTTCCATTCTCATAAGTTTTCCTCTGACCTCTGTATAAATGCTGTGGCACACGCAAAAGAAATAAAAATATAATTTAAAAGTAAGATAGAGAGCAATCAAGGAAGATACCCAACGTTGGACACTGGCCTTTACATACATATGGACATGTGTGTGTGTGTGTGTGTGTGTGTGTGTGTGTGTGCACATACACACACACACACACATCCAACCACCAACTAAATTCTAAAATGTTCCTAAGACCTTAAACGTTTTAAGAAATACTAACATATTTCAACTTCCTTATTTTATAAGCATGGAAAATGAGCATAAGTTGAATGAAAACATAAAAAAGAACTTCATAGATATGAATATGTGCTATTGGTAGGCAAATATTTTTCATAGCTTTTGTCAATATGTAATATATAATATCACAGTATAAAATGCACATAGCCTTTCATGCATATCCCTGCCCTCAGGAAATTATCCAAAGGCCATTTTACTGGCTAGCCATTTTTCATCTTGACACAAGCTGGAGTCATCTGGAAAGAGGGAGCCATAATTGAGGCAGTGCCTCCATCAAATTTCCTGAGAACAAGTCTGTGGGACATTGATGTGAGAGGGCCCAGTCCACTATCAGCAGTAGCACCCCTGGGCAGGTGGCCCTGGGTTCTGTAAGAAAGCAGGCTGAGCAAAGCCACAGAAAGCAAGCCAGGAAGCAGCCTTCCTCCACAGCCTCCGCTTCGGATCCTGCATCCACGTTTCTACTTTACGTCCCCTCATGATGGACTGTAAGCTGCAAGCTGAAATGAACACCTTCCTCCCTATGTTGCTTTTGGTCATGGTGTTTTATCACAGCAATAGAAAACATACAAACAATACAACCATCAACTAGACAAGTGCATGAAAATGTACTGTAGCAGTGCTCTCTGCAGTGTAGTCTAAAAACAGAAAATTTGGGTGACGTCTAAATGCTCTTCAATAGAAGTTGGCTTAAATTAATTTTGGTACATTCATACAATATCTATGATTGGTAGAAGATGCTAAATTTCTATATTTGTTGATAGGAAAATGTCTATAATATTTTAGGTGCAAAACAATATAAAGTGTAGAGTATGATCTCATTAGCATAACGTATCTCTGTGTGTATGTAAAGAAAGGCTTTTGGAAGGAGGTTTACCCATGTGACAACAGAACCTCTGAATATTATTTTAAAAGATTTTTAAAAAGTTAATCTAACCTTTCTAGGCTGGGTACATTTTTTTATAAACAAAAAACAATACGAAGGCTAATGAAAAATAAAATCAAACTTTTTCCCCAACCCCTGTACTCTTCTTGCTGACAAAAGTAATGAAAAATGCACAAGTGTACAAAACTCCTCTCCCAAAAAGTAATAGGTAACTTTGTAAGTTTCTGACTCAAGCATCATTCATTAACAGCATACAAAATTAAAACTGAAATATGTCATTCAAATATGACTAAAGTGACTAAATAGTTTCGCTTTTAAAATAATTTATATTAACTTCAAATTTTTGGTTTTTGAAAAGCGTGTTTTTTGCCATGTCTATGAACATAAGCAGGAAAATGCCTCCTCCTGGTTTGCAAGTACAGCATCCACCCCATTAGCCATCTCTGAGCAGCATGGCTGAGTTCTTCGGACCTGGGCTCTAGAACAGGTCCTTCTCCTGCTAGCTACCTTGACTGTAAGTCTCTCTTTTATCTGCAACTGCTACAGTAAAAATCAAGTGTCCTGACAACTGCTGCCAGCACTCTCCCTCCTGAACACTCAGATCGTCCTGTTCTCTCCTCAGCCTACTGACCATCCAGAAAAGAGTCTTTCCTTTGCGTGTTGTGCTATGGCTCTCTCCCATGCCTTTAACAGGGCATGCCTCTCTCCCTGCCCCTTAGCCACTCAACCCTGAACCCTCTTTCACCTCCAGTCTTGCTCTCTATTTTATTATTTAAACCTGTTCTATGAAGTCGTCTCTTGCAGGGTCTGACAGCGAAATCTGTATTATCAGCTCTTTCTGCCTGTAAAATCAACTCTCCATAAATTCTCAAAAGACTTCCCTATTTGCTAGTGCTTCTAGGATCCAGACTTCCAAAATTAATGTGGGGCCTGTCCTGTCGCAGCTTCATATCACACCAAGCCCAGGGCACTTGTGTCACCTCAAATACCTGCCCCCTGTTGGCAGGATCACAAGTCTGCAGGAGGATGGACTTTTCATTGTGTATGTCCATTCATATAACTATTCCTTTGGATTTCACAACAATCTTTGATGATGTACATAACTTGATATATATATATGTACATATATATATACTTTGATGATTATATATAAATAATTTGGTTATATATACATATATATATTTAAGCTTACATGAGCTTTTCTTAATGAGAAATCAATTTCAAAACCATTGAGATTAGCTGTAATTCTCTAGTTCACTCAAAATCTTTTGGCCAAGTGCATTTATTGAACAAGACTGGAAGGTTTACAAGGGCAATGTCGATTGATTATGTTGACTTTCTCACTCCCAACCCCACAATAATATTGTTAGTATGTAATTTCCAGGAAAGCTTGTTTCTTGGCTCTGTCTCAAAGGACCATTCTTATGCTTACTCTTTTTAATTGTATGTGACATCAACTTTTTTTTTCATGCCTGTGAGTGTTTGGCTCTGTACGTTTGTGAATTATGTCCAAGCCTGATGCCTACAGTGGCCAGGAGATGGCATTGGATCTCCTGAAACTGGAGCTACACACATTGTAGGAAGCCATGTATGTCCTAGGAATTGAATACAGGTTCTATAGAAGCACAGCCATTTCTCCTAAGCACTGAGCCATCTCTTAAGCCCTTAACTCACCCTTATCCTTAACCTCAAGGATGGATACAAACACTCTCTACTTGTAATGTCCTTGATTTCCCTCTATTTCACATGATGCATCACACTCACCTGGGGACCAAACCATGTCTCACAGCTTTCACAAAACATCTCCAACACATGCGCCTCTTTTATTTCATGTACCATACTATAACTGCTCAGTAATTGTGCTAAACATATTGTTTCCATTTAGAACATAGTTTATACACTTGCCTCCACCTTATACTGTCAAGCAGAGTATTGGTACATCATAGGTACTTAATAATAACCGTGTAAGCAATTAATCAAGCTAAACAGTTTGCCCAACAATTTGCCTAAGTTGCCATTTTCTGGCATTTGCAAGTACAAAGAACCCTTCTTGTGCTCTCCAGAAAATGCAAATTTTTTTGAAAGATGCACATAGATTTTATCCCAAGATTACAAAACTACAGGCAAGTTCAATAATTGCAAACCAGCGGGCTGTAGATGTCAGCTAGCAAGAGAAAGAGGAAGCACTGGGGCCAGAGAGCCTAGATAGAGTAAGACTCAGCCTTCAGAAAGCAGGCTGCTTCCGCTTGATGTTGAAGGACCGCAACAGCCGGAGGCCTCTTCCGTCTATCGGGAGTCGATAATTCATGACATCGTTTGTGATCAGAAGTGTACGCAAAGGCATGATTATAGAAGCCAGACGTGTGTGCAGGCTTGACAATGAGAATCAGGCTTTCTACAACGGGTACAGTCAAACGGGCCTTTTCAGATCACACAATGGGTACAGGGAACAGCAGTGGGGAAGGGTGCCATGGGCTGGGGGCGGGGGGAATCTTACCCAGTGGGTCCTCAGAAAAAGACAACCCATTTCTAGATTTTTCTGAGAGGGCTAATAATAAGAAAGCTGGCAGGTGGGCAAAGGAATCGATAGCAGCACAAATGGGCTAAAAAAGCACAGAATCCTGAGTGACGCTGAGACTGGAAGGGAGAATAGCGTAGACCAGGCCGGCGACTTCGTTTTAAAGGCTCTGCTAATTACACAGCTCTAAACAGAGCATTCGAACATAACTGCGTGACAATAATAAGCATGAGAGAACACTGCCTCCCTGGTAGGCAGGTGCACATTTTTTAAAAAGTGTTATTCAAGTTTTTAACCACAGGACATTTTTCCAGGTCTTTACTTAACGCTTTAATATTCCTGCCGAGTGCGCCATCTCTGAATGATCGTAGCCCGAGAAAGGACAAATAGTCCAGAGTACTCATGCGCCACGCATAACTTTAGGGCTTAAAGTGGAGTGCTTAGCTTTTAGTCCTTGTCTTGCCATACAGTGGAATGGTGCAAACGAAGTTAACAGGTATGTACATTCGCAGAGGGGAAAACGCCATGAAAAATAAAAATTATGATAGGCAGATTTGGGCCCAGAGGTCCCGCTCAAACTAAGGCACCAGTCAAGGACAATACAGGCGGTAAAATTTAAACCCTTACCCAGATCTAGCCAATGGTCAGAATAGTCTCCACACTTGAGTGGAGAGTGGGATATGACTTTCTCACATACTCTGGTGCCTCACATTTGACCATGTCCCCTGGAGGGGGAGACCTGGTGGCACTCAGAGGAAGGACAGCAGGTTACCAAGAAGAGACTTGATACCCTGTGAGCATATACAGAGGGAGGTAATCTCTCTCAGGAACAGTCATAGGGGAGGGGAATAAGGGGAAAATGGGAGGGAGGGAAGAATGGGAGGATACAAGGGATGGGATAACCATTGAGATGTAACAAGAATAAATTAATAAAAAAAGAAAAAAGAAAAAGAAAAATAAATAAAGGCCTGAAGACTTCAAAGGCAACCACTAGAATTAACTTAACGGTAACAATGTTAACATGTTTTGACATCAAAGTTGTGGGAGTTTTTTTTTTTAATCTGTTATGTCATACTCTATAGAGAAAATGAATATTGAACCCAGGCGGTCCAGTCACTTCTCTCTGCAACTAACCAACAATATCACTGTTTTGAACAAATACTTCACCAAGTTCTCACATAATAAAGGAAGGACTGAGCTGTGTGACCTCAACAGTTCCTCTTATTCTGATTCTAGTCCACTTATTATACAAATTTCCTTATTTGAAAAGGTCACAATGTATGACAGACGTACTCTGCAGCTTAATTTGCAAGCATAATGAGTTGCAATGAGAAACCTCAGTGTTTTATAGGTCTTTTAAACAATTACAGCTAATTAAGCATTAACATTATCTCGGCCATGGTTATGGAAGCATAAGTAAGCTGTAGTTATTTGGAGGGAAAAATAGAACAGGTACTGTCTGACCAATAACAAAACACTAAGAACTACAATTGCCAGAACTTATAGGATACAGGGTCTATATGGCGTGACATCATCACAGAAATCCCCAAGCTTGCCCTTTATTCTTCACCTGCCTACGTCCTCCTTACCCTACCTACAGTCAAAGCTTGGATTCGTTCTCTCGTGGGAGGCTCTCACACACCATGCCCCGGGCATCTTGTCCCTCTTCTGAACGAGATGGATCAAATCCATTGGGTGGGCTACCAATTTCTTAAGAGTAGGCAGATATTTGTGTTGTCATGGTGTCCAGAGCTAACATGACATGGCGAGGGTGCGTGTGTGTGAAGGGATTGGCAAGGGTTCAGTGAACTCTTTTAGAGTGTTGTCCCATGGACAATCTTCTTGAGATGTGCTTAGAAATAAGATGATGGCACCCATGTGTCTGCTCTAGGACTGGCTAGAGAAAGAGGAAGTTTCCATTTTCTGATGCCTCCGCTGTGGAGGGACACTAGATTTTTCTGAGTACTGGCTATGTCTGCATCCATCCTGACCTGATGGGAAAAAAGCCAGAAACTTTGTCAGGATTTTCAACACCCGCTTCATATTTCATCGAAGGTTAGAGTACATGTGTAAAAAGCCCCAAGAAAACCCTTTCTCTTTTCCCTCAATGTTACTATGAGCTTCCAAGTTTAGTTCAGCTGAATAATGCCAAATTTTTATTTTATTAAACCTTGAACAGTTGAGAGCTCCATTAAAAATTTTCCAAAATGTTCAATCGTTTTTCAGTATTACAGGCCTAGGCTTTTTTTTTTTTATCTTCTGTGCCCCATTTCTGCTTAACTTCACTCAGGAGATAGTCCCTGTGCTTGTGTGAATGTTATTAAGGCTTTCTATTCTCCACTTGGCATTTTTGCTTAGCTGAAAAATTTGGCTTTCCCTCTTAGCTTCACAATTATCCTTTGGATTCTGGGGTAACTTTGTAAGTGCATTTTTATCACCCCTGTTTGATAAGTGCTTTCCATTTTCTGTGGCTTTTTATTAGACTCTCAGAGATTATGCACTCTTTATTATCTTGACTGTTGCATATCCATTACTTTTCAAACAAAATGTAATGCTTGACTTAATTGCATCCTGGATGGCCTAACCTTCATACAAAACAAGACATCTAAAACAACAACAACAGACTAAATGCCAATAAGCAGAAAATAATCAACAGCTGGATGTTTGTTTCTTTGTTTATAAAGGACAACATTTACACACCTATCAGTCAGTTCTGTATATGAAGCTGATAGAGCCAAGTTGTCTAATGGAGCAGCATAGACATTCACTCACCTATTGATTGCTAAGTCTTAGAAAATCACTTTCTGATGTGGACGTTAGCTGCTAAGCATGATAACGCATGCTGCAACTTGTGTAACTAGAGCTTATACATGGAGTAAGGGACTAGTAAAGAGGGAAGGATCTCCCTAGCAAGGGGATACAAGAATATACAGCTGTGGAGAGCTGGTACAGGCTACAGGCTTGTGGGGGCGGGGGTGGGGGGGAGGGAGGGCTAGATTGGAAGTATTAGAGAGGGGGAAGGAAGAAGAGGATAAAAAAGGGACTATGAGAGAGATAGCTAACACTAAAGGCCATTTGAGATATCCTATGGAAACCTAACACACACACATATGAAACATGTGTGTGTGTGTGTGTGTAAGTGTGTGTGTGTGTGTCTGTGTGTGTGTGTGTGAGTGTGTAAGTGAAGGAAATCTAAATAGAATCACCAAATAATGGAGGAGACAAAACCACAAGGCATCTCTCACCATCAAGTGAAACCTCTAGAAATGGCTTGTATCTGGGTTTTTTGCTGAAGGGCCTCCTGGAAACCTCCAAACAACTCAGGTGATTGGCAAAGCTATTGGCTGCACTCCACAAATTGATGATAAGGTGATTTTGCTGAAGACAACACTTGCATATCTCATGCCTAACTATGGCCGTCATTCCCACTCCCAGACTGGAAGGTACCTTCTAGACACAGCAGGCGTGACACGTGCATGAACTCAGAGACTGTGGCAGCATGCACAGGCCCAAGCCAGAGGGGTCCCAGCACTAAGAGGAGAAACAGACATCAGCCCCCATGCTTACCCCTGAAACTATCTCCAAATGTCAAATGCTTATATATTTTTTATTTTAAAAGAGAGAGAAGAGTTTCTTTAAAAAAAAAATCACTTTCCAGATCTTCTAAAACTTAAAAGGACTAGTTCAATTGTTCTTCAAACTAAAGAAAAAATTAGTTTTCTCTAATGGAGTCTCACTTGATATACAAACCACAATTCAAGGCAGGCCCCAGTGCCTACCCATGATGGCCAACACAAAACAAACTCAATAGCATTTTTGGAGGTTAGTTTTGTGTCTCATGATGCTGTTAGGGGGCGGGCATTTTTCAACCTTACTGGTCTTTTGATTATATATTGTGTTTTTATGGTGTGTGTGTGTGTGTGTGTGTTTTCCATGCCTTTGTTTCTGTTTGTTTGTTTTGTTTCATTTTATTATTATTTCCTTGTTTTATTTGTCTATCTGTCTCCTAAGAGAGAGAGGGAAAGATATGTAGAGTTGGATATGGCGATGTCAGGAGGATCTGGGAGGAGATGGGGAAGGAAAAACGATGATCAGAATAGATTATATGAAAAAAATGTTTTTAATTTTTCAAAAAGGGAATCAGCAAGAGTTTCTTTTAGAAAATCACTTCAAATCTTTATAGAATTTAAAAGGACTAGTTCAAAGAGTTTTCAAAGAACTTATAATTTGTATTATAAAACCAATTGTTGTGAATAGCAACTAGCATTTTTCTGTAAGTGGGAAGAGAAGAAAACAGCACGCCTCAAGTAATACAGTCATAGTGTTTCTAAGAGAACATTGTTTCCATTATGTGTATATTCATTTGTGGTGTAATATTAGTCTCACTATGGGTCATGGTCAAAAGAGCTTGGAAATCCTAGGAACTCTCTATAGTGCTTCCCAAGGCTAAGATGCTACAGCTCCGTGGTCTAAAGGAAAAGCTATCATGCCGACAGCATTGAGCGCAGACCTTCAGAAATCAATTCTGAAGCGCAGGATAGAGTGGAGACACAAGGTTTTGAAATCATAAAGTAGAGTTTGAACTGTATCTTTGTAACTCATTAGTTGGCTGCCTAGAGCATGATTTTTAACCATTTTTGAACTTCAGATTAATTTTAAATGGGCTAATAATATTGCACACTTACAAATACCACCCATTTGCATAAGCTCAAAACTCCTCAAAATTACCTCAGCATCATAGGTCCATGATTTCCAGATACACAAATACTGTTGGCCACACTGACTGAACCCCCTGACCATCTTATCTCTCCCCAGCATCATTATCCACCTTCCCTGGATCCATTCTTGCTACTCTCGCCTTACTGAGGCCAGAGCAGATATTTTCAGACTACACATGTGGTCATATTTTATTCCTCTTCACACCCTCTTTTCTTTTGTTCAGTAGTTTCCACATTAAGACTCTAATTTATGTCCTATGCACCATGAATAGCCATTGTATTCATCAGCTTTCTGTTACTATAACCAAGTCTTTCATATAATGAACCTAGAAAGAAGAAACATTTGTTTTGCTCAGTCTCAGAAATTTTAGGCCATGATCACTTGGTCCCACTGCTCCTGTGTAAAGCCACAAGTCATGAAGGGAGTACATGGCTCAGGCAAGTAGCTCATCTCAAGGCCACCAGGATGTGAACAGAATGAAAGACCAGAGTGCCACATTCTGCCTAAAGCATGAGCAACGACCTAAAATCACCAAACAGGCCTCACTTCTCTTACGGATTCTACCACCTTCCACCTGCGCTTGGTACCATATGTGTGTGCCTATTTGGTATATATGTAAAGCTATATCCCTGGTGGATGTGGAGACATGAATTTATTCTCTCTTATATTTCCCTGAGACATTGTCACAATGCCCAAAATAAGCAAATGTTTAGTAGAGGTATTTTAAATATGAGTAATTCATTATCTTGTATAAAGTGTTTATCCACGTATGACTTCATATGTATACTTCACAATTCTACCATACATTCTGGAGACAACATTTATGTAGTTTTCTATTGCTGTGGCAAAGATCATGATCGAAAGCAACTTGGAGAGGAAAGGGTTTATTTCAGCTTACGCTCTCAGGTAACGTCATTGCCACAGTCAAGGCAGGAACTCAAGTCGGAAGCACAGACGATTGTTGCTTTCTAACTTTGTCGCCAAGGCCTGTTTAGTTTGCTTTCTTACACACCCTAAAACTTCCTTCACTAGGGTGGGCACCACCCACAGTGGCTGAATCCTTCCACATTAATCACTCATCAAGAAAATGCTCCCACATGCTTGCCTAGAGGCAATCTGATGGAGGCATTTTCAAACGAGGTTCCCTCATTCCTGGAGACCCTGGCTTGTTTCAAGTTGACAAAAACCTAACCAACACAACTACCATGTTAAATTTTAGAAACACAACTCAATAAAGGTCACTCTGAAAAAAAAATATATGATCTTAAAGGCATCCCTTAAGAAAAGTAAGATAATTTTCTGCCCAGTCCTAAATTTAATCCCAGAATCGTTGCTACATGACAGAGTAATCCAACACAGAAAGTATAACCTCCCTTTGACTCTTCAGCTCTGAACTTTCTATTTTTCCTATAGTTAGAGGAAGAAGAAGAAGAAGAAGAAGAAGAAGAAGAAGAAGAAGAAGAAGA
>OU015750.1:32933022-32965571 GCA_907169655.1 Acomys percivali
GAAGAAGAAGAAGAAGAAGAAGAAGAAGAAGAAGAAGAAGAAGAAGAAGAAGAAGAAGAAGAATGGGCAGCAGAAGCCAATGACGCTGCCCTGCCTTTGTGGCGCAGGTGGGGGCATCACAACGATGAACAAATATGTGATAGAAAGATGGGGAAAATAGAGATGTAGAGCATAGGGTCAGAAGAGTGGAATGCTATAGCCTGGAGTTTATGCAGACACAGACTTAGTCCCCAAACCTACTGTCCTGGTCCTGGGCAATGATAAGGAAAGGTTCACTTTCTAGATTGGACCTCCTTGAAGACCACACCATGGTCCATAATGCCACCGGAGGCCATGTTGGTATCTGTGGTCCATGCTGATGAGGGAAGCGTGTGGGCAGGAGGGACCTAGAAAAGAGGAGGGAGGGGGCTACACTTAGGATGTAAGGTGAATATATAAATTAAAAATAAATTTTTAAAGAAGTGATTATGGAGTGTGAAAGAGTGACTGCTGTTTATGGATCCTTGCCTTATAGAGACAGAAATAGTACACCTTCAGTGAGAATATTCTTTTCCTTTCAAGCTCACTTCTTCCTAGACAGAGCATAGAATCAACAGAAGATAATCTAAGGAACACAGGAGGAATTTCAAACTTGTCAAATAAAAAACTCATTCCATTTCATCTATGTAGGTGGCCAAGCAGGGAAGTCACACAGAGATCACAAGGAGATGAACTAGGGGATCATAAACGAAAGTGACTTCTATTACCATCAGCAGAACCCCATTTACATGTCTCACTCAGTAATAAACATTTCCAACTAGATATGTGTGCACTGCCTGAACGTCTTTTTCTAGAAAGTCCAGCCAAAGTGCAATTGGGGGATGGGAGGGGGCAGCATTATCTTCCAAACAGGGAAAAAAGAAGGATAGAGAAGAGGGGAAGGATGAAGTATAAAATAAAAATTAAGGGCCAATTATAATTATGCATAGAAGACTACCTCAGATTATCACCAAAAAATGCTAATGGAAACACAGCACATCAATTCGTGGGACGCTAAACTCCCCCGGATTGAATTTCTTCCAAATAGACATTAAGAAGTAGGCAGGAGGCTATGGTGGTGTTACAATATGTTCATAGAAATGGGAAATATTATTCTTTCCCATAAAGTCATAGCGAACCTCTAAAAGGAATGCTCTGAGTAGATAAACACTAAACAATGTGGAATTCATTCACTTTATGCGCACGATTTAGCCGGCTTTGCTTGTTAATGACAGCCCCGCTGAAGCTCGTTTACGTATTCTTCCGACTTCCCCAGCACTCTGCTTATGTTTCTCAGAGGAATAGATACGAGCCCTCACGAAAAGTCCCACACTCTGCAGCCAAGGAGACAACTTTGTCCTAGCCCATAAAACCATATTAAACCGAACTCATAAAGCATGGTGGTGTGACTCTAATTGCCACTTATGTTAGAGATTTAGAAATCTGAATTTTGTCTTTCAAGGCTGTCCCTGTGGCAGGCATCTGCTCACTCATGATTATTCTCAGCTAGGAAAAAAAAAAAGCTGCTATCTGTTTTAAAAGAGCTAATGCAAACTGCCTGGTAACTCTAGACATTTTTATGGGCAAATGGCTTGGCTTTCTTTAACACTGAAAACAACTTTGTCTTTTCCAAGGAGTTGAGTATTCTAGGTTTCCCGTCACGTGATCCTCTCCACTCATCCCAAGGACCACATAGGCCGCAGTTTGAATCCTGGATGGTATTGTCATTTGTTTATAAAGTAGGGTACAACCTGCTAAATTAACAAGAAAACAATTCTAACTCATAGTTAAATTAGAAACCTATTTTTAAAAGTTAGAAACACGTCAGAACTAATGACAGCTGTTGGGCTCCACCCACATTCTCCATGCTCCCTCTGACGTGTCTAGGGTGCTCTCTCCTTATCACTCACAATGTAGGGCCTCCAGTACCACAAAAGGGCTCAGAGCTCCCAAGTCCATGGCTCTAGTTCAATGTATCCAGCTAACTGTGAGGCTCTGGCAGATACTTTAAAAGCCACAGACTCAGAACAGAACCACTGTCCCTCCCTCAGAACCTACATTGCCTAACTAAGTTGCTGTCACAGGCTATCCAGCTGTCCAAATCAAAAGCAAACCTAGAGTCCCCTCTTTCTAGTGCCTTTTAACATCCTGTCACCAAATCCTGCACTCCCGAGACTGTAATCTACTAAAGGCGTGGCATTCGGGTGACATTTCATCATCTCTTTCCCAGTCTGATGATTACTTCCCTCCACCCAAATTTTACGTTGAATCTTCCCATAGTGAAAAGTAAGATCACATGATTATCCTGTGCCCAGCCTTTGCACAGGTTCACATACACCAATGGGCAGAAAGGAAGCTGAGACGGCGGGTAGTGGCCAGAGGATATGCGATTGTGTGCACCAGGCACTCCCCACCTGACGGCACCTAGGTGCCTTTGACTCTGGTCACATGTTGCCATGTGAGCACAAAGACAACAAGTGATGGAAACTAGATATTCTAGCTTTTCAGCTGCTAAGTTTGTATGTAGAACCTGCCAAATTTTAATTCTGTAAGTGTGCTCTCATACTTAAAAAGCAAACATTTAATACCCCACTCTGATATTCAGGCCATCAAGTTCCAACCTGTCCATCAGGAGACGAAGCCTAAACAGTGCAAGAGATACCAGGTTCCTCATTATCCATCAGCAAACACGTCTTTCTTTCCACTGCATGCAGCCTGGGTTTTCCTCATGCCAAACCACATGCAGCTCTTCGTACATTCCATGTCGCTGTTAGAAGCTCTCCCACATGGGTAATGCCCTGCCACACCTATCCATCCCTTCCTGTAAAAGCCGAGTATTTATTAGCTATCACACCACACTCAGCTGGAGTGTCCCTTCCTCTACACCATCCCAGTTCCAGGGGGACATGACTATCATTTGTCCTTGGTGCCATTCCCCAAATTAACCACACTGAATCAAAGTTGTTTTTTTTTTTTTTTTTTTTAATTGCCTTCCCTATTGGACTACAGAGACTTTTAGGGCAAAATTGGTGAGTTACTCCACTTTTATTTATTTATTTATTTATTTATTTATTTATTTATTTATTTTAATTTATTCGCTTTACACCCTGATGGTAGTCCACTCCCTTGTCTCCTCCAGGTCCCTCCCTCCCTCCCTCCCTCTTTCCCCTTATTCCAATCAAGTTACCCCACTCTTTACAACTATCTGGGTAAGTATCTCTAATCTCAAAAGCTGAAATGCTCCCAAACTGCACCCACATTGAGCATGCTTGTGATACCACAAGTAGAAAATTGTATGCTTGACCTCATGTAGCAGGTTACAATTTAAATGTGATTAAGATGTTGTATAAAACTATCTTCAGACTGTATGTACTACGTGTCTATAAAATGGATGGAGCTCATGTTTAGACTTAGATTTATCCCCCAAATATCTCATATAAGTTTTATTTAGGTGTTCTATTACTGTAATAAAACACCATGACAAAAACAACTTGGAGAAAAAAGGATTTATTTCAGATAACAATCCATCTGTGAGATATATGTGTGTGTGTGCATGTGTGTGTATGCGTGTGTATGCGTGATTATATATATATATATATATATCACAGATACATATATGTGATATATATAGTAAATATATATATAATCAAAATTAAAAATAATTTGTATCCTAATTATTTTACATGCTTTCTACTCATAACAGTATTGGAACTAAATATAAGTGACTATGTTTTCCCAATTTATTTTTCTCTTATTAAAAAGATAGTAAAGATAATGAATGGAAGATCTGAAGTCTGGATTTAGCTTTGCTCCCTTATGAATATAAACCTTCGGTTTTAATTCTTAAAAAGCTTCTTGAGGGCAAAGAGGAGGCTCAGCAGTTAACTGCACATACTTTGCAGAGAACCCCAATTCTGTTCCCAGCACCCACATCAAGGGGCCCATGACTGCCTGTAACTCCAGTTCTAAAGAGAAGATCAGACACCTCTGGCCTCCCTGGGCACCTGCACTCACACGCATACCCCTTTTTTTTTTCTTTTTTTTTTTTTTTTTTTTTTTAATCTTGGAGAGAAACAACTCTCCCAGACTGGTCACTTGTTCCCTCCTTCACACTGGGACAGTGTCTGCTTTGATGTCTGTAACTTGCTGTTTTGCCTTTATCAAATATTATGTGAAAGGAACAATCCTAAATGGGGTTTGGCTGTTCCTGCAGCACAACGTGTTTGTTGATTCATCCAGTTATTGCTCACTTCAGTACTGGTTCTTAGAATAACTTGGGACGTATCCCATTGTATGAGCACACTATGGGGTCTTTATCCATTCATCAGATGCTTCAGGTTGTGGGTGAGCGGAAATTAAACAGATACATTCATATGTAGGATTTTGTATAAACATACTTTTGTTTCACTTGAATAAGTACTCCAAGGGACTTGAGGGTCACACGTGACAAGCATGGCTATGCCATGCACAATCAAAACTGCTGTTGCTTTTTCCTTCCCCTACACTCGACTTGGTCTCATTTGAGAGGGTCATTTTGGATAAGATAAGATAACTCACTCTTAGAGAGACAGAGGCATCCTACTGAGGCTTTAGTTTCCTGGGCTTTTAAAAAATCAGGCGTGGTGGCACACGCCTTTACTCACAGCATTAGGGAAGCAGAGGCAGGTGAGCCTAGGAGTTCAAAGCCAGCCTGGTCTGCACAGTGAGTCCCAGGCTAGCCAGGGCTGCAGATAGAGACCCTGTCTCAAATAAACAAGATAAAGCAAAATCAGGTTTTTTTTTTTTAACTACTCTGAATGAACTCATGAATCAGAAATCTTCATGTACCCATCACATAGTGTTAGACAACACTTCTTATTCTAGTTTTATTTGCATATTATTAATGAATAAGGTTAAGGTATCTTTAATAAGTTATGCATATTTATCTTATATGTATGAGTATGTTGCCTGCATGTTTGTATGTGCACCACATGGGTTCCTGGTGCCTGAGGTGGGGGGAGGGGGGGGAAAGGCATTGCATTCCATGGAAACGGAGTTTGGATGGCTATGAATTGCCATGTGGTGTTGGGAACTGAACCTGGATCTTCTGCAAGAGTAAGCATTCGTAACCTCAGAGCCATCTCTTCAGCCCCACACTGTGATTACTTGACAGCCAAATACTTTTTGAAATGATCATAACAACCTAGTTAGCTACACTCTGGTTACCTGGTTTGGTTTGGTTTTGTGGTGAGAACATTTAAGCATTCCCTCCTTTACTTAACAGCCAACTTTCTATCTTCTGCTTCCTTAACATTAGATCCTTCTCACAAGTGGTGTGGCCATCATACTTGGAATTCTTTGTCTAAATTTACTGAGCACACTGTCCACAAAACGCATCTACATTGTCGCAGATGGTAGATTTGCTTTCTTTTCTTGGCTGAATATTTCACTGTCTGTCCTACATTTCATATCCACATCCACAGATACACGCACACGCACATGCACACACACATACACACACACACATGCACTCACACACACACAAACACGCACATGCACTCATGCACTCACACACACACAAACACACACATACACGTGCACTCACACACACATGCACTCACATACACACACACATACACGCACACACACACACACACACACACACACACTTTGTGGAGGGGGCATTTTTCCTATTCTGAAAACTGTTGAGTAGACAGAAGCCACGTTTGTCATCCTATCAGAGGATAGCTAAGAGGCTTCACTGCACTTCACAGGAGTGGCAGAAACACTCCTGCAGAAAAGGAGCAATATAAGTAGAGTGTGATTTCAGATTAAAAACAAGAAAAATTATACAAATATATCCTTAATGTTTATGATGATTAAGTATCACTGGCCACATGAAACAGACCCACTCATTGTTTCAATTTAATCAATATCGCCTTCACTTTCACCAGCTAATGGGATTAATGAAGCCAATTGTTAGCTACACTGAGAATTTCATTTATACTCTCTAAATCTCTCATATAATAATTCACCATTACCTGAGTAGCTTGCAATATATCCCTTTTATTGTAGTGAAATCAAATAAAATGAGAATGTTTCATATTTTTATTTGGGGGTATAGCTATCATTTAAATAATATCTTTTAAACCCAAATGTACTTATTTTGTCACAAAAAGTAAATCACTCTGGTTTCTCCATTTCCCTTGCCACTTCAACTTGGAAAACTCGGACATCTTGTATTATCTTTGCCTCCTTACAGGACGAGTTATATTCATGAGCTTTGTTTCCATCCTTTCTCCTCCAGTGCAAACCTAAAACACTAGTCTTATGCCTGGTCAATATCAGGGCCAATTACAAGTCACCACTGAGAAGCCATGAAAAAAAAAAAAAGCTGGACAGGCTCAAAGACAGCATTGAAAGACCATTTCATGATCCTTATAGCAGAAATTTCTGGAGAAGAGTCAAAAGACGGCAGCTCAACTTCAGATTGAATAATAATCCTGAGAAAACTGCAGGGACAGGCAGAGACAGACACCCAGTCCTGTGGGCAAACTGGTCTCCTTGCGGGAGGCGGGGGCAGCCTTTCTTCTCTGCCTCACTGGGTCAAGGAAGATAAAGAATGGCTCTTGGAAAAGTAGAATAAAGAATCCAAATGAAAACAAGTAAGAAAAAGTACACAACTACTGTTCTTTGATGTCAATAGGAAATTCCCTAAGGCTAACTGTCTACCAAGAGTGACAATCTTCCTGGGAGGGAGGGGTGGACTTAGAACCCCAGGCAAAGCCACAGATCCCCCTGCCTCTGACACAGAGTAGATATGCAGAGGCTTGCTCCAGAGCACAGCAGCTGAAACAAAGCCTGGTGTGGGAGTCTTATCTTTTCTGGAGCAGTTGATAGAAGTTCAGGAGGAACTGGCCTAGAATCAATTGTGTCAGCACTCTTCTGCCCACTTAGTGGGAAAGCATGAAATAATGAAATTCATAATGTATCTCTTCAGCCTTAAAAGGTACCTTCAGAAACTAAAGACTTATAATGAGTAACTGAAGCTACAGTTGTGTTTAGTAACTTAATCATCCTATAATGTCTGTATACTCCAGTATATATTAGCACTAATTGTCAATTAAAATAAAGATTCAAAGCCTTATAGGCATAAAAGGTGGATTTGCTTTTTTTCTTCTAATGAGACATCATGATTTTAGAAGGGACTGGAAAATGTGAGAAGTGAATAACATACTATAAAATTGGCTCAAGCAAAACTGTGCACCTGGCAATGGGGAGGAGGATGTTTTTCCTAAGGGTCAGACGCACCTGCTCTAGATGTGGTCAACATAAAGGTTAGGAAGAGTACATGCATTCATTATGGTGATGCCAGGTGCCACTCATACCCAGTGTCTCAGGCTTCTTCAACCTGAGACTACACATGAGGTCACATTAGTTTAGTGTGCCAATGTCTCCTCCATCACACTCACTTACTTTTACCATATAGGGCTACCAAAGTGTTTCTGGGCCTTAACAGAGGATATGGTGACAAAGATGTGTCGAATAGCCCTCCCCCCCCCCCCCCTCTCTCTCTCTCTCTCTCTCTCTCTCTCTCTCTCTCTCTCTCTCTCTCTCTCTCTCTCTCTCTCTCTCTCGGCAGACCTGGGGCACCAGTCATCTCTCTTTACATCAGATACATCTTTAGCAACTCTCAATAGCTTCCTCTGAATGCTGTGTCCTCCTCACATGAAGCCGCCACACCTAGAATTGCTAGCGGGTCTGGTACTGAATTGTCTGAAGCACTCAAATGCCTAGAGAGGTAAGCATGGCTTTCTGGGCCCAGTTTAGGTTTGGCAGGATAGACCTTACTATACTGCATCCTCTGGAGACTATCACAAACCCCTCAAGAGGTTATCAGTCTCCTGAAGAAGACTCAAGCCTCAGCCACCTCCACCTCAGAAACGATGCTGTCTTTTTGGCAGTTCCATGGCCCCTGTTCTGGGCTTCTAGCCCACCATGGCTGCTACATCCTAGAGAATATTCTGAGAGAGAGGTTACTTCAATTACAGATAACTCCAGGCCACAAATGTTGCATGAACTTCAGGATTTTACTTTTATTTCAGTGAGATGCATTTGTCGCTGGATACAAGTAATGCCTCTTTAGTTTAGGGTCTGATGACTCAGCACCTAGTGTGCAGACCAGGGACCTATGCGTCACCTGTGAGCCTGATGGAAATGCACAGCCTCAGGCTCCACCCCTTTCCAAAGGATTCCTGTTTACATTAAAGTTTGAAAAGAATGTTACAGATCATGTCTCTGGTATTTTCCATTTGACAAAATCATGTCACTAGCAGCACTGCTACTCAAGGGTTGGAATTGTGAATACAAGCTCCGAGTCCTTCTATACTTGCAGCCATCACAGTCACTGTCGCTCCACACACAGGTGTAAGCATGCGTTCTGACGATGTCACATCCAGATATCTGAACAATCAACTACACGCTATGATATACTCGGCATTATAGTTTTATTTTTCTTCCTTTTTTCATTATACTGATTTAATATTCAGATTACATATATAGGTTACATATGTTTTCCTATGGATTTAATTTTGAGAGTTTAGATACAGTTTTACAGAATATTTGACAAATCAGAAACACAGGGTCCAAAGGAATAGACAGCCACTGCCAAGGTCATGAGGAGTCATTTAGCAATCTCTTGAGCAGAAGCACCAGGGGCAGAAGGCTGGTTTCAAGTTTCTTTTTCTGGCAGCTCTTTGAAGACCAATGTTGCATCACAAGGTTACCGCTGGGGCAACCACTGTGGGAGAACATGGCTATAGTTCAAGTGAGTTAGACAAGTGGCCATGACTAGAAAGGAGTAGGTCAGGGAGGGTCCTACAGAGCCAGAGTGAGAAGAGCTCCAGAAAGCCCTAGGCTAGAGTCCAGTGGATTTACATAATCTGCAGAAGTTAGCAGAGAGGCTAGTCACGGTGCGTGTGCAGCTGAGAATGACCAGGGCTAATTCACTTTACCTTGGCAAGTGTCAGAGGGAAGAAGAGGAGAAGGAAGTAACCCTTTTGTTCATTTTTTTCTGGGCAGCATTTTTCTTTTATTCCCACCTCCCCACTAGCAATCCTGTAGACACGAGAAATGTCACTGTCAAGAATCTGAAATCCTGACCATTGGCTAGGTGGAGAGCGGGGACTCACTCTGGCATGAACTCGGGTGCCCCATATTTGACCACCTCCTCTGAGTAGGGAGACCTGGTGGCACTCAAAGAAAGAATAAGCAGGCTGCCAAGATGAGATTTGATAACCTATGACCATATAGAGGGGGAGGAGGTCCCCCTCGGTCATAGACATAGGGGAGGGGAATAGGGTGAAAGCAGAAGGGAGGGGGGAATGGGAGGATACAAGGGATGGGATAACAATTGAGTTGTAATCTGAATAAATTAGTTAAAAAGTAAAATAGAAAACAATATACAAAAAAATATGCAAAATGAGTTCCAGCCCTAAGTAAAACGCCAGTGCATTCCTGCATTCCTGGCGGGTCAGTTTTTGGTGACTCGATGCCTTTATCTGTTTCTCATAGATGATAATTTGTCCTCTCTCATACAATAGCATTGGTGACAGAAAAATGTATGTTAAAGTATTTTTTCAAAGATAAGGGAGCTAACGTAACTGTGATTGCTGCATTGTTCAGGCTTAGACAATATAATAGGTTTGTATCCAGAGGACCTACGTGCACAAGTGGATACCGTGCCATTTGCTTCTAGGAAGCAATTAGGTTTTTCTTTTCTCAAAAAGAGTAAAAAGAACCTTTTGATATTAACACTTCTCTGTGGCTACACACTAGGGAATCCGTGTGAACAAAGGGACTTAACAGCTCAGTGACTTCTTGGAATTCTCTTTATCCTCTGGTCCCTGACTGCCTTATTTTATAATCGAAGCATATTCTTCCGAGACCTCTGACGGCAGCTGGAAGCCAGGGTTGCCATTGGTTATATTTATTCAACGTATTTTGTAAAAGGTTCTTGATGGGGAAAATTAAAATTGAAAAAAATAATTCCCTGGAGAAACCATTATTGCCTCAGAAAATCATAAGCAGTCTCAATGACTCTGAAAAATTACCCATGGTGCTGAGCGCTTCCTCACCATGTGAGTTCTGGGTGGGATCCCTTGCATACATCTGCAGCAGCATCTGTCAGAAGGCAAGGGCTTGGTGGCCTGAGCCTCTAGACACTAAGAGAATTGTGGTGATGCTGCTCCTGCTTGCTCTTGCTCTCTAGCCCTTTCCTGTTCTCTTTGTCCTCTCTCATTTCGCCTCCCCACAAAATAAAACTGATTTATTTAATCAATCACCTTAAGATGTTGCAAACTGATTATTTGACTTGGAGCTTTTTTAAGAACTTCACCAAGTAGGGATGAGATACCATGAGTATATTGGGTTTGCATCCAAAGCTGCTTCATTATACTGTTGAGGTCACTTTAACACTGGGCACCCAGTGTCGCCTTAGGTGAGCTGAGACTCCATTCAGATTCCACAATGGTATTTCCATTATCACTGATGAGGACCTTCCCTTCAGGCAACTGAAAGGCTGTGAACTAAGAGGGTATCCAGTGAGGCCATTTCTATACAGATAACCATGGCTCTGCAGCAGGCAGTGAATGTGTCAGTAAGGTTATACGGAGCACCATTATTTAAAGGTCATGTTTGTTAGAGAATATGCATGCTTTGTTAATAGGCTGGATGGAGAAAGCATGATGCCTCATGCTAATTATAGGCCTAGAAATACAAATTGCAAAGCACCCGGCTAACGCTAGAAATTCTATCACACATGCAAATCTACTAGAGAGATACTAAAATTGCATTTTACATGCAAATCATAGTATCTTAGAGATGGAGGTAGTTTAGACCAACTCTCTTCTTTGCCAGATGAAGAAATTAAGGCCCTGAAATACTGTGCTCTAGTTATATTAACACAGACAGTTAGTTCTGGGGCAGAAACTATAATTCAAGAGATTATCTTAAGAAACAAAATTAAGATTAATTATAACTTTAAATCTAATTACAGCTTACAATGTAATATTGAAAGTGTATTCAATATTTTATAGTTGACGAGTATTTCCAGGGTCATTGCACACAGTTGTTCAGGACAGGTGAATACACAGTATAGCTCAGGAGGGTGAGGCCATGTGCACAGCTGAATGACTAGTCACAGCAGCTTTGACCATTTCATAAAAGTCCTATTTTAAATCACTGTATATTTCTTTCAGGTAATAGCTACTATTCCCAATACTCGTAGTTCCATATCTGTGAAGAATATATCCCAATGAGGCTCATGTTTTGCTATACTTAAGGAGAATAAAATTGAGCTAAATATACTATTGACTTTTTAAAAATCACTTAAGTGGTCTTTAATGAAAGTAGTACATGAGGTCCCTCTTCTCCAGCATCCTTTCAATTGTCTCTTTCTCATGTTTGCCTTTCTCCTTTCATACTTGTTGAGACTTGGCTTTCCTTTCCAGGATTTTTTTTCTTTGTGGTACACCTTGCTGGGGTATGTTCCCATACGGACAGTTGTTCCATTAGCCTTTTCTCCCTGCACCCATTCAGTGGAGACTACACATTTCTTTGTAAATCTGCTGGCCTTTGTAGTGTCCTCGGACTACCTAAACTTCAGCATCCTCTCGAATGGGCATAGATGGAGCATTATCCTTCTGTCTCAGCTCTTTGGAAAGAGGGGAAGACGCGATCTTCCTCCAAACGTGAAAAGGTGAACTGATATGCCTTTTGCAGCAGGGCAGTGTGGCTTACACCTTTAATCCCAGCACTGGGGAGGCAGAGGCAGGACGGATTTTGTGAGTTCAAGGCCAGTCTGGTCTACAGAGTAAGTGCTAGGATAGCTAGAGCTGCACAGAGAAACACTGTCTCAAAAACCAACAGAAGAAGAAGGCTAGGAGAAGGAAGAGGAGAAGAGAAGAGGAGAGGAGAGGAGAGAAGAGGAGAGGAGAGAAGAGGAGAGGAGAGAAGAGGAGAGGAGAGAAGAGAAATGCTGTCTGCAGTTCTTGCCTCAGTCTGAAGTCACAAAGGAAGAGGACTTCATTTGGTCACAGTCACCCACCAAATCCCCACCAGCTGTCTACTATTGACATTTTCCCCAATGGCTTTCATATAGAAAAAATCATGACTAAATGTTATTAGTTGTTTGCTCAGTCCCAGGGATGATGCCATGTAATCTGCGCACGTGGCCTCATTTAATACAACACAGCAAGATGGGACTTTTTTTAAAATTCAAAAGCAACAGAGGCTTAGAGGCTGGCGTAACTTGTTCCATGTTAACACACGGGTAACTGGAGACAAGTCAAGCTAACCATCGTCAGTGGTGAACCCTCTGCCCCAGTGTTTGTAACCTGCAGTCACTAGGGTGTCCCTTCATAACTAAATCCACAGACAGTCTGCAGGTAGTAATGATTTTCTTTCTTGAAATATAATTAAATTTATTTGAAATGAAATCGATCGTGACTGATGAATGTTCTGCTGAACGGCTTTAAAAAAAAAAAAAAAGCAGCCAGATGTTTTCAAATGAACAATACCAAAACCAAAATCTAAAACGCTGTTACGCAGTCACGTGTGATAAATGGGATTGGGGATTTGATTATCTTTTGTCACATGCTGAGGGGTGGTGAACACAGGTACAGTGCCCCAGTGGCAGGAGGAACAGCTCTCAGAAAGATCAGGTAGGACCAAGTTTTGATTAGCTGTTTCAGTAGAGCCTGGTTTCACCACAGAAGAATTTTTATCTAGAAACAGCTATTGATCCTGAAGACTAGAACAAGGTGAGGAGGCCAGGTTCAGTAAGGTAGAAGTCTAAGAAAAATGGCCCCTGGCATGGGGACATTGGATCATTTGAGTGATTCAGTGCCAGACTTAAACCTAGTCTGGGCAACGCAAGGAGATTCTGCCTTGGCATTGGGGGAAGGGGGATGTTATTTTCACACTTTGATGCTGAACTTTTAATATTTTCATATACATATGAAAGAAGAAGGAACATGTTTCTGGGAAGAAGACGCTGTCATCTAGGATCAGATTATTTCTAGGAGCATTTAATTCAGTGACTATCAAATAGCCTAAGCACCAGATGCATACAGATAAACACTGTAAGACAGAATCAGCAAGGACAAAAAGTTATTTGTGAAAATTGCAAGAAACAGTCCATAAAACAAAAACGTATACTATGATCATAGAGCTACAAGTTGATCTTGAAATTTTAAGCAAGGAATTTAAAATTGTGAGAGAAAAGGCAAATAGAAACAACTTAAAATTACAATATCCAGGCTGGAGAGATGGCTCAGAGGTGAAGAGCACCGTCTGCTCGCTCTTCAAAACGTCCTGAGTTCAATTCCCAGCAACCACATGGTGGCTTACAACCATCTATAATGAGATCTGGTGCCCTCTTCTGGTGTGCAGGTGTACATGCATGCAGAACATTGTATAAATAATAAATAAATAAATACCTAAAATAAAATTACAATAACCACAAATAATGAGAAAAGAAAATTATAGCATAAGACATATGAAAATGTAATTGTAAAGTCCATTATTTTAGTCAATGAATATACATTAATAAAAAGTTTTAAGAATTTTTAAAGGTAAAAACCTGCTAGCTCATCAAGATACCTTTTTTTTTTTAACTATATACAAAATATCTACTGACAAGCCTGATTCTACAACTAACCTGCTAGCTCTTTAGAAATCTCTATCTGTGTCCTTTTACCTAGGTAGTCTACCTTTCTCCTGCACTCCTCCAAGCCTGTGAAGGCTCCTTATCTCTCTTCTCCAGAATTCTGTCTTACCTGTATCCTGCCAGCTGCTTCTCTGTTGTTCCTGCAAGTACAGAGAGAAAAACCCCTATCTCTACCTACCCACACCTCCTTCCATGCCAAAAAAAAAAAGAGCAAGTTTTAAGAGTTTTGACAGAGTCCCAGCAGACATTAGGTATTAAATGAAAACCCCACTGGCAAGGGTGGGTTAATTCCCTATGAATTTGCTCAGGGAGACCTCTTAAGCCATCAAAACAGTACAGGATATTATCATTGATCTTGTTGGTCTATCAGAACTAGAAGATAAGGTCTTATTGTTGAAGATACCTCATATATTGGTTGGAGGATATAGAGAAATCAAGCTAAAACTGACTTGGAAATTTCTTCCCTGTTGGCGAGCCTTTGTAGTACCAGAAAGTGCTATGTGACTGCTGGGGAGAAAAGTCATCATCAACAGTCTTACTGAGCTGTGGCCACCACTGATCTGCCATGCAGAATGTGCCCAATGGCGCAAAGAGGCATGACTGTTAGGAGGGGTGTCTTAGTTACGGTTCTATTGCTGTGAAGAAGCACCATGACAAGGCAGCTTATTAAAAAAGCATTTAGTTGGGGATTTGCTTACAGTTTTATGGGGCTCATCTGTGATCTTTATAACTAACAGATAGGCATGGCTCGGGAGCAGGAGAGCTAACATGCTGCTCCATAGCTAGGAGGCAGAGAAAGAAAAAGCAAGAGTTGGGATGGAGAGATGGCTCAGTGGTTAAGAGCACTGACTGCTCTTCCAGAGGGCATGAGTTTAATTCCCAGCAACCACATGGTGGCTCACAACCATCAAAAATGTGATCTAATGCCCTCTTCTGGCCTGCAGGTGTACATGCAGGCAGAGCACTGTATATACAATAATAAATAAATCTTTAAAAAAAGAAAGAAAGAAAGAAAGAAAGAAAGAAAGAAGGAAAGAAGGAAAGAAAGAAAGAAAAAGAAAAGAAAAATCAAGAGTGGGCCTGGCATGGACTTTTGAAACCTCAAGGCGCACCTCCAGTGTACATCTCCTCCAACAAGGCCCACTTCCTAATCTTCCCTAAACAGTCCACCAAACATCCAAATATATAAATTATGGGAGTCATTCTCATTCAAACCAGCACAAGAGGTAACCAGCTTCTGTCTGATAGGATTTGAGGCCTGTTTTACTGGAGATGACTTATGCCTGGTACTATAACCATGGTCAAAGCCATGGCAGGAGAAGTCACAGGCTCTACTGAACCAGCTACTACTATTCTTTTGCTAAATGAGGCCAGTAAACTTCCTTCTAACCATTTATGTTTATGGCTATAGGTCAGTATTAACATCGGTCTTGGTTGAGAGGCAGAAATTCATAAACTAGCCAAAGTACTGAGAACAAGTGTTTGCTCAGCCATGAAGGGGGCTCTACAGCACTCTCCCTAAGGCTAAGAAAGAACATCATGAGGAAAAAAAAGGCAGAAAAAAGTAAGAGTCAGAGGAAGGAAGGAATATTATAACATATATATATATATAATAACATATAACAGACATGATATGGCTGTTCCACCTGTGTGCTCACAACAGCTGTGAGAGGATTTGTAAGCAGTTAATGGTGGCCCAGGAGAGGGCTCATGAAGCATCACGCTCCTCCCCATGCCCCACTCCCACGAGGAACTATGGGAGGCGAAACATTTTTTTTTTTAGTGGTAAATTGCCCAGGCTCCTAGAAATAACTTTTCATCCATTATTCTTATGAACAATTGAAATTTAAATCACACATACACACACACACACACACACACACAGGGCAGGGGGCAGACAGGCACTCATTAGGAAGAAGAGGATTGTCAAGAATTGAAGGAAAAGACAGAGGGTAATGGGAGTAAATATGATCAAAATTATTTTAGAGGACCAGAGAGAAGACCCAGTGGGTAAAAGAACTTGCTAGAAAGCCCAAGTCCAGATCCCTGGTACCCACACAAAATCGGAAACAAGGATTGACAGTTAAGGTTGTTCTCTAACTCCCAACACGCATAGGTGCACCTTCACACATACACACCACACACATATACAAAGATATATGCTTTCAAAAACATTATATATATATATATGAAATGTTATAAATAATCCCACTGTCATCTTTAATTAATATATGGTAATAGAAATGCTTCAACATTTCTTAAAGAATTCAGCAAGTAGGTTCAGTAGCAGGCTAATAAAGAACTGATAGCCTGTACAAATGCTATAGGAGTAACCAACCACTTTCTCATTGGATTTAAGGCCTGCTCCACAAGATAAAAATCCATACCTGACACCATTATGAGACTAACAACTTGTGGCTAGACATGTCATGGGCCGTAGGTGAGAACATCCTACTATTATTCTGATGGGTAGACATTATATTATAAATCACTTATTACATCCACAGATTAGGTCATCTCTCAACCCTTATCATAGAAGCTTCTTTGTTCTGTAGATGACAACTAGTACAGAGGTCTACAGCTAGTTGAGGTACAAAGAATAGGAGACTGGGGAATGCTCAGCCCTAAATAGTTTATCACGCACCCTTCTGCCAAGGGTCAGCGATCATCATGGAAGAGGAAATGGGAAGACTGTAAGAGCCAGGGATGGTGAATGACTTCAAGGAGACTATATTCTCTGATCACAGCAGAGCAGTTACACCTGTGAACTCTCAGCAGATGTGACAGCATACACAACAGCTGCTCATACCTAAACCAGACAAAATCCCAACATGGAGGGGAGAGGAGAGCATGACATGCCACCCCCAGCTAACGATGTACTGATAACTGATGGCTGCTGTGAAGGAGAAAGTCAGTATTCTTTAAGGTGGGGACCCTGGTAGGTCAACTATATCCCAGTGAATGACCACACGTCCAAGAGTATATAGTAAGCACAAACTGGACTTGATGGGTTTTACAACAAAAACAAAGGCACAAAGCCATGTGGGTAAGGGAGTGGGGATGGGCCCAAAAGAATCTGGGTGAAGAAGTGATACCATCAAAATACATTGTGTGACATTCTCAAATAATTTTATTTATTTATTTATTTATTTATTTATTTATTTATTTATTTATTTATTTATTTATTTTCAAGACAGGGTTTCTCTGTATAGCCCTGGCTGTCCTGGAACTCACTTTGTAGGCCAGTTTGGCCTTGAACTCACAGAGATCCACCTGCCTCTGCCCCCTGAATGCTGGGAGTAAATGCATGCATCACTGCTGTCTGGCTAATTAATAAACTATTTTAAAATAAAAATAAAGTTAAAAAAGAACTGAGTCTGTAATGCAAAAGCTCAGGAATTAGTAAGATTAGCACGGCAGTAAGACTTACTTTACAATAAATCAAGACTAGAGATAAAGCTATGGGAATTAACACAGAATAGCACTGGCCCATGATTACATATAGAGAAATGAAACAGAATGGAGGGTCTGGAAATAGATCCACATATTTACAGTCACTTCACTTTGGGTGCAGATGAAACTACAGGGTGGTAGGAAAGAACAAAATAATCTGTTGGGACAACTGGGCACCCTTATGATAAAAAGCAAAACTGAGCCTTTATTTAATTGCCCTAAGGAAATGTTCCATGTTGATCATAGGCCTGAGCATCAAAGGCAGAGCAGCAGAGTTTCTAGAAAAGTAAAAAGACTCAGACTTAAAGGTGAGAAGGGCTTTCTAGCACAAAATGTAAAAACACTAACTGTAAAGAACAATGGTGTAGTCTGGGCAGTATAGTAGAGCTGGTCCTGATGGAGGGGACATAAGTGACTCAGCCCAGGGCATGAGTATGGGAGAGCCACTTCTATGCCATGAGATGGTGTGGACTTGGAGGTGATGCCCTCCATACCCCCTGACCCCTTGCCATCTGCAGTAGTTCGGAGAGATGGCCCCAGGGTCTTGAAAGCAGGTGAGCTGGCATTGCCCCTCATCAGTTGTAGCACTAGGAAGAGTGGGCCCAGCACTTCACACAATGGAAGTGGCCCTGAAGGGAAAGGCACAGGTGAGCCAGCTTCGAGGGTACGAGAGCAGGAGAGCTGCCCCAGCCCCTCACCAGCTGCAGAACTTAGGATAGTGGGCCCTAAGCTTTGAGCAGCTGGCTCTGGTGGTATGGTAAGCTAGCCCTGATGGCACGATAGCAGGAGAGCTGACCCTGTCCACTGCCAGCAGCAGTATTGGATGGGCTAGCCAGAGCAAAGCTGAAGAATTTTCCCTGGTGGTGTGGATACAGAAGAGGCAACAGGCTGACCAGCTCTGCTATCACTTAGGCCCTGAGCTGGGGCTTTGAGATGGCCTACCCCCAAACCTGTATCATCTGTGAAATGCTGGAGCATGTGAAAGGGCCAGATCTGCTGATCCAAAGCTACAGGATCTCCATGACACAGGGCAACAAAAGAATAATTGGAAGGAATTCCTGTGAGGATCCAATATTGTTATTATAGCAGAAGCCAGAGGCTTCAAATCAGACCAATGACTCATTGCAATGAACATTTGCAAGTGAAGATGTGTGGACAGAGGGGTATACTGTGGGACACACTGTGACACACTACAGCTTTTACGACAAGATGTTTTCTATGCTTTGTTTTGTTCTGTTTATTCTTTTTTGTTTGTTTTCATTTTGGCATTGCATAGGCAGAGGGTAGATACTCAGGGAGAGGGAGACAAGTGAGAATGGGGTACATGAAGTAAAACTCACAAAGAACTAATAAAAATGTGAAAAAAAACAATGGTGCATAAATTTATTACATGAAAATTTAAAACGTTGCTGGGTATGAGGGTACACATGAATATTTCAGTGGGTGGTAAAGGCAGGAAGGTTTGAGTCTTTGTAAGCCAAGGACCCTGTCTCAAAACATTTTAAAATATTTAAAACAGTAAGGTTTTCTTAATGAAAAGCTATTTCCAAAAGAAAGAAACAAATATACCTGAAATACATTATAATCCAATAGTTGGTATCTGAAATATTTAATGATCAAGTACCAGAAAAGGCTAGGCAAAAACTTTAAGAGACAATTTCTTCTTTAAATAATATTTTCACTCTCTGAAAGTTTCAAACATTTATACAATATATATTAATCACATCCATCCACCATTACCCCTCCAACTCCCCCTAGTAACCCCATCCCGTCTCCTTCCAATGCTCAGTCATGGATTTCATCCCACCTCCCTCCCAACTTCATCTCCTCCTTTCTCATTGTTCTTATTACCCCACCAAGTCCAATTAGCACTGCCTGCACACGCATTTCATAAAAGAAAGAAAGAAAGAAAAAAGAAAGAAAAAGAAAGAAAGAAAGAAAAGTAATCTAAGTCATCACTAAACAAGCTAAAAGACATTCACTTAGAAATCAGAGACTACAAGCCAAAACTGTAATGAATGCCACAACATATCTACAGCTGGTTAAAAAACAAATATCAAACATGCAAGGATGAGGAACAAGAATTTTTATGTATGAGAGCTATAAAGGTAGACTGGTTCTGACTCTTTGGATGACAGGGTGCTAATACCACACAAAGTCATAGGTACACACATCACCTATGAGCCAGAAATCTCACTCATATAAATACTACAGAAAGCTCTGTTCTAAGGCCAAAGAAGAGCTGATACTAAGTTCCTTTAGTACAAATAACCAAAGCATCTGCCAAGAGCCTAGACTACAGAGAAAAAGAGAGAGAGAGAGAGAGAGAGAGAGAGAGACCCTATCGCAAAATACAAACAAAAATAATATAAAGCAAAATGGGCCAATACACTCTTGTGGTATGGCAGCCACTCAAAATAAAATATTGGAAGGGAGATGTTCTGCATAACAGGTTGGAGGACAGGCCAGTGATGATATCTGAAGCCCAGAGGAGGCAGAGTAAGAGAGATGGTAGCATGTTGAGAAGATGAGCCCCATAGAGCAGCAGGCTAGGAGCTGGGAATCCTATCAGGCAATGAAACTGTCTGTGCTGACCTTGGGGGGGACTAGATTATGTCACATCTCTTAGTAGTCTGCTAGGGTGAGCCCTTTCCCTATTAGTCTGCTCTAAGCCAACAGCCAGAAGGATCTGCGAGGCAAGCCAGGCCACACCATCCTTAACTCGGCCCAACACTGTTCTTAAACACCACAGGCAAGACCTTTATGTTTGTAGCTCCTTCTCCATAGGCAGGGTTTCCCTTAGATGTTGCCTACTTAGCCTCTTCTAGATTTTCCTGTTGTCTCCTTCCCAAAAAGGTTTTCCAGGACATGCCCAGGAGTGGTATAGCTGGGTCTTAAGGTAGAGCTATTCCCAATTTTCTGAGATAGCACCAGATTGGTTTCCAAAGTGGTTGGACAAGTTTTCACTCCCACCAGCTATGGAGGAGTGTTCCCCTTTCTCCACATCCTCACCAGCATGTGCTGTCACCTGAGTTTTTGATCTTAGGCATTATGGCAGGTGTAAGATGGAATCTCAGAGTTGCTTTGATTTGCATTTCCCTGGCGACTAGGGATGTTGAGCATTTCTTTAAGTGCTTATTGCCCATTCAATATTCCTCTACTGAGAATTCTCTGTTTAGCTCTGTACCTCATCTTTTAATTGGATTATGTGGTTTGTTGTTTAATTTCTTCGGTTCTTTATATATTTTGGATGTTAGCCCTTTGTCAGATGTAGTGTTGGTGAAGATCTTTTCCAATCTTTAGACTGTTGCTTTGTTCTCTTGACAGTGTTCTTTACCTTACAGAAGCCTTTCAGTTCATGAGGTCCCATTTATTAATTGTTGATCTTACAGCCTGAGCTGTTGGTGTTCTGTTCAGGAAATTGTCTCCTGTGCCAATGAGCTCAAGGCTCTCCCTCACTTTTTTCCCAAACAGATTCAATGTGTCTGGTTTTATCTTGAGGTCTTTAATCCAAAGATGTTCCACCATACAAGAAGGACATTTGCTCAACTATGTTCATAGCAGCTTTGTTCATAATAGCCAGAATCTGGAAATAACCTAGATGTCCCTCAACCAAAGAATGGACAAAGAAATTGTCATACATTTACACAATGGAATACTACTCAGCTATTTAAAAAAAGAAAATCGTGAAATTTGCAGGCAAAGAATGGATCCAAAAATGATAATCCTGAGTGAAGTAACCCAGACCCAAAAAGACACACATGGTATATTAGACACATAATACAGGATAGCCACAGTAAAATCCACAGACCTAAAGAAGCCAAATAACAAGGAGGACCCTAGGGAGGATGCTTAATTCTCATTCAAAGGGCAAATAGAATAGACACTGGAAGTGGTTGAAGAGAAGGAACAGGACGGGAGCCTACCATAGAAAGAACCCACTCAGGGGGGATCAAAGCGGATCCTGAGACTCACAGACAAACTTTGGGATGGAGCACAGGGAGTCTTATGGAAAACTTGGGGGATAGAATGGACTGGAGGTGACAGAAGCTCCACAAGGAGACCAACGGAGCCAACAAATGTGGGCCCAGGGACTCCTGCAGAGACTGACGTACCAATTAAGGACCATTCACGGTGAGGACCTAGACCCCTTGCTAAGATGTAGTCAATAGGCAGCACAGTCTCCTAGTGGGTCCCATAATATGGGGAGTAGGAACTACCTCTGACATGGACTCTGGTGCCCACTTATTGATCACTTCCCCCTGGCAGGGCAGCCTTGGCAGACCATAGAGGAAGAGGATGCAGGCAGTCCAAATGAGATTTGAAAGGCTGGGGTCAGATGATAGTCCCCTTTCTGAGGACTAGGGGAGGAGGGAGGGGAATGAGGGAGAGTGGGTGGGTCTGGGAGGAGATGAGGGAGGAGGCTACAATCTGGATATAAAGTGAATAAATTAGAAATAAAAATAATAAATATATTATTAAAAAGTTTTCCAGTCTGTGAATGACTAATCTTCCCCTCCCAATTCCTGTGCACTTTTCTTTGCTTAGTATGTTTTCCCCCCTGCTCTTAGCACTTGCCTCTCTTATGCATGGATATTGCTTACTCATTTTTTTGTGTCACTCAAACATCTAGAAGGTAAGATCTGCTGTTGGGATTTTGGATTCTTTCCTATGTACTTGGTAGAATGCTAACCTAAAATTCAGCACTCACTGCATAGTCAGTCTCTGAATGAACACATTCACCCACCCTTCTACCCCCTTCATCCATGCAGTAATGACAGCAAAAACATGGCACCTCTGGCTCCCTTAGACCTTCTTTCATAAAATGTATCTTTATTCTCACCAAGCCCAGTTATCAGATACCTTAAAGCATGTCCCTCATCTACTCAAACCTTGTAATAGCTCCCCATCACATACACTAAAACACTATCTCATTGACATCACTCACAGGACCTGTGAGATCTAGCACCTCTTTAGCTTGTATTTTTTTACCCTATGACCTATAAATTAAGAAGGAGAAACAGACTGGTTTTTTATCCTGACACATTGATTATATACATTAACATTTAGTTCCCAGTGTCTAGAATGTCCTCCTATGCCTACAATAAACCTAACACCATGTCTTGGGCTGTTGCTTAATTGGTTGGCTCCTCAGTGCTGACCACTACATCCTATCCATCCCATAGGCTCCTTCCCTTCTCCTGGAATTTTTATCAGCTCTCTCCATGGGATTTACCACAGTCCAAGATGACTGTATCTATGTCCATTGTCTCTTCCATAGGAAGCTGAGATCTCTAAGGATGTTGTATTCTTCTTTTAATGCTTTGTACCTATAACAGTGCCTGACACAGAAGGGTGGGGGGTATACAAAAGCCTGTTGTTGAGTGAGGAAATGAGTGATATATATTGTTATTGTCAAAGAAACATACTTTTGTAAAAAATCAGAAAGTTTATTAGTAATAAGCAACTTAGCTGCTTTCAAATACTCAGGCATCCAGTACATAATACCTTTTACAAATCCCATTCTTGTGAAAGTAAAGAACTAGGCAAGGAGCCCAGAAGAATCATTTTAACTGTCTCATGTGGTTCTTTCGTGCCCAGAAACTTGATTCTCTTTATTACAAATGCCTCAGGCACTGACAGATCATTTCCTCAGGGTTTTGTTACTGTTGTTGTTTAACTTTATTCCTTTCCTAGTCTGGCTTTCTCACTCACAGAAGGAGAATTTGCATCAAGACACTATAGCCAAATGGTTTGAGACAATACATACAGGCAAGACTCAAATGGTTGGTTTAGATGGTTTCAAAATGGAGGTTTTCTCAAGTTGTCCATAGGGAAAATGCTCTCACATTTTGGTGAGAAGCAGCCTGATAGGCAACACCAAGAGGACACTGCTCAGATTGCTGGTTGTTCCACTAGATAGGATGTACCTGAACATCACTGTTACAGAAAAACACAGTTTTCTCTAATAAATTATGGATTTATTTTCTTTCTTATTGCCAAGAGAGGTCTATGAAAATAAATGATACATTAAAAGCTAAGCCTTGCAAATTTGCAAACCATCAATACTACCTCAGGATGATTTTGACGAAAGCTTTCCTATCCTCTCTAGGGTAAAAGTAAAGAGTCAGGACTTGAATCTTTCTACACAATTATACACTTCCTTCCAGCGCAATGATCCCCCAGGATGAGGATGCCAGAGTAAAAGGTTAACTGCAAAAGGCACATCAACTGTCCTCAGAGTTCTTAATGGCAAAAAAGTGTGTGTGTGTGTGTGTGTGTGTGTGTGTGTGTGTGTGAGAGAGAGAGAGAGAGAGAGAGAGAGAGAGAGAGAGAGAGAGAGAGAGAGAGAGAATGTCCTGGTATTATGAAAACAGTGGGGACTGTCTCATGCACAACTGCCCTGCCAAGTTAATGCCATCAGCAGATTTTACAATGCAATTTGCTTAATTGTGAACATCAAATATGTGAGTTATGTGAAAAACAAGTAAATTATCAGAGAACATACATGGGTATAACAAAATCCCTCCCATACCATGGTGATGTTTACTGAGTACACTATGGATTAGGATGGATGTCAACCATGAGTGGTCCAAAGATGAATTTAAAAATGTGTTCTTACTGGGCGGGCAGTGGTGGCACACATCTTTAATCCCAGCACTCGGGAGGTAGAGGTAGGTGGATCATTGTGAGTTCAAGGCCAACCTGGTCTACAAAGTGAGTCCAGGACAGCCAAGACTACACAAAGAATCCCTGTCTCAAAAAAAAAAAAAAAAAAAAAAGGAAAGAAAATGGACACAAGTATCACACAGGCATGATAACTAGAATTTGGATTCCCAGAAGCCAGGTAAATTCTGGGGACATGATAGCCTGCTTGTGATTCCAGCTTTCAGAGTACAAGGATAAGATCCCCAGAGCCAACGTCGTCATTGTATGAGGGAGCTTTAGGTTCAAGTGAGATATGCCTCATTGGATATCATGGAAAGCAATTAAGAAAGATGCCCAGAATCAGCCTCATACCTCTACATTCCTAAGAACACATGTGAACACACACTAGTGTATGTATGCATATACAAGCATGCATTCACACTGCACACACAAAACACATACATATGTACACATTAAAAATGAATTATTTTCTTATCATTAATACTTGAGAACTCTTTGTAAGTAATGTATCTGACTCTTTCATTAAACATTAAGTAGACAAATACATTGTTTTGTCTATTAGCCTGTGTTTTATTGCTTTATTTGTATCTTTTGATCATTTTGAGGATATCTAATCAATCATTCTTTTCTTTTAGAGTTAACACATCTAGTGTCATGGCTAAGATACCTTTCTCCATGTCAAGGCTGTAAAGACCCCCACACACACATGTTATCTTTACATGTAGGTCTACAGTCCTTGAGTCATAGTTTATAAAGGGCATGCAGTGTGAATTTAGGTCCGTTTGGGTGTAATGTGGAGAGGCAATGGTTCACAATTGGCCACTTGGGATTAATTAGCTTTGTGTCTTTGCTGAAAATCAACTAACCTACAATGTCTGGATTTATCCCTGGATAGCTTATTCTGTTCCATCAGACACACTTAGGATTCTCTTTAAAATGGCCATGTTTTAAATTTTTTTTAACTGGTATTTTTAAAACCTAGACTTTCCAACTTCAGGTCGTGATTTCCCTCTTTAATTATCCAGAACCTGATACTATGGCTGACTTATTTTTTATTGCACACAGTCACAGTAAGATGCAAACATCTATATTCCAGACCAAGTGTCTTCATTTGCAAAACATCTTGTGAGATATTGTTATGACTTGCCATTGAGATATAAGGCTTTCATCATAAAGAACGTTAAAAAGTACAGCCTCTTTTAAACTTTATGAACTAGACCCACCGCAGACAAATCAGCTTTAAAAACGAAGGCATTTTAAGAGTTGGACTACTTGTAATATTTTACTTGGAAATAATATGTAGATTCATCAAGCATTTAAACCCTGTGGAATTCTAATTAGCTACCTGCCAAGAGCCAGAGACAGTGCAAAACAGCTGCATATAGGAAATGCTATCTGCTACTGTAACCAAAGAAAGACTTTCTGGCATTGATCCTGGGGTTCCTAGGAAGTCCCTTGCTCCTTTCGGTGCTACATATGCATATTCCCTGCAGGGAAGTTCTCTATGAATGCCTCCCCACTGTACAGCCTACAGGGAAGAGCGCCATGTTAATACCGATTATGCTGATGGTAGATGGCACAGTTAATCATGCCAAAGCATTAATAAGTAAATGCCTTAAGTTGGAAAAAAAAACTGTTGAATCTTTAATTCATGTGGCATACTGAACATCTAAATTTTCCAATTATTGTATTCTTTATCCTGATCTGACTTGGGAAGTATTTTATGTATGGATCACTAACATCTAAGATGCAACTTCCCCATCTCCATCTATTACCCAGCAAGTGTTTCCTGAGGTGATGCCAGAAATTTAAATGAAAATAAATGACATCTATGGGCACTAGGGGTTTTATACGGTAAAAGCATCCTTTCCCTTGTATGTGGTCACTTAGGCATGTGGCCGGTAGCTAAGCCTTGGGAACCACCTCTGTCTCAAAGGTAATCTGAAGTAGGGTCTTCTGTGTCTGCAAGATCCTTTCCTGCATATACTGTGTTATGGTTTGAATGTGAATGCCTCTTCAAGCTCGTGTGCTTGAGTGCTTGGTTCCCCCAAGCAATAATCCTACTTTAGAAGGTCATGAAACTATTAGGGGGTTGGTTGTTGCTGAAAAAAGTAAGAGATGGGGAGAAGTGGCTTTGAAAATTGAAGCCTAGCTCTGGTCCTAGCTGAGGGTCTCTGCTTCTTAATGCCCTACTTGGACAAGAACGTCAATTCCAAGCCTGTCCAGAACTGTGTTCTCTGATCTCTGGGATCCCCACTGTATCCCCAGCTATCAAGCATCCATTCCTAACCCTAACCCTGACCCTAACCCTAACCCTAACCCTAACCCTAACCCTAACCCTGACCCTAACCCTAACCCTAACCCTAACCTTAACCCTGCATTAGCCCTGTACATTCAGAAGTTATAGGTTTAAGGGTTGTCTCTATACATGTTTTTGAGGGTTTTTAAATCTCTACAATCCCATCTACCTTAATCCCAGCTCCCTTTGCAACTCAGCATCTCCTATAAATACTGTTCTTCCCCACTCGTGTCATCTACCTCTCCATCCCATACTGAAAATGGTCTCATGAAGAAATTCAGGGTGAAAGTGAGCTCACAGTCAAAGCTTGTCACATTTTACAGATCTTACCTTCACATGGTTGTCAAGTACCTACTAAACCTGTTAAATTTGACTTCGTAGTTTGAGAGGTAGACTGATTGCACTTATTCAGAGAACTCTCCATCTGGATCGGAGTACTTCACTCCTGATTGGTGGAACCCAATGCCAACGTTATTCTCCGACAGCGAAAGGGAGCTGAAGCCACAGGAGATGATAGCACGGGTGATGTGAGGGGCTCCCATCTTGGGGAGTGAGCTCAAATATTTATTAAACTCTAAAGGGCTGTTTTAAGACCTGGCTAGCCCCTCAAACAATCTGTCTAGAGACAGAGACCTATCGATTTATTAAAGCAGCTTTAGCACAATAACTAGGCAGGTAGGATGTATACTAATTTTCTAAATTAGTATGGCCACTTCCCAGCTGCATTCCCCAAGTTACTTGCCAGTATGTTGTCCTGTCTGGGCTGCGCCATCAGGCCACACACTCCTTTTCCCCAGCCTTGTGTGTTAGCTTCTCTTGAGGTCCCTACATCAGACCCCGCAGCCCAGGAACCAAAGCTTCATCCGCCTCTGTTCTGCCCAGCTACAGGCTCCAGCCCTTTTTTTATTAGCCAGTCAGTGATAATAGGGGAGCAAAGTTTACACATCATCATTCAGTGTATGTGGGAATTGGATATGGATTGCAACCAGATCTTGGGAATCGGTGTTTAGCATTTGAATACACAGCAGCACCAAACCAACCCCCAACAGTTTATTCAAAGTGCGATTGTCTAACTCTCATTATCTGATTTCCATCACTACTAGAGGTTGGTGGCCAGGTCATTCAGCCAACTGGAAATGGAAACAAGAGGCAAAGAAATGAGACAGGAAGAAGAAAACCAAGAGCCAGATGATTTGGTTCACAACCGACATATACCCTAGCTTTTAGGTAGCTAAGTGTTATTGTTAAAACTACATCAAACATCTTAGCATATTTGGTGTTGATAATTCAGTCTGACATTTTGCCTCCTAATGACTTTGCACATGATATACTTTCTTCTACAGCAAGCATCCTCATAAATAACATAGAAAGAAGGTAATAGAAACATCATTATGTCAGGAGGTATTGAGAAGGGAGAAAAATGCCTGCAGCTTTCACATGTCACTCCAATAGAACTTACTGGAAAATGTATTGAGGGTGAGGCTTATAAAGTACCAAAATGAAGAAAAGGAGGTATCACTTGCAGTTGTGTTGCTGACGTGGATTTTTCAATGTGCTATAATCATAACTCCTGGGAAGCCAGAGTCAGGTAGAGAGAATGCAGAATGCATTAAATCTCATTATAGACGCAATAGAGTCTTTTGAGCCAAGTCTTGAAGGTGGTCAAGATAGAATCAGGCAAAGGGAAAGGAGAGAAACACACTAGGAAAGCCAACAGCATGGGAGAAAGGTCAGGGCCCAGAGAGAAGGGAGTGTTCAGTGCTGTAGCTGGAGGAAACAAAGGGTGAATTCCTGTGACTTGGTGTTTCTCACTTGGAAGAGTAGAGTGGAGAGTGTTTAGAAAGGAAGCTAAGAAGGCAGTTACATCCAACTTACTGAGGACCTGGAAATCCACCAAGAAGTTTGCCTATTATTGTAAGCCAAGGCATGCTACCGAGTTAGCAAATGTTAAAAATAAAAAAGTCTTTTGTTTAAAAATATCTTTTACTTTCCTCCCTCACCCTCTTCCTCTCTTCCTCCTCCTCCTCCTCATCTACTTCGTTGTTGTTGTTATTGAGAGAAGCCTTGCTATGGATCTCAGAGCCAGAGTAATCTAGTACTCAAAATCCTTCTGCCACCAGCTCTAGGTGCTGGATGTGCAGGTCCCTGTTAGTGCTCCAGGCTCTGAATGGAATTTTAGACAGAGAATTCTGCCTCTGGCTTAAGGGGAAGACTTGAGAAGGGTAGAAAACAAGACGAAGCATTAGAGTACACAGTTTAGGAACTAAGGCAGGGGACCCAAGACAGAAAGGAAAAGGTATGGGAGTTAAAGGGTTAAAACAGACAACTTCCCAATGTTATCCAAGGACTATAAGAGGGAGGGAGGATAAGAAACAAAGTTTCAAGGCAAAAGTACAACTTACCACAGGAAAGTCAAGATTTCCATTTTTGATGTTGGTTTTGGGGGCATCTGGAGACTTCTAAAATAATATGATGAGCGTGGCTAGGCAAAGCCAGGAGAGAGTTATTCGGGCCTTGGAAAAGTATCTGAGAGAAAGGTGAGCAAAATTGTGAGCCCCCTCAGTGGCCAGTGAAGTAACATGAGAACAATGAGGCAGGGAAGAAACCCGGAGGGTAGCCAGGTTTTAGAATTATCTGGACACGGAGACATACGGTGTGGCAGGAGAAAGGTGAGTGGTCAACAGAGCACACAGAGAGGAGCAGCAAGCCAAGGATGGACACCTCTGATGAGTTAGGTCACGTGGTCACTTGTAACCTTAAGTGGGAAAACCAGAGAGGTCTGAGGTCTGAGGCAAATGGTGTAGGAAGTTGATTTCCTGTGAAAAGGGATGACTGTACTTCCCAGTGACGTAATTTTCTTGACAACCAGGAGGTGTCTGACACCAAGTGTGGGCATCTGGGTACATGGCCTTAGCAAAGTGTGGAGCTGGCCAGTCTCAATAGTCACAACAGGAATGGGCAGGGGGAAGGCAAGTCTCCAGGGTGTCGTCAGAGTCTAGAGGGTGTGGTCTTTTCCACAGCAGTACAGGGTCACTCAGCACGGAAGCAAAGAAAGGCACTAAGGAGACATCTCTGGGAAGCCTCCTGGGTTGAACTCTGAAGACAGACAGGACAGGATTGCCTGAGAGCCAATAGGATGATCTCAGCTGGGCACAGCACAAAGACGTCAGGTTGGGAGGGGTATCTGAACACATGCTTCTCCCAGCTAATCCTGAGAGTGAGGGGCCTAGCCACCTCTGCTTTGCCACAGCAACCATTCCTGGCAGAGCACCAAAAAGACAGAGAACGGCACTCGGTATTCCAAAATTCCTTTAATACTTCTCTTAAGACACAAATCGTCTAACTCACTCCTCCAAAGACCTTTTACATTCTAAGTCTGAGAACAAAATTATGGTTAAATGTTTAATTAATGTTTATTATAGCTAGTGTATTAGCTTCTGAAAGGTCAAATTTATGCTACAAAGAAATCATATTTTCCCACATTCTGTGGGTCTAACACATAGCACACCTGGGACCAACAGCATAATAAATATCTCCTATTATTCTGTGAGTGTTCTTGCATGCAAACCTGTGTGGGGCCGAGATAGATAGTGCTGAATTTCCAAGCAGAGTGAGTTAGTGTGAACCTTAGGCAGTCACTTCCTCTCTCAGGGCTCAGCATCCAGACTTGGAAATGATGGCGAAGGAATAAACCTCGTGGTTTCTTCCACGTCAAAAAGTGTAAACGTAACTGAGCATTTTAAATTACTCCACAATTTACGGACTTATCTCTCTTTTTATAATATATTTTCATCCCAGCTATTTACTGAGTCTTAGTCTCTCATTAAGAATGCAAATTCTGGTGCTCACACTGTATCTGCAGGAAGATAAAACCTACTTCACCACAGTTTTGTGTTCCTGTTTCTCTACTTTTTATTCCCGCTTACCCTTAGGAGGGCTCATTCGTTCATTCACTCTTGTCTGGTCTCTGTTGTTATAACAAAAGCTCCCAGCAGGCCCACCTCCCAAAGGGTCTTCTACATCTGGAAACTTCCAGCACACAAACCTTGGAGGACACACTCAAACCAAATCCAAAACATGGTAGCCTTTTGTGGCCACATCTGTCCCCAGGAGCCTATGCCTGTGCTGTCTCCTGATTCCAGGTAGCCAGGCAGCACAGTGTCACCTGCACATGTCAGAGACTGAGCCGACCATCAGACAAACCCTAGGGAAAGCTGCCATAGACTAGAGTCGGAAGACTGCTGACACGCTGGTGAGGGTGATATGTGGGAGATAATCAAAGCAGCATCTTAAGATTTATGGGGCCCATTTTATGATTTATAGAGTCCCCATTTCTCCTGTCACCAGTTCAGTAGGATGGGGACTATAAGTCATAAAGCACACTCTCCCGGGCCACTGAGCAGTCCCAGGAGATCAAGGTCTTTTCCTCCGTGATCATGAAGTGACTTCTCTTTCAGTTTCCTGGAATCTCCAGGATCGAAAGAAAGACAAAGGAGGAGGGAAGGCAAGACACGGAAAGAACAGCAGCAGCTTCAGAAATCCCTGACCTGTTATAGCTAAGCCCGGCCAGCGGCTAATTCTTGCTGCCCCAGCAATTCCATCATCTTGATTACTAGCTGCACTGTCCCTACAAAAATGTCCCTACCGGGCCATGCACATTTTCATTTGGCTAGCCTATCAGGTTGCCACTTATTGTCATTTGACCTTAGTTTTGTGGTTCCATTCACCTTTGGTGGGGGTCCTACCCAGGGGAGGATAGATAACCTTGACAACGACCTCTCACAATCAGCCAACACTAACTAGGGCATATAAAAAATTGATGAGTAGGATTTCGTTAGGATCTTCCAGCTTCCATTTAGGTGGAGAATTTTGAAAAAATTGTCACTCCTACTTTGACATCAAAAAAATTTTAAAGCTGACTCTCCTACATTAGAAATTTTCACAAACCCCATCAGTAGAGACCACGGGGCAGTAATCCAGTTAGGACCATAGAGGGCTATAAGAGCCATATGACATGGAAGGTGGCTCACCTGGAGCAGAGCACCTGGGGACGACAGCAGCTAGAGCTCTGTAATGAATTAATACATTTTAATGATTTGCACATTTTGATGATTTAGCAGAGCATGAAAGCATGGAGCCTGCAGAAGCGACAGACACAGGGGAGTTGGTGCCCACTCTCAGGCTCTGCTGCGCTGATCTCAGAGTGCTCGACAGAAAGATTGAGGTCAGAGTGTCCAAGGAGAGGAAGCCTCTAATGGCAGTGAGGATGTACAAAATAGGAACTGAAGATGGGGGGAGGCGCACTATGACAGACACAGGGAAGGGCAGCAAACCCACAGGCATGAGAGCAGACCCCTGGAGCTGGAAAGAGCAGGGAAATGTCCTCTTCTGGCTGTTGCAGGAAAGTATCTCCCTCCCAAGAACTGTTAAAGGCACCAGGCAGTTTGTCATGGGGAAAATATCCTCAAGACAACCAAGGAGGCCTGAGCCCCAGGGCCCAGGGACTACGTGTATGAGGAGTGCGCATGCCTCTTCCCTGTAGGCACTTATGTCCGTCGTCTACGACAACCTAGTACAGATGAAGGAGCAGAATGATAGATAAAAGATTCTCTCAGAGGCAGAGAGTCACAGGAAAGCCTAAAGCTTCTGGCCACATGACAAAGTAACCACGGTCACGAAAGGATGAACACAACTCATCAGACTCATCTGCAACAGGGATAAAAAGGAATGAGCACCGGGCGTGGTGGCGCACGCCTTTAATCCCAGCACTCGGGAGGCAGAGGCAGGCGGATCACTGTGAGTTCAAGGCTAGCCTGGTCTACAAAGTGAGTCCAGGACGGCCAAGGCTACACAGAGAGACCCTGTCTCGGGAAAAAAAAAAAAAAAAGGAATGCGCTGCTGAGACAAGGCACCATTAAAAGGTTTGCCCGCCCACTAAGACAACTAAAGGAGATAAAGGAGATATGAATTAGAAGGAAGAGGTCAAAGTATCGTTATTTGCAGAAGATAGGATAGTATACATAGGTGACCTCAAAAATTCTACCAGGGAACTCCTATAGCTGATGAAACGCCTTCAGCAAAGTAGCTGGATGCAAGATTAACTCAAAAAAATCAGTAGCTCTTCTTTATACAAATGACAAGCTGGCTGAAAAGGAAATCAGGGGAATAATTCCCTTTACAATTGCCACAGATAATATAAAGTATCTTGGGCTAGCTGGGCATGGTGGCACACACCTTTAATCCAGCACTCGGGAGGCAGAGGCAGGTGGATCGCTGTGAGTTTGAAGCCAGCCTGGTCTACAAAGTGAGTCCAGGACAGCCAAGGCTACACAGAGAGACCTGGTCTTGAAAAACCAAGAAAGAAAGAAAGAAAGAAAGAAAGAAAGAAAGAAAGAAAGAAAG
>OU015750.1:32965581-32979881 GCA_907169655.1 Acomys percivali
AAGAAAGAAAGAAAGAAAGAAAGAAAGAAAGAAAGAAAGAAAGAAAGAAAGAAAGAAAGAAAGAAAGAAAGAAAGAAAGAAAGAATCTTAGGCTAACTCTAACAAACCAAGTAAAAGATCTATATGATAAAAACTTCAAATCTTTGAAGAAGGAAATTGAAGAAGATATCAGAAGATGGAAAGATCGCTCATGCTCATGGATTGGTAGGATTATCAGTAAAAATGGTCATCTTACCAAAAGCAATCTATATGGATTCAATGCAATCCCCATCAAAATACCAACACAATTCTTTACAGACCTTGAAAGAACAATACTCAGCTTCATATGGAAAAACAAATAAACAAGGATAGTTAGAACAATCCTACACAGTAAAAGAACTTCTGGAGGTATCACCATCTCTGATGTCAAACTACAGAGTTGTAGTAATAAAAACTGTAGGGTATTGCATAAAAACAGATATATTAATCAATGGAAATGAATCAAGATCCAGATGTAAATCTACACACCTATGGACACCTGATTTGTGATAAAGAAGCCAGAACTATACAATGGAAAAAAGAAAGCATCTTCAACAAATGATGCTAGTCTAACTGGATGTGGCATGTAGAAGAATGCAACTAGATCCATACCTATCATCTTGCACAAAACTCAACTCCAAGTGGACCAAGGACTTCAACACCAAACTGTATCCATTAAACCTGATAAAAGAGAAAGTGGGGAATAGCCTTGACTGCATTGGCATAGGAAACAGCTTCCTGAACCAATGACACAGATACTAAAATCAACAATTAATAAATGGAACCTTATGAAACTGAAAAGCTTCTCTAAGGCAAAGGACACTGTTAATAGAACAGAATGGCATGCCACAGAATGGGAAAAGACCTTCACCAACTCCATATATCTGATAAAGGGAAGACATCCAAAATATGTAAAGAACTCAAGAAACTAGGCATCAACAAGCTAAATAATCCATACAGAGGGAGGTAATCCCTCTGAGGAACAGTCATAGGGGAGGGGAATAAGGGGGAAATGGGAGGGAGGGGAGAATGGGAGGATACAAGGGATGGGATAACCATAGCGATGTAACAAGAATAAATTAATAAAAAAAAATTTTTTTAATGGGATACTGATATAAACAGAGAATTCTCAATAGAGGAATCTCAAATGGCCAAGAAACACTTAAAGAAATGTTCAACATCCTTTGCCATCAGTAAAATGCAAGTCAAAAACAACTTTGAGATTCTATCTCACACCTGTCAAAATGCTTAAGATCAAAAACACAAGTGACAGCACATGCTGGTGAGGATGTGAAGCGAGAGTAACGCTCCTCCACTGATGGTAGGAATGCAAACTTGTAAAGCCACTTTGGAAATCAATATGGTACTTTCTTAGAAAATTGGGACTCAATCTACCTCAAGCTCCAGCTATTTAACTCCTGGGCATACACCCAAAGGACACCCCATCCTGTTGCAAGGACATGTGCTCAACTATGTTTATAGCAGCTTTATTCATAATAACCAGAAACTGAAAACAACTGAAGAATGGATAAAGAAACTGTGGTACATTTACATAATGGAATACTATTCAGCTACTAAAAAACAAGAAAATCTTGAAATTTGCTGGCAAATGGATGGAACTAGAAAAAAAAAATCACCCTGAGTGAGGTAACCTAGATACAGAAAGACACACATGGTACGTACTCACTTATAAGTGGCTATTAGCTGTAAAGTAAAAGACAATCATGCTACAGACAATGGACCCAGAGAGGCTAAGTAACAAGGAGGGCTTAAGTGGGGCAACCAGGGATCTCCAAGAGAAGAGGAAATAGAACAGATTTCACTGGGGACAGGTTGGGTTGGGAACAGGAAGGATGGGATTGGGCAGAGGAAAGGAGAAAATACTGAGAGAAATTACTGGAGTTGGGGGACATTTTGGGAGGACAAGGTGAAAGTCTAGAGCAATGGAATCTATGAAAGTAATCCTAGCAAAAACTCCTAGTAAGGGGGACATGGGGACTGAACTGGCCATCTTCTGTAACCAGGCAAGGCCTCAAGTGGAGGGATTGAGACACCAATCCAGCCACAACATTTCCAACCCATAGATCGTCCTGCCTGCAGAATGTGCTCACACCAGAGCCTAGCAGAATCATCAGAGACAACTGATGGGAGCGGTTGCTGAGGACCACAGCCAAACATTAGGGGGAGTTGGGGGAATCCTGTGGAGGAGGGGGAGGAAGGATTGGAGGAACCAGAGGGGCCAGGGATCTACCAGGTGAACACAGAATCAACTGACTGGGACTCATGGAAACATGCAGCACTTGTAGGGGACTGAACTTAGGTCCTCTGTTATGACTGACTCTTGCCCACTTGTGGGACCATGTCCCTGCTACTGAGTTGCCTTGTCCAGCTTTGATGTGATGGGACGTGCCTGTTCTTTTTGTAGCTTGTTATGCAGTGTTTGTTTGATGTCCCTGGGGGGCCTGTTCTTCTCTGAGGGGAGGAGAATGGTAGATCTGGTGGGTAGGAGGGAAGGGGATTCGTGGTCAGGATGTAATAGATGAGAAAAGAATTTTTTAAGGACATTGCTAAAAGAGTAGAGAGCAACAGTGGATTGGGAGAAAACAAAAAGAAACAGAACTTGTATAGAATGTGTAAACAACATACAGTGAGGGACAGAAAAAGCAGGGAACCCATAAGAGAAATGGGCAAGACTTGAGTGGAAGGTTCGCTGGCTGGATGATGAGTATATGAAAAGATGCTCACCCTTTACTTTAAATGCAAGTGAAACCCACAGAGCAGCACCACTCCTTAGTCACCAGACTCAGGCAGAGATCGGCCAAGGCAATGTTACTGAAAATGGGATGTGAAGGATGTTGGCTGAAATCTGCATAGTCACTTTGGGAAACCATTTTAGCATGATTTACTCAAGGTCCATCCACAAACCTTATGATCTACTACCCATTCTGCTCCTAAGCACCCAACAGAAATCAGCATGTTGGTGTAAGATGGCATGCCCACTTATGTTCAGAATAGAAAAAAAAATCAGGAAACCATATAAATAAATTGTATTTCTATTCAATGAAATACAATACAATACTATAAACAATGAATTATTTCAATGGGAAACAAGGTTCAAACAGATATGATGAGCAATAGACGTGTAAAGGTGTATCCAGTGATCTGATGTGCATGCTGTTTTTAGTTGACAGAACACATCACAGGGATGAACTCAGAAGGGTGGCTAGGGTGAGGGAAGCCGGGAGCAAGCCCTGAGCCTCAGAAATTGGTTTTCTATGCAGTATATCTTAGCTCGGTGTTTACACGGGGTGTAATAAGCAATTTTCATTATATAGCTCACTTAAGTGCCTGGCTGCACACACTGCACACAGCACAGTTCAAGGGCTAACAGTTATGCTGGAAAAGTGAACAGAGGCAGGCTCTACGAGTACAAGGACTTTCCCAGACCCTGACCCTGACCCTGACCCTGACCCTGACCCTGACCCTGACCCTGACCCTGACCCTGACCCTGACCCTGACTCTGACCCTGACCCTGACCCTGACCCTGTGTTCCCTCTCAGCCTCCAAGAATGAGAAACACATGCCAGCTCTGTAGGCTGGGGTACATCAGCCTAGATCCAACTTTTACTTTTTTAGGTTGCAAACTTAGGCTGTGTTAAAAAAACAAAAAACAAAAAACAAAAGAAAAGAAAACAAACAAACAAAAACCAAAAAAAAAACTTCTAAAAAAAATGCTGGTCAAGCATGTTTCCTCTACTGTTTCCAAACAGGCCTTTGCTTTTAGATATATTAATCACTATACCATAATGTCTGCTAGGGTTTTTTTTTCTATGAAGAAAATAAACTTTCTTGTTGTGCCTATATTACTTAGCAGGAATCCAAGAAGGTTACACCATGTTACACCTAAACACGATTCGCTTAAGGGCCCCTGTGCCTGCAGGGGGAAGTGCAGTTACCTGAGCGCAGCAGCAACGCATACCTTCAGTCCTCAGTTGGCACCTCTGTGTTTGCCTGCATGTGGCAGACACCCACACTCCAGCCTTTCAACCGCAAGCTCTTCTCGCATGCTGAAGCCCCCTCTCTGGTTCAGAGGAGGAGCAAAGCCCCATCTGCACCCCCACACCTTGCTGAGGGCCACAAAGGCTGGCAAGCTTGCCCTCCAGCCTCTTCTTCCTCTTCTTGGCCTTTTCAGCCCTTCCGTGTGAACGGAGTCTGGCTCAGCATCAGACAGTTCCATCTAGCCATGCCTGTTGTGTGGCACTTATGTCAAGTCTTAGATGTCACCACCAAAATTTCAATACTAACATCCTGTTCCGGAAACAGGTTGAGTTTATGAAATTGCTGATTTCGACCTTTTTTTTTTTAACTGGATGAACTGCAAAATCTTATGGCTCAGACCAACAGTTTTCATCAAGATGGGTTGTTCAGAGAAAGTGAACTTCAGATAGAATTTGAACAGAAGTTGTTTGTTTGTTATTTTGGTTTTGGGTTTTGGTTTTCAAGAAAGGGTTTCTCCATGTAACCCTGGCTGCCCTGGAACTCACTCTGCAGACCAGGCTGGCCTTGAACTCAGAAATCCACCTGCCTCTGTCTCCCCGAGGGCTGGGATAAAAGGTGTGCACCGTCGTGGCCTGGCATAGGTAGACCCTTAACGCACACCCTCATATCAAAGCCCCCGCTGCAGCAGCATCTTACCTTGGCTTTCAGGTCAGCACACAGTTCCTGTTGTCGCTTCCTGTCCTTGGCCACCACGTTCTCCATTTCATGGGCTGCACAGGCCTCAAGGAGCGTCAGCGTGGCTTTCTGTACAAAGTCCTTCCTGTTCCTGCCCCAACTGTCTAGCAGGACTCTTCTCTGCTCTCTAGCAAAGTGGTACTGGTCACAGTATTTCTCGTGCGCTACCTGCAAAAGTAACAGGTGCCAGTCCAGTGGCTCGGCATTCTGAAACGACCTGTAGTTTATGTCATGGTTATGAAATGGATAAAATCCATTACATTTCTGGGTATGGTGGCACACACCTGTAATTCCAGCACTTGGGAGGCAGAGGCAGGAGGAGCTTTGTGAGTTCAAGGCCAGCCTGGTGTACAAAGAGAGTTCCAGTATAGCCAAGGCTACACAGAGAAACCCTGTCTCAAAAAGCAAAAAAAAAAAAAAAAAAAAATTTGAACAACTGGGAACAAACATCCTCACCATGGCCAGAACCGAGACACAAGCTCCAATTTTCAGAGACTTGCCTAACTGGCAACTTCTGACGTCACTTGATTTTCTAAGTCCTCTGTCTCCTCGGGTAGCATGGAAGCAGGCCAGGTGGTCCCTGCAGTGGCTAATTCTAAAATGGCAATGCTTCAACAAAAATCCATCTGTCCCCATATGTAATTTTAAATATCCCACTTTTAAGTCCTTTTCTGTATTTTAAATGATTACATTGTTTCAGCTAAGCAACATACTTTGCTAATTTTTTTTTTGTTCACTTATTTTTATTTTGGGTGCAGTGGTGTTTTGCCTGCATGCATGTTTGTGTGAGGGTGTCAGATCCCCTGGAACTTGAGTTACAGACAGTTGTGAGTGGCCATATTGGCACTGGGAATTGAACCTGGGTCCTCTGGAAGAGCAACCAGTGAGCCATCTCTCCAGCCACACTAAAATACTTTTTGAATGTCACAATAATCTTAGAAAGTCATAGTTGCTTTTAATCACTAAAACGCCCAGCTGTTAGGGTGCTTAAAAGTAATTCTGGTGATGACACCCTTCTGGCCTCCCTCCCCACCCCCACCCCACTCCCGCCTTGCTGCCCCTGAGGGACATGGGTTCTCACACTAGCAGCAGGCACCATTCTGCCAGTGGTGAACAGTAACGTTGGGGAGCATAGAGGTGGCGGTGCAGACGCAGAGGGAGCCCAGGGTGTCTGAAATCCCTGCAGGTGACGGAAATGACAGGGACTGCCAGAAATGAGTCTTTACTGCTCTAGTGCAGCCCACACCTCTGAGTCTGACATATTATTTGATCCCTAAGTGGCTAGGCATTAGAAAGGAAGCAGGAGGAGAAATGCCCGATAGAAAGCAGGACTTTAGGTGGAATTAATTCGGATCGTGCTAACCCAGGCCAAGGTCTCACCTTAACCAGAGAAAAACACATTCTGTAAACTTCTTAGCTTTGTTCTATGAGGCTAAATATACACTAACATCTGTCAAACATCAAGGAAAGGAAGCACAGACCATGCAGTAATGTATAGCAACCAAATTAATGTGGAAAGTAAATGTAAAAATCTTTATCACATCAATAGTAATAAAATATAAAAAATCTACAAAGTTACACTTGAGGGCTAGTTACAGAGGCAAACAGAACTAATTGGGAATAAAAAGAAACCTCTAATTTGATTAATTAAGAATTCTTAAAGATCTATAATGAGTTACTTAAAGACCAGAATTAAATATTCACTACATGGGGGCGGAGAGCAGAATGGGGCTGAATAAGAGGGACAGGAGAGGACGACCACACCAGCTGTGTGGCTTTTACTTCCATTTCTTCACCAGACATTAATGATAGCAATGGTTTCAAGCACTGTCACTGTACTAATGGACTTTCACTGGGCTGATAGAGTCATTTCACTCCTTAATTGGAAGTCGTTGCAGAGGTCCAACATGTGATAGCTCATAGCATAGCTCATTTGAACCATACTGGCCAGGTGTGGTGGCGCACACCTTTAATCCCAGAACTCGGGAGGCAGAGGCAGGCAGATCCCTGTAAGTTTGAGGCCAGCCTGGTCTACAAGAGGAGTCCAGGACAGCCAAGGCTACAGAGAAACCATGTCTCGAAAACAAACAAACAACAAAGTTAAATCTGTGCATGTTTGTTATATGTGCATTATAAGGTGAGTTACTATTGAACTAATTGGTACCATGGTAACTTCTAGACCATTGCTATTGTAGTCTTGCCCTCCACAGAATGAAATCATTATTTCCCAGCTTCCACTCAGATAACTGTCAGTTAGCTTTGGTCTCTGAAGTGGAGTTTGTGTTTGGGACCATGTGGGAATTGGGCAGAGCTGTGGTGGTGGAGGCTAATAACACAGCCCAGAGTAAACGCTGGTTTCCCCAGGCCTAGGACTGAAGTGGGGCTAGCCCTGTGGGTAGAAGGCAGGCATTCTAGTTTCAGGCAAGAGCCAGATATGGTAGAACCTCCATAGCAGGCAAGTGAGTGATAGTGTGACCTTCAGGGACACAACCGCTGCTCTGCATCTAGGAAAGCATGGTGAACGTCTCCAGGCAGGTGGACGCAGACCCACCCCGGACTTCCTCTAGACTTTACAGACTTGAAAAATGACCCTCACAGGTTTTGCAATCTGTAACAGTATCTTCTGCAGTGGGGGACTTTTCTGTTACTATTAACAGACATATATTTGTCTTACGAATTATGGATCACTAAACACTGCATTTCACGGGCATGTAGGATATGCATATTCATCATTGGGATGCACTCACCAAATGATGCCTAGATTTGTGAGGAAAATATCTTTGCAACATGTCCAAGTACAGAGTCCTCCTGCCAAGGAGATTTCCAGGATACTGATCCAAGACAGCCTGGTAAATCCACTGCTCTTCTTCACTTAGCTGGAAGTTTCTGGAAGCAATAAAAATGTCACACACTTAGGTGAACGATCATGGAAAATTTAAGGGACTTCAAACTGTCTAAGCTGGTAGCCAGTGACAATCATCCCGGAAGATGTGGCTCTTTTGGAGACAAGGACTCACTGTGTTTTTCAGGCTGGTCTCAAGATACCACTCCCGCCCCCACCCCTAGCTTCATCCTGGGAGCAGAGGCCATGGGAATGCACCAACATTCAACTGAGGCATTTTTTCCCCTTAATATTAGCCACTGAGTGCTTGTTCCTGAGAAGTTCTAAGTCTGTGTCCAGTGGGTTCTTTCAGTCCTTGGTTTGATCTTGCCAGAGTTCCAGGAATAATTTAAGGATGCTGGTGAGACATGATATTCTATCTTGCCTATAGCAATATTTTAAAGGCCATCAGTAGTGAGTGGAATAGATAAACACTGGAAAATAGTTATAAGGGATAAAGATTAAAAACAAAATTTCCTTGTTCAACGAAGTTCCCACTGCTACACTGAAGAAAAACACAAATGAAAACAGATGCACGTTTTATATAAAGAAAAATAAAGACAGATTGAGAGAGGCTTTTATTTGAGGTTTGAGCTCCAAGGCAAGTCAAATAATCTTTTGCTTTATTCTCTTTACCTCGTGCTCTGTGGATAATGCTACATATTGGTAGTACAATAATAAACAGTGCTGCTACATGTCTGATGAGTAAATAAATAACTTGGGTTTTTAGTGTGTGTGTGTGTGTGTGTGTGTGTGTGTGTGTGTGTGTGTGTGTGTTTATACATGAACACACAGGAGGTTGTAGGACATCTTACAGAAGTTGGCTCTCTACTTCTACCATATAGGTTTCAAGGGTTGGAATCCTAGTCATGAGGCTTGGAGGAAGTACCTTACAAAGGCATCACTTGCAAACATGATCCTGCAAGTTTCCCTAGTCACCTGTTTGCCTTGCTCCACCATACCTAGTCCCTTCCCACCACTCGCAGCCAAGGTATGACTCACGTTCTGTATACAGTATTAGCAAAGTCCTGTGCAAAGTGAAAAAGCTGCATTGTCAGTTTGAACTCCCAACTTAATTAATGCCTCTTTATATTCTGATTTTATTTGCATGTTATTATTATTCCTGCTAAGCAAATTAGAATAATCAAATACAGATGCAATCAGAGGAAGTATTAATAGCAACGAATATTTCTTTGATCCAAGGTGGATTGCCATTGTTCATTCCTACTACATCAATGATCTTACACGTTAAGTTATGCAATTCAACTTTTTTCTAGGTATCTTTTTGTCTCTGAAAAACATTTGACACCTTTTTTTTTTTTTTTTTTTGGTTTTTCAAGACAAGGTTTCTCTGTGTAGCTTTGGCTGTCCTGGAGTAGCTTTGTAGACCAGGCTGGCTTCGAACTCACACACCTGCCTCTGCCACCAAAGTGCTGGGATTAAATGCATGCACCACCATGCCTGGCAGCATTTGACATCTTAACAAAATAACCCACCCTTTAAGTCAGGAGAACTAATGGGAACTCCACCAGCCTCATACAAGGCTGCCTAGTTCTTGCCTAGTTCTTTCAATATACTGATAAGGAGTATGAGAAAAAAAATTAAAAAGAGAAAAACCTCCATACCTACTATATAAAAGGAAGAGAGAGAGGGTAGAAGATGGTCTACCAAAAGGAAAGTGTTCAATATGTCATAATAATCTAATACACAGGAAATGTTAAAATGAATTCATTCATGAATACACCGAGTGTTTTGGTTCCAACTGGATGAGTTCTGCATGTGCAGAGAGCCAAAGGCTTCTGCAAATAAAACATTTCAAGTGGTAAAATTAACCTAGGAGAAAAGCTTGCCTATGTGCACTTGGCATTTAAAAATGCCCTCGGGTTGTCAAGGACAATGTCTCAGGTCCTCTCTCAAGGACTGTTTTCATTCACAGTCATGTGGATGCATTTTAACAGCAGTTAATGGAGAAATTCTTCAATATCATCCCACAAGCAGTAGAGGGACAGAACTAAAGACCGTGTCCTTGTTAATGGTTTAAACTATTTTTAAAATCAAAGGGCCTTGAACACAGTTGAATTTCCATCTTTTTCGTATTTGTGGCTATGTGTGGTATTCTTTAGAGGGGAAAGGGACAGAGCATGGGCCCACTGAGTTTTTGTCCTTTTAAAATATTACTTGCTTGTAACTATCACTGTTTCTTAGAGGGGGATGCCCACCACCAAGATGCCAGGAGTCTTGGCTGGTGACTTTCCGAGACCCTTCCCTTCTGTGAAAAATGTTCCTGGGCCACAGCAGAAGCACGTCCCTCTGAGGCTCCCCTCCCGCACAGTTTTCAAGGCCAACCACAAATAGAGATGCATAATAGACACAGGGCAACAAGGTTAGCCCAATTGGATCCCTCCAAGGGGTCGACTCTGGCACCAGTCTTGCTCAGTGCACATCAGAACCAGCCTCCACCAGGATGCCCTCCTGCCTAGGTGTTTTCCCCTCCTCTGTTCTGCAGCCCTCACAAGCCTTCCTGGAGCACCGACCGGCTAATAGTTCTGTGGTTCTAGGAACCCTTCTTGGTTTTGTTTCTATAGAACTCATCCTAACATAATCCACAAGCAATCTTGCCCACAGTCTTCAAACAGCTTAAATGGTTTGATAAATGGAGAAATACTTTTAAACTAATTGCTTTGATGGCTTCGCCTACTGAATAGTGGTACAAGATTGTAGCTGTCCGCAATGTGCAAATAGCAAACATTTACTGAAATGCTTTCCAAATACAAGCACACATTATCAGCACACACTGTTATAAATAAATAGAGCAGCAGAAGAATTTATGGCATTTGGTTCATTTTTATAAATTGCATCGATGTATTAATTAGTTGCTATTTTAATGACATTAAAAACCACTTAAATGTATGAGATGAAATGTATCAAACATTTAAACCAGACATTTCAAACTAGGGAAGCTCTGGACTGTGACGGCAGCCATTTTGACCTCCCAGCTGACTTGAGAAGCTTCACATCTCAACTGTCTTTCTCTATTTACTAAAAAATCACACAAGTTGTGAGTCATTTTTCTAGTTCCTAAGAAGTAAAAATGAAAAGCACGCTGAAAGGAAGTGGCATGTTAAATATCATAATATTATCATTTCTACAATATTTATAGCAGCCTCCAGAGAAGCAGGTTTAAGTCTTATGACACATGCAAGAGTAATAGCACAAACATACATATGCACAAATATCCATATGCATACAGTACTACACATGCATGTGTGCACACATGTACACACGTGCACACACACACACACATACACACACATACATACACACAGCTAGCACAGTAAAATCCAAAAGGAATGAGTGTTCAAGTAGAGTAGTTTCCTCAGAGTAACAAACCAGCCATTTCTTAGACACATGGCCTTTTAGCTCAACACACACATGTTTCTAAACTAAAACATGGACATTTATCTCTCCTAATCAAACCTTCATTTTTTTCTTATTACATATCATATATGTAAAATAACTAAGACCGAGTTAGCTTTACCTGCCACAGTTCTTCTTCAAGTTAGCCACTTCCCTGGTGATTGTGTAACACTAGGTTACATGGCTAATTAAAAATTAATAAAATCTCTTATGTACATTCTGAAATTGAAAATTGTTGAATGTTTAAACTTTTCCAAAGAAAACAGTAAAATTATTCTAAACTTTTACAATTAAAAATGGCTCAGATGTTCAAGAGATGGTTCAGCAGTTAAGAGCACTGCAGAGGACCCAGGGTTGATTCCAAGCACATATATGGCAGCTCACAACCATTTGTCACTCTAATTCCCCAGGATTAATGCCCTTTTACAGCCACTGTGGGCACCAGAATGATACATAGATGTAAGCGCAGGCAAAATTCTCATGCATGTAAGAGTAAATTAAGTAATTAAAAACTATCTCAGACAGAAAAATATTTGTTCGCTATTTACCATTCCTATGTTACTGGTCTACCTAAATTTATAATTAAAAGTGTCTTTGCAACTTTTGTCTTTATTAGAGCACACTCAGACTTCTCAGTTTACATGTTTATTGAGTGCTTCTAACATGCCAAGATTTCAGTACGCAGAAAGTAAGACATGTGACATTCACACTTCTCCACCTCCAAATACGGAACTGAAGTCCACACACGTCATTCTATTGTGATTTTCCAAAAGGGAAGACAAAACAGGTCATTCATGAAATGAAAATAACTAAGCAGGGAAAATGCAGTTCCATCTTTGTTGAGTTCTACTAAATTTCTTGTGTTTGAGTCAATCCAAAAGCCTGTGTTGACTCACTATTCACTAAGCTACGACTTCACATCTTAGTGAAGAGCTCAGATACTGAAAACACTGAATGAAGCAACGTGCATAGCCCCACCAAGAAGCCACCATCCCCACAATCTGCAGAAATTGTTAGGCACTCCAAACCCAGCGACTCAGTATAGGCAATAACCCATCCCAACAGAGAGAGAGGCACTTCTCAGCTGGTGATGAAATCCCACAAACCAGGCAGGCTTGGACACCTGCAGGTATTGCCAATATTGACACGAGCTGAAGGAATTACATAGACACTATTCTAAAGTGTCCAACTAAAACCAAAGCCAATGCAGTCTAGCCAGTCAACACCCTGGAAACATCATCAGGAGAGAGATTGGTAGAAGCAACTGGTCAAATGTTCAAATGCTAACATAAGGGCACAAAAATAAAATCAACAAAGGTGATGCACATAATATCTCAAAGGAACACAGTGACTCACTAGCAATAGACATGGAAGAACTGCCTGAAAAACAATTCAAAATATAGACAGTTCAAGAAACTACAAAATGTCCCACGAAAGCCTTCCCTTACCAGGAAACTGGGACAGAGGGGAGGACATCCTATTTGGACTCTAGATGAGAGAACAATGGGAGAATAGCAATGTAGAAGGATCCAGAGGGTCCTAGAAACCTACAAGTAGAACATTATGATAGGCAGATTTGGGCCAAGGGGTCCTGCTCAAACTAAGGCACTAGCCAAGGACAATACAGGCAGTAAAATTTAAACCCCTACCCAGATCTAGCCCATGGACAGGACAGTCTCCACACTTGAGTGGAGAGAGGGATATGACTTTCTCATGTACTCTGGTGCCTCACATTTGACTATGTCCCCTGGAGGGGGAGACCTAGTGGCACTCAGAGGAAGGACAGCAGGTCACCGAGAAGAGACTTGATACCCTATGAGCATATACATGGGGAGGTAATCCCTCTGAGGAACAGTCATAGGGGAGGGGAATAAGGTGAAAATGGGAGGAAGGGGAGAATGGGAGGATACAAGGGATGGGATAACGATAGAGATGTAACAAGAATAAATTAATAAAAAATAAAAAAGAAACTACAAAAGTAGTTTATAATATGAACATGACATTCAGCAAAGAGTTAACCTAAGAAAAGAACCAGTCAAGAAGAAAAATTCCACAATGAAATCTACACTTCATATGCTAATTACAAAAATAAATAAAAAAGAGTAATTGTATGGGGTAATATATTTGTTAATAAGCTGTATTAAAATACACTCCACAACGAAGTACATACTTCAAAACAATATGTAACTCACAATATTGCATATACAATATTGCACACAACAACTTAATAATGATCAATTTTTATTCAAATAAATATAACAAAGACTCTATTAGAAATCTTGGAGCTAAAGGATCAATAAATCCAATGAAGATCCAGTGAGATCCTCAGCAGCGAGGACAACCAGTCTAGCTCAACTGGTAAGCTCCAAACCATTGAGAGTCTGCCTCAAAGGAAGTGGACAACATCCCAGAGGATGACACTGAGCTCATCTAGCCTTTACACAGACGTGCATATACATGTGCATGCACCTACACACATACACACATGTAGTTTTTAAGTACAAGAGGATTCTAAAAACAAAAAGAAAAACATGAAGTCATAAGAGAACTTCATTAATCTGAGAGAAGGCTTCTCCATAGAAACTTTACAAGCCAAGAGAGAAGTGCATGAGACAGGCAAAGCCCTAACCAAACAGCCCCGTTGAACTCAACATGTTACACACAACAAAGCTCACTTCAGAGACACGGGAGAAATGTAAAGTGTCTCAAAACAAACACTGAGGAGAGTCGCCACTGCCAGGCTGGCCTTACAAGAAGCACTCAAGGGTGTCCTACACAGACATGAAAGATGTTCACTACTATTGTGAAAGCATGCAGAGTACAAGACCCAATAACAGAGGAGATGACAGGAGACAAAGAGAAGAGAACCAAGCTCTACCAACACTGAAAATAGGCCCAGGTATGAACAGGACAGAAAGGAAAGGAATTTGCTAAACAACCTGAGGAAAAAAATATCAAAACCATAGGTCAATGCATTTATCAAAAATAATCTCAGATGCAAATGAAATATCGTCCCCTCTTAAAAGACACAGATAGATTGGGGATGGGGAGATGACCTGAGTTAATATCCATGTCAAAAGCCAAGCATGAGAGTGAACTGGGGAAATAGAGACGGTGTATTATTGGAGCTTCCTGGACAGCCAAACTAAGCCAAATCAGGAAGCACCAGGCTCAGTGAGAGACACTGTCTCAAAATAATAATAATAATAATAATAATAATAATAATAATAATAATAATAATAATAATAAT
>OU015750.1:32979891-33020693 GCA_907169655.1 Acomys percivali
AAAACCACTATAGATTGGCTACATTGAAAAAATAATAAGTTCCAGATACATGCTGTACGGAACTCAGTTTGCCAGTAAAAGTACACAGAGACTGGATGTGAAAGAACAGAAAAAGATCTACCATGTAAATAAAAGCCCAAAGTAACAGGGACCACTACTGAAACTTGACTTTGAATTAAATATTGCAGGCCGGGGCTGGGGGGAGGGGAGAAATGCTGTCACAATTTAGTGATCAAGAGACAAATTCAACAATTATAACTATATTGACAGTCAATGCTGGGACATCCGGTTATAGTGAAACAAACACAATTCAATTCAAAATTAGAAAAAATTTAAAAAAATAATCTAATGATCCAACTCAAGAAACAAGAAATGTCAAATCAAACCAAATCCAAAATTAGTACAAAGACATTACAAAGACCAGAACAGAAAGAGAAAAAAAAAATGGACCTGAGAAAAACAAAAATGATAAAAGACTACTAAAATTAAAGATAAGCTAAATTGACAAATTTATTTATAGGAAAAAGAGAAGATTCCAATAAAGAAAATAAAACATGAAAAAAGTCACAGATGATACCAAAGAAATAAAAACATTACTAAAAGACTATGTACAAATAAATTGGAAAATCTAGACCCTCGTAATAGATAAATGGCTGGACATGCATATGTGTAAAACCTACTCCCGGTTTGCTTCTATGTGGCTGCGATAAACACCACGATCAAAAGCAACGTGGTGAGGACAGGGTTTGTTTAGCTCCCAGGTCAAGGCCACAGTCAGTCAAGGAGGAGAGCAAAGACCTGACACCAATGCAGAGACAGAAGCAGGAAGCTTGGAGGAAAGCTGCCCATAGGCTCACACCCTCTGGCTTGCTCCCCTAGCTTTCTCATAGCCCAGGCCCATGGTCCCCTCCCCTTGCAGTGGGCTGGGCACTCCTACATCAATTACCAATTAAGAAGATGACTCATAGACAAAGCCAAAGACCAAGCTGATTGCAAGGTAATTCTTCCCTCTTCTGAAGAGACTGGGGTGATCAGTTGCACAGCTGAGGCTCACTCCACCATCTACCAAAACCGAACACTGCAATTCTGTCATTTGCAGCACTGTAGGTGAAACTGGAGGATATTGAGCAAAATCGGTAATAGAGAGACCAACACCATATAATACCATTTATCTATGACAGCTAAAAGTTTATCTCAAAGAAGCAGAGAGTGGAACAGCGGTTACTGGAGCCACGAAGGGTATGGGGAAAAGAAGCATTGAAAGAAAGTGGTCAACACTTCTAGGTATGAATCGGGACAGGAATGTGTTCTTAATTTTCTAAAACAGCATGGGAGAGTGATGGTTGATAAGAATTAATAAATATATCAAATTACTAAGAGAAAGGATTTTATTGATCCACACTCAGGATAATAATAAATGTGTAGAGTGACAAAACAGCCAATTACCATGAATCAGTTGTTATGTAGTGTGTGTGTGTGTGTGTGTGTGTGTGTGTGTATTAATGTTTCATACTGCATATTGATTAAAAGTGAAAGGGGTTTTGTTCACTCTTTAGTCTGTTTGGTTTGGTTTGGGTTTTGGACAGGTATAGACAGCGAAGGTGCTAACAGTAAAGCCCACTGAAGGGCTAGACTCAGAGGTTAAGAGCTAACTATTGCAGAATGCCCAAGTTTGTTTCTGTGTGCCACATCAGGTCAATAACAATCAAATCCAGGGGATTGCGTGCCCTCTTTTGGCCTCTGCCAACACACACACACACACACACACACACACGCACACGCACACGCACACGCACACGCACACACACACACACATTCTCTCTCTCTCTCTCTCTCTCTCTCTCTCTCTCTCTCTCTCTCTCTCGTGTATGCATGTAAATAAAAATGTTTAAATCTTTTGAAAATGAGATTCATGATTTTTCTTGACAGGATGCATTCCGCCATAGACAAAATAATTTAAAATATGCATTATTTTTGCAACAAACCCAAAGCAGGTTTAGTAACTGCCAAATGTGTTTTCTGGTATGATAGAGCATTAAGTTATAAACTAGTAATTTTGATGAAACCCTTCTTTTAAAACAATTTGAGCCAGGAGCAATGGTATACTCCTGTAATCTCAGCACTCTGGGAGGCAGAGGGAGGCGGATCTTTGTGAGTTCAAGGCCAGCCTGGTCTACAAAATGAGTCCAGGACAGCCAAGGCTACACAGAGAAACCCTGTCTCAAAAAAATAAAACACAACAAACAAACAAACCAAAAAACAAAAACAAAATTGCTGCTAAAACTACACAACAAAAGGAAAATTGTCTATGATTACCCATCACTCAACAGAAGTAAATGTCAGCAACAAATGGGACTTTTTCCTTTGAAAGCACCAAGAGAAGTGAGTAGCACTGTGTCCGATGTTGGCTGCCTAGGTCTGCTAACCAATGGGACTAGTTAAACCCTTGAAGATGAAAGAATTAGAATTATGCTGCTATCTCGGTACTTCTCCCTTTATTAATCACTCTTGGAATACAACCAACACAGATCCACATGCAGAACTTGAGACTGGTAATGCTCAGGCACTGAACCCTCCCTACAGTACTGAGAGTACATTTTCATGACAAAATGCCCACTGGCGATTAAACTTTAATGCTCTAACCTGTGGCTTCTCATCAGTGAGCCCATGTCATCTCCATTACAATACTGCATTCTTCTCTCTTGTCTTCCTCAGGCAACAGGCACATGCACAATAGAGTATATGGTTTGCTTTGATGCAAGGGGAAATGTGTGTGTTTCTCTTTTTACTTACGAACATTGATAGAGGTTCACTATGTTGGTAAACATGGGAACACAAAGAAAGACCACGAACAGGACCCTGGTGAGGCAATATTTAAGGCCTCATCACTAAGCCTAGAAGATGAACCAAATGCTGAAACTGCTGGGCATGGTGGTACAAGACTGAAATGCCAGCAATGTGGAGGCGGGGCATCAGGAGCTCAAGCTCACATGAGCTCAGTAGTTGAAGGCCACCCTGATACAGCAGAGTCTGTCTTAAAAAACTAAAAGGGGAAGACAACATAACTCGGATTGATTTTCTGGAAGGAAGTATAACAATATCCTTAACACCCATTGACTTGGACTCTCCATTTCTAAAACTCAACTGAAGAGAATAATCACAGAAATATTCAAAAATATAATGGCAAGCCAGTCCATTTCAAAGTTTCTCAAAGAACATCAGAATGTAGAATGTCAACTACTGAGGAGATCCAAGATGGCGGTGCTGACTGCACACCACTTCTGATCAGCAGGACAACCAGGCTTGCACAGCAACCTAAAGACCAAACTGAGAGCTACAAAACACCAGTGCTGCTGATTCTCACGTGAGAGGGATCCACATGGTGTGGAGCATAGGTGAGTCTGACCCTTGTCCACCCAGCTGAGCCACAGAAAAATTCCAGGGACAACCCACATTAGCAGCCATCTTGAGAAAGATTGTGAGACACTCAGTGCAGCTTTGGGCTCTGTCTGTCTGTCTGCTGCTTACCAGATCTGGGACACAGAGCAGAGAGGCAGAGCTAAGTCCTGGCACTGGCCACAATCAACATTAGCTGCCATCCTGGGGATAATTCTACCTCAAGACCCAGCCATATCACCCCTGAGCATATACCCAAAAGATGCTCCACCATACAAGAAGGACATTTGCTCAACTATGTTCATAGCATCTTTATTTGTAATTGCCAGACTTTGGAAACAGCCTATATGTCCCTCAATTGAAAAATAGATAAAGAAACATTTACACAATGGAATACTACTCAGCTATTGAAAACAAGGAAATCTTGAAATTTGCAGGCAAATGGATAAAACTAGAAAAGATCATCCTGAGTGAGGTAACCCAGACCCAAAAAGACACACATGGCATATACTCACTTATAAGCAGATACTAACCACATAACATGAGATAACCATACTACAATACAGAGACTGATGCACCAACCAAGGACCATGTATGATGTGGATCTAGACCCTCTGCTCAGTTGTAGTAGATAGTTGTCAGTACAGTCTCTTTGTGGGTCCCACAATATGGGGAGTAAGGACTACTTCTGACATGGACTCTACCTCCCCCCAACTCTGATCACTTTCCCCTGGCAGGGCAGCCTTGCCAGGCCACAGAGGAATAGGATACAGGTAGTAAAGGTGAGACTTGATAGGCTGAGGTCAGATGTTAGGGGAGAAGGGCTTCCTTTTCTGAGAACTAGGGGAGGGAGGGACGGAGGAAGACAGAAGGAGGGGGTCAGTAGGGGATGAGGGAGGGGGCTGCAATTAGGATGTGAAGGATTAAAACTGCAGAACAAGGAGGTAACTTACATTGCTAATCCCACTACATGGAAATAGCTCTGAGATTGGCTGAGACGTGAATGTCCATGCATGTCCTCTTGTTGGCTGCAGAATCCCTGTGATTTATTATTTATTAGATGCCATTCTTCCTATGGCATGAATTAAGATTTACAGATGTCCTTTTTCTGCTCATACAAAGAGCACAGAACTAGCCTTAATTGTTCTATGCATCAAGCACACCTTATACATTTATAATTTTAGGACTTTATAATGCTTGTGAGAAATTATGTTTTCAAAACAAAAGAACTGGACATTGATGCTGAATCAGACCTGACAGGATTCATTCCTCTCAGTATGCTGGACACTGACAGCCTGCATCCTTCATGTTTCAGCACCCAATGCTTCAGTTGCTATTCCTCATCAGAAAAGGATAGCTCCCAGGACAGCTTCGACTCCCAATTGGTCCAGCATTTCAGACTCTCCTACATAGGACTCTAATTCAGCCCGGAATTTCTCAACATTTAGAAACTGGACCACAAATGCTATTACTAGCTTGTTTAACCATTTCCCACCAATTCTATTTGGGCCCCTACAAAGGTATTATTCATCCCAAATCAGCCAGAAGAAACCTTAAGAGAATGATGCCCCATTTCCCTTAAGGGAGTTAGGTAGGTTTTTGGTTGTTTTCTTGGGCGATAGATGTTTATTTTCATTGGGAGTTGGTTATAAGTTATTATTGGTCTTATTTAGAGAGAAAACAAGCTTAGACTCAGGGATATCTTTCTTTTCCTTTATCTTTCATTTTTAGGTTTAGAGATAGAGATTGAAAAGAAAGAAGGGGAAATATAGAAATATGTAAGGATGATAGGACAAAAAGTAGATTAATGATTCTACTCCTCAACATAAGGCTTTAATTGTTACTCACAATGTTATTTTTAATTCACTGGTATGGAATTTTGGATATAGATGCAAAACAAGCTTAATTTTAGATACATTGGTATAGAATTCAAATTTAAGATTATTCTTTACACACATTATATATATACATATATATATATATATATTTCTACTCTAATATATAGTACTATACCTATACAACTCAATTATAATACAAGTAATACAAGGTTTAATTCCAATACTTTGAAAGTGCTATTGCAGGATGTTTAGCTTAAGTGAATTATACACATTAATTGTTAGTTGATCAAATCATGGTCATATCAATTAGTAGTCTATTTTCATCACAAGAATATACATCCTAGGTGAAACAGAAAGATAAGATTCTATAGAAAGATAAGGTAAAATAGATAAGGTCTTCAAAAGCCTCAAAGACATACAGACTATGGTATTTAAAGAGTCATTGACAATGAGACAGCTTAACTCCTGGTCACACCCAGCCTACTTCAAAGAGGATGATGAGCATCAAAGAACCTCCTTATGGAGATGGCTTCAAATGTGGCAAACCAGGCACTGGGCAAAATATCTTTGTTTTTTCCACAGACAGAATTCTGCCTAAAGATGGGCAAGTCTGGATGCAGGCAGAGTTGACAGGGTAAGCAAGTCCTCAATAGTTCTTGCCTCACAAAAATGTCTGTCAGATATATTGGGCCAAAAGGCTGAAGATGATGTTCTAACATTATAGAGAGTTTTGGGTGACTGCTCAGGCAGCAAACTGTCTCTGTCATCTTCTCATTTAGGAAGCTGCTAACCTGGACTCCCTCTACACTCAGGTAATTAATTTTATTCCTTTTCAAATCTCTGATGGGGTTGAAGACCAGGTAGTTTAGTTTTACAATGAAGCTTAGTTGTTTAGGGGTTAAGATGTTTTTAGGTCTAGATAGATGTTTTAAGTTGATAATGACAAGATATGATAAATACTGATTTACATTCAGAATTTTAGACACACCAAGATAGGAAAGATGTCTTGTTCAAGATTCCCAAATAAAAATAGCCAAACACTATGAATGTAACATTATATAATTCCTGATTGTGTCATGGTTCTTCTTGCTGTAGGTAGTTTATTGTATATATGTGTAATAATATAAATATAAAAAGAATAAAGGAATATCTAGTACTTAAAAATAGGGAATTGGTTGAATTTCTATGATAAAGTCACATATACTGATATTCATGTAACAAAAATGGATGTAAAAGGATATTCAGTGCATGACTTAAAGCATGGAGAAATGCACTGACTAAAAGCACAGGAAGAGGCAGGGTTCAAAATGGGAAGGCAGTAGATATAGGCATAGTTCCCCTTCTCACGAACAGTACACATACATCTGAAACATACACAAGATTTACTCTAAGGTCTCCCTTGGATTTAGATTAACTTCATCTCTTCTCTTTGATTATCACTGTTTTAACATTTTTCTGTAATGTAATTAATTCTGAATTCAGAAACAAATACACAAATTGAAATGTTCACAGTGCTAAAGCACTCTTGACTGGCATCAACAAAAACGATAAATGGAAATAATTAAGTTGAAAAGCATGGTGTTAGAGTCCTGGCTACTTTGTGAGGGCTCGTTGTTAAACAGCATTCAGATTCAGATCTCAGAATATTAATTATGAGCCAACAGTATAAAATTTAATATACCTATCCAACAATAAATTACTTGTTATCTTGCTATAGTCAGCTACACATTGACTTCAGATCTGACACAGCTAAATGGACCATCACACAATTATGTCTCATCTATATGATTAATTCATCCAAATATGAGGAAATTAAACCCACAATCTCTTTTGAGTCTAAAGCAAGCAATTAAACTCACCTTCGTGTTCTTAATGACACACAGCCTAAGTAGAATCCAAAGTGCTTTGCCAGCATGATGAATGGTGAGGCTTCATTGTAGTTAGATGGTTTTTATAGTGTGTTTTAGTAAATTAGACCATCCTTTAAAGCCCTGCTATCCAAGATGCTACCCATCAGACAGACACACATGGGTAGTTTGACATGGCCACATTAACACACTCTGTAGTATGAGTATGTTTCAAAAACTACATGAAAAAAAAGAGTGTGTATAATGGCTCAATAATAATTCTAAAATATCTGTTACATGTTGCAATTCCAATATTTTGGAAATATCAATTACAATACATTTGCATTTTCACCTTTTTAATTTTTTAATACAACTGGTTAAAATTTTTAATTGCATACGTGACTCACATATTTCCATTAAACAGCACTGGTCTTGACTCGAGCTGGTTGGTGTGTAAATAGCTTTCTTATTTAGATGGGCATAAAGACCTCATCCATTGAATTGCTAAGGGTTCAAAACTAGGAAAACTGCCCTCCTTCCAGAAGTTACTTAATGTGAAAAACAGCTCTCTCTGTCCCTTTGATTCTTCTATGGCCCGAGACAGGATCTGGCTGTGTAGTCTAGGCAGATCTCAAATTCACAGACTTCCTTTTTCTGCCTCCCAAAAGCCAAGCTTACAAATGGGTACCTCACCTGACAAAACACAGCTCTTAAAATGAGATAAACTAAGGGTTAATGTCATGGGTACTTGTTACATCATGCAGTCGGTACTGATTAAAGATCAACAATCTATTGAACTTTTAACTTAAGTTTTTGAACGTGTGATTTGCCTTACAAAATAAGAACCAAATATGTCAAAATGTTTATAATTTCACTATCGTTGATGTTTATTTGAACTGTGACTATCATTATTGTTTATTTGAACAACTGGATTTCCAGTCTCTTTTTCTGTGTTTGTACAGATGTGGATGTCATACTTTAAGAAACACCAAGAGAATTTATATTATATAGCCTGCTTTGTGACCTGCTTTGTACTTACATAACATATATTACAGCTATTTGTGTCATTAAAAATCCCTATGGATTAGAATCAGTGTAGCAATGTGCTGTATAGACACAGTGTGCCAGATGGCCCTGCTGCCTAATGCTTGGCTATTTAGGTAATGTCTTAGATTGCTTTCTATTGCTGTGGTAACATCATAGCCAAAAGCAAGTTGGGAAGAAAAAGTTTATTTTATCTTACTATCTATAATCTATCATAAAAGGAAGACAAAAAACTGAAGGCAGGAGCTGATGTAGAAGCCATGGAAGAGTGCTGCTTACTGGCTTGCTCTCCTTAGCATGGTCAGCCTGCTTCCTTGTAGAACCTAGGACCACCCTCTGAGGGGCAGCACCACCCACAACGAGGCAGGCACTCCCGAGTCCTTCACTAATCAAGAAAATGGCCCACAGATATGCCCATAGGCCATGTGACGGGGCAGTTCCTCAGCTGAGGGTCCTTTCCCATGATGACTTTAGCTTGTGTCAAGTTCACACAACATTAACCTTGAAGATTTTGCTACCAGTAGGAAGATAAAAATTAGTATTTAACACACTTGAAGTCAAATAGTTATTTCACTTTAGTGATTTTTTTCTTTCACTATTATGAGACAAATATTATTTTCTCAATATAAAGATGTGTGCGAGTGTGTGTGTGTGTGTGTGTGTGTGTGTGTGTGTGTGTCTGCAAACATGTCCATGTGTGTATGTAGAGACCAGATGCTGATATTGGATATGTGCCATTCTTCATCTTTTCTTTTTTCTTTCTTTCCTTTTTTTTTTTTTTTTTTTCAGACAGGGTTTCTCTGTGTAGCCTTGGCTGTCCTGGCCTCACTTTGTAGACCAGGCTGGCCTCACTTTGTAGACCAGGCTGGCCTCACAGCGATCCACCCGCCTCTGTCTCCCAAGTGTTGGGATTAAAGGGGTGCTCCACCACACCAGGCCATTCTTCATCTTATAGTTTGAGCCAAGGTTTCTTACTGAACATGGAGCTCACCAGTTGTTAAGACTAGCTGGCCACTAGGATATAGGGATCCTGCAGTGTCTACCTCCTCAGTGCTGGAATTGCAGATGTGTCATCACACTTGCCTTTTATGTGGTTGCTTTTTTTTTTTTTTTTCCGAGACAGGGTCTCTCTGTGTAGCCTTGGCCATCCTGGACTCACTTTGTAGACCAGGCTGGCCTCGAACTCACAGCGATCCGCCTGCCTCTGCCTCTGCCTCCCGAGTGCTGGGATTAAAGGCGTGCACCACCACGCCCGGCTTATGTGGTTGCTGGGGACCTGAACTTGGGTCCTCATGCTTGGTTTTTTTTTTTTTTTTTTTGACTCTAGTCACTTTATTGACTGAATCATGTTCCTGGCCCCATATAAAGATTTCTGGTGCCATTGTGACCTTTGGAAAATATCTTCTGGCTTTGAAAAATATCATAGGCCAGTCATATGTAAATAGCCATTCCCCTCATACTATTTTTAACCCTGGGCAAAATTACTGTATCTTTGGCCATTCTCATAAGGTAAATATTTGGGTCTTGTTTTATTTTTCATTTCTTTGTAAGTAGAGAGGTTCCTAAGTTTCTGACTCATTTGTGTTTAGAATTACAACTGAGGACTTCCAGGACACTGTGGCATCTCATTACCCAGCATCTGAGCCACATGCTCTGCAACACCTGCCCCCACTTCAGTTATGACAGCACATGAATCTCCTGTGCTAAGCCAAACCTCCTCAATCCCAGACATCCCTCAGTCAGTGCTCCCCCCTCCCTCCCTCCCTCCCCTCTCTCTCCCTCCCTCCCCCTCCCTCCCTCCCTCCCCTCTCTCTCCCTCCCCTTCTTCCCCAATCATACACACACACTCACATTCTCCCCCCTCCCTTACTCCTTCTCCCTCTCCCTCCCTCCCTCCCCCTCCCTCCCTTCATCCCTCTCTCCTCCCTCTCTCTATCACACACACACACACACACACACACACACACACACACACACACACACTCACATTCTCCCCCACTTCCTCCCTCCTCCTTCCTATCTTTCCTCTCCCCTAAACTTTAGCCCTTACTACAATATCCCCATGAGCATCAAACACATTGCTAATGCTCCCATTCTAAGTGAAATTAAAATGTAAGTGAGCAGGGAGCTCAACAACAAAAAGAGATCCTGCTTTCCTTGGCAGAAAAAAAAAAAAGGTCTCAAGTGGTCCTCATTAATTCTCTTCTATCCTTCCCTTCCCACTCATTCAAATCCACTCCAGCCAACCATTTACATCGTCTTCTTCAATGAAAATGGCTACCAACAATCTCCTTTTAGAGCCAAACAGCTCTCAGTTATTTGTTGACATATGCAGCATTTATTCAGTGGGTCATCACAGGCTGCTTTCTCCTCATCTGTCTGTCTCCCTCTCTGTCTCTTTGCATCTATCTATCTATCTATCTATCTATCTATCTATCTATCTATTATCTCTGTCTATTTATCTTCTATCTGCCTATCTATCAATCATCTATCATTATTTATCTGTCATCTATCATCTATCATTTATCTGTCTATAAATCATCTATCATCATCTATCTGACTGTCATCTATCTATCATCTATCTGATTGTCTATCATCTACCTATCTTTTATCTATCTATCAATCATCTATCTGTCAATTATCTATCATCTATCTGTCTATCATCTTATCTGTCATCTATGAGTATCTATCATCTATCTATTATCTCTCTATTTATCTTCTACCTACCAATCATCTATCATCATCTAGCTGACTATCTGCATCTATCTATCATCTATCTGAGTGTCTATCTAGCTATCATTTACCTGTCTGCCTATCTGTCTACCTTTTCTTGCTTCTCTCTCTTTTCTTTTCTCTGACACTGTCCTGCTCACATGTCTGGAGCAGAGTTTTTGGCCTCTTTTCCTCCTGAATCATTGCTGTGGTGACCATATCCAATCTCATGTTAATGACTCACAGAGTATAACTCTAGACTACATCTTCCCAGACTCTGAACTCACAAAGCCCAAAATGTTTACGTGGATGCTTATACTCAGCATGTCTGAGCCCGGGCACCTGATGCCTCTCCCTGCCCCCCCCCAATAGTCTGCTCACTCCCTTTCTCTTAGACTCCCAATCCGAGCAAGCCAAGTGAAGGAGGCAACAGCAACTGCAGTTCCCTGGGCTTTTACTTTTGTGACTCTGGAAGAAAATCTACCAGCAGATGCCTTGGCTCAACCCCCAAATGGTGTCCAAAAGCTCAAGTCTTCCCGCCACCTTGATCAAGACCACTCTCATCTCATCTGTTAATGTATTTGACAAAAAGCCATCCAGAACAGATAATCTTGAAGATTTTGCTACCAGTAAGAAGAGAAAAAATAATATCTAACAGTCTTAAAGTCAAATATTTATTTCATTTTAATGATTTTTTTCCTTCAATGTTATTTCTGAAGAGACACATATTATTCCATTATAAAGATTTTATGTGTGTGAGTGTGTTTGTACATAGAGGCCAAGCTAATGGTGGATATCTATCACTCTCCACTTTATATTTTGAGACATGTCAATAACTTCCTATATATCCAATTCTTTCTTGTGCCCTACCCCCACCATCATTAAGCATAATAATTGCCAACATGATCCCACCACAACATGAACCAGGGCTTCTCACTTCTCTTTTATGCTCAACACCATCTAAGACAGTGGTTCTCAACCTGTAGGTCATGATTCCTTTGAGTGTTGATTGATCCTTTCATCAGTGTTGGCTCATCAGATATCCTGCATATCAGATATTTACATTATGACTCATAACAGTAGCAAAATTGCAGTTATGATGTGTCAATGAAATTTATTTTATCACAACATGAGGAACTGTGTTAAAGGGTTGCAGCACTGGGAAGGTTGAGAACCACTGGTCTTAGAGCTTCAAGGTCACTTGTGCAAAAGATGAAGTTGGAAAATGTCTCTAAATACTCCATTTCCTGGGTGAGGATGGAGCTCATTGGTACATCACTGGCTGAGCAAGCATGAGGCCTTGAGTTCAATTCCACACAATACACACACATACACACATACCCACACACCTACCCACACACACCCAAATACACACACACACACAACTTAAATAATAGTTTACCACTCATTCTTACCTCTTGAACGTCATCCAAATATTCTGCTGATCTGTCTCTGGGTTCCTGGACACTGACTGGACCCTTGTTGAGCAAACTTACACCTCTCATTGAACATGAGCTCTGATGTTGTATGTCCAGTGTCTGCATGACCAGCTCTCAAAACAGTTCATGATTTCTCATCATGTCACCATCCAACTGTGACCTAGCCCCAACTTTTGTTTTGTTTTGTTCTTTTAATTTTAGAACTGCAATCTGCTTTCTAAAATCCCAGAATGGTCTCTATTGAGCCAGCCTCATCTGCAGAGTGAGTGCTAGGACAGCCAGAGCTACATAGTAAAACCCTGATTCAAAAAACCAAAAACTAAACTGATAAATAAATAAAGTGTACACTCCCACAGATATGCACATACACAGACCAGGAGAATTCTTTCAAGACCCAATAACAAGAAGCAAAAAGGAAAATAATCATATTAACGTAAATCAAGATCCTGATAAACTGGAAGTTCAATTAGAGTTATAATTAAGTATGTCACTCACACTGCTACTTAGAGAGTCTATTTGTATGCCTTTATGCTCATAGCTGCAGATGACTGCTACAAACCACCTCTAAATTCAAGTTATCTTTCTTCCCCTAAGAAACCACTTCTGAAAACCCACTGGGCTTTACCAGTACTTTCTCATTCACTGCCAACATGTTCCTCTTTTCTTCTATTAATGTCTGCATGTAAGTCATATTTGATTAGGGCATGCATACATACATACATACATACATATATACATACATGTATGCCCTAACCAAATGTGTGTGTGTGTGTGTGTGTGTGTGTGTGTGTGTGTGTGTGTGTGTGTGTGTGAGTGAGTATTTCTTCCCCAATACTGCTGGTCTTCTAAGAGACAAGGTCATCTTCTAGACTCATCTAGAACCTTCTTCTTGAACCTCTTTCAAAAGAGCTTAACAGAGACCATTGCCTATTAGGGTTTTCCCAGTAAACATTCATCAAATAAAACACAGAATTATTTATATTTAAAGCATTATGGGTAACATACAGAATATTGTAGGATTTGTGAGATTTCTGCTTTTCCAGAACAGACAGAGATCCACCTGCCTCTGCATGCCAAGGGTTGGCACCAAAGGTGTGTGCCACCACACCAGGCTCAATAAAACTCTTATAAGCCTTAGTATGAAGAGAATATTTTGAAAGCAAGAAAAAGCAAAGCAAACATACAATATTCTTTCCAGTTGGGTGTATGGTGCATATCGATAACTCTAGCCGCACTTGGAAGGCCAAGAAGGAGACTATAGGTATGAGATCATAGGACACCGCAAGTGAATGCCAAGCTAGTATGGTACAAAGTGAAACCCTGCCTCAAAAACCAATGGCCAGAGGTGTAATGCAGTAATAGAACTCACCAAGTATGTGCACGGCCCTGGATTAGCTCTCCATCACCACAATAAAGTAAGATAGTAAAGTAAACTATGACCAAATCGTGTTATTCAACAAACTAGGCCACAGCTATATTGACCCTATGACAGTCACATGCAGCTAGAAGGCACTAAGTCAGAAGCATAGCGGCCCTGAACACAAATTCAACCTCAGCGTTCAGGAGTCAAGGAGTTCTAATGGATCACCTGCGTATGTCTTCTAACTGCAGATCAAAAGCTTCAAGTTTCTCTTGGTATTTCTCTGTAAAGTTACAGAACTCATTAAGGATTGCCGATTTCAGATCGGGGTACGGGCACTCCAAAGTTTCTAACTCCATGGGCTGCTCACGGAGCAGGTCAGCCTTCTCTTCTGAAGAATAGTCTAGAAACTGAAAGGAATGATTATTTTATTTAACGAAACTGAAAAATGGGTGAACGAGTCAATTGCCAGTTAAGTCACACCTACCGCCACACTCCAGTCCGCAAGGTCTTTTTCTATTTTCCGTTGCTCCTCGCTAAGTCTGTCAAAGGCAGCCTTGGACTGTTGCTTGACAAAGTCAACCTAGAAGATGTGTGGCATGTGGTCAGGCAGTGGGTGAAGTACTGCACTTCACCCAAGGTCCTTTCTATTGAAAGACACAGTCTCAGGAGCCAGGCAGGGGTGAAAATTAGAGGAGGGAAAAATCCTTTTGAAGATCTATGAAGGAGAAAGCAGCCAGGCAGCCAAGGCTCATCAAACAAGTCTCAGTGAGGATTCCAGACCCTTCACCAAAATAGGGCTCACCATGTAATAGTCTGAAGACTTCAGTCACACTTTCGCTCTCAAGAAATCTTTCTGGTAGTCTATAACTAGGCGTGGATAATGCTTTGTACTAGCTATGAAAGCAGTGTAGCACTATAGACTAGCTGACAAGTGGAGAGACAAAAGTTCAGATCCTTCACCTACCACAGCAAGCTAGTAAACAAAGGCACACAAAGAGGCATGCAGGGGAGGAGGAAAGAAGTGCAAACTGTGGGGGTGGCCGGTTAGGAACAATGGAGACTTAATGGGTAGAAGATGCCATCCATTGGTCTGAGAAAATAGCTGCCCTAAGGAGTAGGTTTGACATGTGAAAGGCACAGCAAGAAGGTCAGTCTCTGTGGAACCAAGCTCATATGAAATGGGCCAGTGTCATGCGAGAGATATGGTTGAAGGAGGAGGGCTTAAGGACTAGGAAGAGCCTGGGGTGAATTTCGGTAGGCAGACACCTTGATTTCCCTGTCCTGGGGCAGAATCTCAAAATGTGCTGGTGGGAGGGGCTAGGATGAAGGCAGAAGGATGAGTCACAATGAGGGTGCCTAGACATATTCAAGCAAATGTTGACACTGAGGAGCCTTCTACCTAACCGCACAAGGCAAGTATTTGCTTCAACTGCTCTATTTGGGACAAAAGTGAAATATTACATTATGTTTTTATTTCATTTTATGGGCAATGGTGTTTTCCTGCATTTATGTCTGAGTAAAGGTTGTCAGATTACCTGGAACTGGAGTTACAGACAGTGGTAACTTGTTGCCATGTGGGTGCTGGGAGTTGAACTTGTGTCCTCTGAAAGAGCAGCCAAGTGCTCATAACCCCTGAGCCATCTCTCCAGCACAACGTGATGTTTTTAAAAGACAACATACTGACCTCTTCCAGAACCATTGCTGAGTTAAACCCCTTATGGCAGGGTGCATGCTGGGAGGTGTGGTGCTGTTTCTTCAGGCCTCTGGTCAGTTGATGAATAGGGTAGACCACAGCCTTAAGATATGTGCACCACTGTTCTGACAGCTCTTTCTCTGTAGGAAGTGAAATTGAATCAAGGAGACACGTTCTTATTTTAAGTAAAGAACAGCTTATTAGTTTATCGACTTTTTATCTTTGTTTAGAAAAAAAATAACCAGACAGGTGTTACTTTTAAAAGAACATGAAGTAGGAGCCCACTTTCATAGTTCCAAATAAAATTCCCCTTGATATGTAGGTTAAAAAAAAAAAAAAAAAAAAAAAAAAAGAGCACTCACCAAAATGCATAAGCTCACAGAAACAATCATTTCCAATGCTCTCCTCATTGAGACAAGATTTGATTTCCGACTCCAATTTACATCTGAGACAGACATGACCTCAATCAATTTCTTTACAGTCATAAGTGAGTGGGGCAGGGACAGTCCATTGAATTTGGTCTTGTACAACTGCTCGCTTACTCGAGCCATGTACTGAGTTCCTAACACGGGCAGAAACAACAGCACAAGCAGTGCTCCCTGCCAGGCCTTGGCAGCATGCCACACTGAGCACCCCCAGGCACCTGAAAGCCATCCCACCTGTTCAGTGTTCAGCTCAGAAAGACTCCCAAGGCAGCAGGTTGGAGACAAGGGACAAGCAATAGGAATGGTAGCTGAAGAGGAGGAGCTTGGACTTACAAGGAGAGCCATTGTCTGAGTCAGGTGAATGGGAGCAAAAGAACATTTTGTTTTTATCTGGGAATGATCAATAAATCTTTATAATCGTTTACTAAATTTTAAAAGATACAGTCATTTTTAGAGTAAAACCATAATAGCCTTTAGGTGGGCATTCGGTACAATTATATTTTTTGCCCCTTGTTTATGTAACTGAATCCAGGACTTGTTAGCATATACCTTAATATTAAAATGGCATGAGAAAATGGTAGTTATTATAATACTTTAATATGATTGTTCTTTTCATTTCACAGTAAGTTTCTTTGACTACATGTGTTTATATAGTTGGAAGAACAGCATATTTAACAATTCATGTTGTAGTTTTGTGGAGTCATTTTGCTTATCACTGATATTTTACACTATTTCCAAATAGTTTTCATAACTAATGCTGTAATATTGGAGAGTATTGACATGTACATGTGTCATCACCTTTTAGGCCAATTCATATATGTGAAAAGGTGAAAGGCTGTTGTGATGATACTTCTATATTTCCCATTGGGCAGCTTTCTCCAGAAATGGGGGGAGGGTATGCATATGTGTCTACATGTTCATGTGTTTGAGTGTGTGCACAGAGAGGCCAGAGGTCAACCTTCAGTGTCTTTCCTTCTTAGGCTTTGTCTACCATTTTGAGACAGCATCTCTCACTGGCTTGTAGATCACCCAGGAGGCTAGACTGGCTGGCCAGCGAGCCCAGGGACCCATCTGTCCTCTCCTCTGCAGCTCAAGGATCACTATTGCACGCTAGACTCTCAGCCTGCTTTACACCTGGTTTCTAGGGACCAAACTCAGCCTTTTGCTTAGCTAAGCGCTCTACCTCCTGGGCTCTCCCCTGTGAGCCCCCCCTCCTGAGTCCTCCCCCCCCCAGCCCTCCCCCAATCCTTTGTTTCTAAGAGAGTATTTGCAACTCTTATATTTAGCATGGCTGGTCTTTTGGTTTTTCGTTTGTGTTTGTTTTGGGTTCTTTTCGGACGGGTAGTGGGAGGGACAGGGTTTCTCTGTGTAGCCCCGGCTGTCCTAGAACTCATTCTGTAGACCAGGCTGGCCTCAAACTCAGAGATTTGCCTGTGTCTGCCTTCTGATTGCCATAATAAAGGCTTTCAACAAAACTGCCTGGCATTTTTCCCCCTTGGGTGGGCAGGTTGGGTGCATTTTTATGAAGACAAACCAGAATTCACTTTAGAACAGAATTTTTTTACATACAAACATAGCACTCATACAACCAGCTTGGCTCCTTCTTTTTTCGGAGGGGTATGAGGGGTACTGAGGAGATAACAATAGGGTCGATAATATGTCAAAAAGGGGGAGCTGTGTGCTACTTTGGTGATCGAGGGGAACCAACTCCCCACCCAGATCTTTGAACTCTCAGGCCATGCTGAGGTCTGTGCTAGACTCGGATGCACCCTTCATCAGGCGAGCAGTCAGCAAACAGTTGCATTACAGACAGTCATACAGCAAATCATCTGCAAATGATTGCACCAAAGCTCACTTTGTGTCACAGAAGGAAACAACAGCAATGCTCCTGGGAACATGTAATCGAGACCACGGGACATATGATTTGAGTAAGCCCGACAACCTTCAGATAAAATTTTACAACTTTAAATATTAAACAAATTTGATATTTGGAAATTTTATCTAGTTCTCTAAGTGAAGATTTTAAGGTGCTAACTTGTGCATACATGTGTGTGTGCATACATGTGTATGTACATGCATGCACACAAGTAGAGGACAGAAGTTGACATTAGGCATCTTCTTTAATCACTCTCCACCTTATCTTTTTAAATTTTTTAAAGATTTATTTAGTTTATGTGTTTGTGTGTTCTGCTTACATGTATGTAGGTGCATCTTGTACATGGGGCTAGTGCCTTCGAATGTAATAAGAAGGGTTCAGATCCCCTGGGCCTGGAGCTGCAGACAGCTGCCAGACTCCCTGTGGGTCCTGAGATTCTAACCTAGGTCCTCAGCAAGAGCAGCAAGTGCGCTTAACAGCTGACCCGACTCTCCAGTCCTCTACCTCACTCTTTGAGACAGGGCTTCTCACTCAACCTGGAGCTTGCCTACTCAGCTGGACAGGATCCTCCTGTGCCCACACCATTGGAACACGTGTGGGCCACCATGAGCCTTTTATCACCTGGGTAGTAGAGACGGAACTCGGGTCCTCGTGCCTCCCTCTCAAACTCTTTACCAACTGAACTATCTCCCAGCCCATCTTCCCTTGGTTTTGACTAGCAAGGCTAGAGAACTAGATCTACTTTGATGTGAAGGGAAACTTTTTTTAGGGGGGGAAGGGGGAGCCAGTCAGCTATAAGATAATGAAACACAGGAGAAAAGTACCAATGTTTCAATCCCGGCTTCCCACATGCTAGCTTGTTTGCCTTTTGCAGACACTTTAACCCTCTCAGCTCAGTGGGACGCCTCAGCAGCAGCCACAGGAGAGCAATAGTATGGTTATTGTCTGGGTTGAGGTTAAGCACAGTAGCTGTTAGCTATGTTATCTGATACATACTCAGTTATCAAGGCGAGGTTAAACATCATTGTACCCCTCATCTTCTGCAGGTCTGAGATCATTAAATGAGGTCTTTAGGTCAAGCATAAGAATCTTCTCCTTATTAAAGGGAGTACAGGTTTGTGTGTGTGTGTGTGTGTGTGTGTGTGTGTGTGTGTGTGTGTGTTTCATTTTTAATATATATTTTTTGAGAGAGGGTCTCCCTTTGTAGTCCAGGTTAGCCTGAAACTTGCTATTTAACCCAGGCTGGCCTTGAAATTGTAGCACTCCTCCTGCCTCAGTGTCCTGAGTGATGAGATGACAGGTGCCATCCCTCATGCCAGGCAGGTTTTCTGAGGTAGACAAATACAGCTCTTAAACTACTAATTTGTTTAAGGTCCCTTCACTCCCACACATACAGCCACTTCTCTAATGGGTCGCCTATTGCTTTTAGTTTTTAACTTCTCTGAATATGCAGTAAAATTACCTGACATTCTAGAATAACACAGAACGTTATCTTGGCACTCTTTCGTGTTCAGTATTTAGTTGTTGTAAGTTTGCAGGCCCTGGGGTCATCATCACTTGAGAGATCCTCACCTCCAACATCTCTGTGTCCTCCAGGCTCAGCCAACAGAATGAGTCTCCATAATGCTGTGCATATGACTCACCTGTCTGGCTCAAGATCAACTTGGTCCACACAATAGGGAAGATGTAGAAAAGCCAAGGCTTATAAAATGGGGGGGGGAGGGAAAGAAAAGCAAAGCCTTCCCAGTGTCTTCCTTTGTTTGTGCCCCCGTCGGTAACCACTAGATTAAAGCTAACAAGTGGCTTTCCTTACTATTGCATTTCAAGTTATGCAATTTTTCAAAGTGGTTTTTTTCTTTTTTCTTTTTTTCAAAATTTTTTTTTTCATTTCAGTGGCCTTGAATACTTTTTCTCTACTAGAGGTGACATTCGAAGGGCTTGGTGTATCAGCTTTGGTTTTTATAGCCTTAGTATGTTGTACAGTTTATGCCACTTTATTTTTCTGGTTTTTAAGTTTCAGCATATAATCATGAGCCTTGCACCTGGCATGTGGGGGTCACTGGACAGAGTAAGCAGCTCCACAAGTCCAAAGCAAAGGCAATGGGGTCCAGGGACTTGACTTAGGCTGAGCCCACAACAGCGCTCTATCTTCTTAAGAATGAGAACATGTAATGACATTTATTTGGAAGCCGAGTTTATAAATACTGCATTGTCAGAGCAAATGGGCAAGCCTCAAATGTGGAGAAAGACATCTGCTTTCTCTTTTGGTTCTTTACTTTTGGAAAGAAAATTTTTTTCAGAGCTTATATTTAAGATCAAATATCAAACTATTATTTTGTCTTAATTCATCTTTGTCTGCTACAAATAGTGACAGGATCCAAATAAAATTGGGTGAGTCATGGTGCAACATGGAGCCAACACAGAGCATCCTGAAGTCCTCAGTTCTCTTGTCTTGAGAGCATCTATTAACCTTCTGTGTGCCCAGGATGAAACGATGACTGTGATGTTTGCCCCTGAGGAGCCTCTGCTTTATACGGAGAGAAGCATGTGGCCGATGTCAGCAGGACATACATACATACATACATACATACATACATACATACATACATACATACACACAGCCAAGCCTGGGACAGCGAGTAAAAAGGAGGGCGTGAGTGGCAGATACAGATGACTGTCCTTTACCCCATTGGGAAGCAAAAGCATATTCAACACTCCCTGCCTTCCAGAGTAAGCTAAGAAAATGTCACTCACAGGCAAAGGACTCTCAATTCGGATTGTGTGCATTAACTAAGACCGGGCACTATAGATGTGAGTCGATCACGGGAACTTCTAGGGGTTCCTACACGTTCTCACCTGGGGGGAGGATCCCCAGCCTCACCTGATTCCCTTCAGCCGCTCCTGCTCCTGCCACCACACCTGTGTGTGTTGTTTGATCAGCGTCTGTTCTTTAGCTGCCTTTGAAGTCGCCACGGCTTTTCTGATCTACATTTAAAGGAGGAACAAAAGAGTAGCAGTGTTCGAGCTTTTAAAAATGTATTTTTTCAGATCGCGGGAGAGTTGGGGAGAGGAGCAAAATGGTAAATGTGCTCAAAATACATGTGTGGGCTTCTCAAAAAATTACCAAGACTACAGTATTTTAAAAATATATTTCCACAAAAGAAAGGTTTCCTGTTTTTACAATCATCACTAGTACATCTTCCAACACAAATCCACCTAAAATAAGTATTGAATTAAATACCATGGAGAGGAGAGCTATGCACGGGGTGCCTGCCAATCATCCCAGCACTCAGGGCATGGAGGCAGGAGAATCATGAATTCAAGGCTAGCCTTAGCTAAACCAAGAGTATGTGGCTTTCTCAAAAACAAAAACAAAAACAAAATATCAATTAGAAGAAAGACAAAAGGGTTTAGGATAGTGGCCAATTTGAGACCCCTGTTTAAGATATGCAAAAATAAATGTGAAGTTGTTGTGGGGTTTTTTTGTTTGTTTGTTTTATTGTTTTTGTTGTTTACTTTTTGCTTGCTTTTGAAAAATATTTATTGTTATTTATGTGTATGGATGTTTTGCCTGCATTTATGTTTGTGCACTACATGTACATGCAGAGGCCAGAAGAGGGTATCAGATCCCCTAGAACTGGAGTTAGAGATGGTTAGCCACCATGCAGATCCTAGAAACCAAACCTAGGTCCCCTGGAATAGCAGTGAGTGATCTTAGCTCCTGAACCATCTCCCCAGCAATACCATTCTGGTTTTTATGCAATAAGTAAACCCCAAACTCCAATCTCAAGGAAGACTTTTTGAGAGTTTTCATACATTTGTCCCCACTTTGGACACATGTTCCCTACAAGGCACTTAGGTAGCATTATTCCTATTTTAGACATAAGAATGCCAAAGGCCAGAAGATTTGCTCAAAATCACAAAGCTTTTAAACATCACAATCATAGGTCCTTGGTGTTGGGTTGTATTTACTGAACCCTCATCATAAGAGGTACTGCAGGTGTGGCTACTGTGTCACATGTGTGTTCCTAGGTGGCAGAGAGGAGAGAGGCTATGACTACGCTCAGTGTTCTGACCTGTAAACAGCTGAAAAAGCCAACCTGTGACGCCCACCAGTCTGGCATCAGGCAGGCCTGGGTGGGCTCCAAGGAAAGGGACAAAGCTGGAAACTAGAAGAACTCCATTTGGGACTGCAGGCCTCCGGTGCAAGTGAGCCTTAGACAGGCCACCAGAGCAGGCAGGGCAAGAAGCCAGCCTGTGATGACCACCAGACTGGCACATGGGGCCTGGACAGGGAGCTAGCCTCAGGTGACCACCAGGATAGTGCAGCGCAGGCCTTGTCGGGGGATGGGTGGGTAGACTGTGCCAGAGATACCCTGTCCAGCTCCATCAGGCACAAGCGGGGCATAGCACTCCTCGGACCACTCCTGGGATGACTGGGACACTCAGAGACCCCAGGCACCACTAAGAGGAGCAAGTAAGTGGTGGAGAAGTGGAAGAGAAAGAGAAGCAGAAGGGTGTGTGCACAGCGAAGAGAGGCAGAACCAGAGACTCGAGGGTAGTGACGAACAGCCTGATGTGAGCAGCAGGTGATGCCACCTGGGACTACGGTGTGGTCCTGACCTGTGCTACCACTGGGCGCTACGTCTGGGTCCATTCCCCGTGCAGCAGCAGGGGTCTGTTACCACCAAAGGGCATGAGGGTAGAAGAGCCAGGTGAACATCCCAGGTCTGGGCTGTCACTCTGGGACATGTTGATGTCTGAGGGCTGTGCAGATCTGGCTCCACCCCTCACCTGAGCATCATGGGCGAGCTGGCCCTGGGGGTGGGAGGGTAGAAAAGCTGACCTCATGCCTAGTCAGCTGCAGTACCTGAGAGAGCGGCACCCACACATTGTGGGAGTAGCCACCCCTAGGATGCAAAATGTGAGAGAGCTGGCACTACCACTCATCTCCCATGCAGTGGCATGGATGAGAAAAAGATAACTTTCTCCTCTCTAGCCCCTCACCATTGCAGCAGGCAGGAGACCTGGTCCTGGGGTCATGAGAGCGGGAGACCTGCCCTATACCTCACCTGGGCAGCACCGTAGAGCTGACCCTGGCAGGGGCTTGAACAAGCCAGCCCTCAGGGCTCCCCTACCTCATTCTACCATCTATGGCAGGGAAGACAGCTGGTTCTAGGATCCTGAGAGTGGGGACACTGACCATGTCCCTCATTGGCTGCAACTCTCAGAAGAGCAGGCCCTGCACCTTGCCTGGGCAGCAGGGTAGAGTTAGTTGCAGGGATTGCCTGAGGGCCACCAGACTAATCAGCTCACACACCTCTCAGGTCCAGACCCAGGCTTGGAATTGGCCCACCCCAACATCTACTCCATCTATGAACTCCTGAAGTGCATGAAGGGACCAGTCCTACAGATCCAAAACTCTGGGACCTCCATGACACAGGGCAACAACAGGGTGTCTGAGAGGAGTCCAGTGAAGTTCCAGTATTGATAGAGTGGCAGAAACCAGAGGCCTTGTGCCTGACCGATGACTCATTGCAATGAACATTTGCAACCAAACAAGTGTAAACAAAAGCATATACTATGAGACACACTTGTGATACACTACAGCTCCCACAACGAGATTTTTTTTTTCTCTGTTGGTTGGGAGGTTGCAAGGGTGGGAGGTGGGTATGAGGGGAGGGGGAGATGAGTAAGATTGTGGTACATGTGCAATTCTACCAGCCTATTCCTTTGTTCCATCCCTCTCACCTGAGGGTGGTGTGACTTGAGTGGCTGTCCACCTCTACACTGGCCCAAAACCCTCTGATGTTTCACTCAATCATTGACACAGCCTTCTTCCAGCACTGAAGGCTGCTTGACTCCAAATCCCCAGCAGTGTCTGAACTTTGATTAGACTCCGTCTATAGCCATGTGTACTCCGAACTTTGCATTTCACGTTAACACTTTCAATATGTATGTACGTACAAATTAGGGCTGTAGAGATGGATAAGTGGTTAAGAGCATCAGCTGCTCTTGCAGAGGACCTGGGTTCAAATCCCAGGACCCACATGGTGCCTATAACTCCAGCTCTGGGGGTTCTGACAACCTTTTCTGGCCTCTATGCACTCTGTACTCACGTGCAGAAACCCACACAGACACATATACACATGATTAAAAAATAGTACAAGTAAATCTTTTAAAAAGAAAGTAGGGATCAGAAACTTGACAAAAAAATATACATATTTCCTAATTTCTCCACTACCAAACCACTTCAATACGTTGATAGCTGTAAACCGTCAATAAGGAAGATGTGAAAACTTGAGAGGACAAGTTCCAAAAAGGGATCTCATAATGCAAGCTATTTCCAGCTGCTGTTCGCTGATTACTTTAACCTTGAGTTTATCTTTGCGCACTCTGGGTTTCTGATTCAAAATTAAGGACATGGGCAAACAAATTAATCCAAAGAATGACTTCAAAAAGACAAAATCAAACCTTCTCCACAGAAGTTCTTGAGAGTGTTATATTTATGAAGTTTAAGAAAACTTAGATAGGAGACATTGGTTAAAAAAAAAAGTACATTTTCTACCTATTAAAAAAAATTAAGGAATGGGCTATTTCTACAGGCTGGCACCCTAGCACTTCAGTTAAGAATGTCTAAAGATGTATTTCAAATTCTTCCCATCTACAGCCTCTGAAGTTTCTTGCAACAGATACAATTTTAAAATTAGATTCCTTTGACATATTTGGTCCATGTTGTACAAAAAATTAAAACACATTGGTGGAAGATGTGAACATATCTTTTATAGCTTAAGGGAAAAAAATCGATGTTGTTGCCTTTGGGCTCAGGGAAAGGCCAATTAAATAGACTATAAAAGTCAAAAATCAAGCTACTATTTTTCACTAGACACTTCCAATACATTGTACAACATCTTATTTTTTGTTTTTGCTTTGTTTTTGGAAATTTAGCCATCGACTCTACTTTTATCCTCAGGCTACAAATGAAGAAAAACAAAGTCTTTAAAAGAACTCAAAGATTTAAAATTGTATCTTCATCAGCAGAGATTGCTAGATGATTCGAATCCATTTTATGGAGCAATAAGCCATATACAATTATTTTTAAGGTGGATGATAACTTATGCAGAATGGTGATGATTTAAAATACTTTGAGTAAATATGTCAAATCTAATGAATTCCTTGAAAGATCAGAAAACAAAAATCCACTGCATGTGATTTATTATGATTATGTACGATATGAAATCCCAACGTCTTTTGAAACAGTACAGAAAACTCATGGGTCAGAGCATCCAAGTTCAGAAATGAACATCTGTAAGCAGTGCACAGCTGAAGCTATACTGCATGTGCTTACACACTTGTCAAAACTCACTGGGATTGCTGTGAGCACTATCAATAAAGAGCTGTCAACACAACGCAAATAAAAACACCGCCATAAGATGCAATTCTTCATCTGCCAGGCTGCCAGTGGCTTTACAAAGCATTCCATGAGGCTCTGGTGACACACACTCACTCTTACATTCTAATGGGAATAGAAATTGATACAAGCCCACAGAAGGTAACATGGCTATGCATAAGATGTTTTCATTGATTAACTATGACCTAGTAACATCATTTATAGAAATGTATCTGAAAAGCATCTTGGCAAAGGTGTACAAAATTTTTCACTGCAGCACCATTTACAATAGAAAAAGACTGGAAAACAAAAGTTCCATCAGTAAATGTTCTTTCCAAAGTAAACTGAACCTGAATCTGATCAATTCTCTAGATGTAACTACCAATTTACAAGAAGTACAAAGAGAAAAACTTGTTAGATGACATGAAATGATGCAGGTGGCATCGTTCAAACTGTGAGGAACTATAAGGACCAATAATGACTTCTTCAAGACAAAGTATAAAACTACAAGAGGACGGGGGTGGGGGCGGGGAGAAACCTAACAAAAGTGAATCATCATGTCTGGCTTGTACTTAGATGCCTATCTGAATAATTTTTGAGAAAATCTTCTGAAGCAATCAAGGAAATCTAATAATACTAACTAGATAATGCAAGTTATTGAGAAACTAACATTTCATACACAGTGGTAGAATGGTGGGGCTTTTAAGTGCTACTGTTTAAAAGTAACATACTAAATGTTTATGAGTGAAATATTATGATGTCAGTGAGTTCCTTCAGGAGTGTTTAGCATGGGGGAATGTGTGGTGGGATCATAAGCAAAACTGTGGCCAAAGCTGATCCTTGTTGAGGCTGGATGACGTCACATGGTGAGTCAGCCCACCGTTCAAACCGACTGCAGTTATATGGGTAACTTCCTATAGGGTTAAAAAGATTTCATGGAAGGATACTTGAATTGAGCAGAAGACGTATCCATCCTAAACAAAGAACCTCAAATAAAAATAATTATTAAGATTTCTTTAAAACTTAATAAATTGTGAATGGAGACACGATGTACCAAAAACTGGCCTCAGTTTCCAGCCCAGATCCACTATACAACTTCAGATTAGAGCTGGCTCTTTGGAAGGCTTGATGTTTACTTCCGAGTCTCACCTAGCATCTGAATCTGAGCATGCTCAGTGTCACAAGGGTTATAGAGGACGGCATCACATCTACCTCACACGTCCATGTCAGTGAAAACATCCCGGCAGGCGGCTGAGCAGTCAAGGTCCAGCCTGACCTGCCATTTTTCCTCATGGGTCTACGTGTCAACATCATTCTGTGTCTAATTAATTAACAATGACAGTAAAATCTGAACACATAAGTAGTGAAATGAACAGGAAAACAGACACGGCTGGTACAGATATTCAGAGTAGCTTGTTATCTATATGACATAGGATATGTTCTTTGAGCTCAGACATATTTTATAAGAATGTAAGTAATAATATAAGTAAGACTACCAGAGATGACACTGATAATTTTAGCTAGTTCAGACTGTTTGGCATACAAACATCCATAAAGTTAAAATGTATTTTAAGAGCTTTATTTAATTCTAAGTTATTTAATCCTATTTAAGACCTGGGTAAGGAAACTCTATTTAGTTATTATTTGCATCTTAAAAAGTAAATTAAGGCAAAATGTCAATGTGAAGTCTCTAAATTGAATGAGAAGAGAAAAACTCCAAAACTCATGTACAATAACACTCTTAACACATCTTCCTTAATCCATGATATAATAAAAATGTAAATTACATGAAGAAAAATGAAAGTGTTAGACAACTTCGTAGCAGTTCTCAAAATGCATTCATCCTCACTAACCCTAAACTGAAACAGCAACTGAGGCACCACTGCTTTCCAAGGACCCTTCCTCATCTTATGAATTGTGCACATGAAAACCTGGAATCAAAAACCTAACAGAGTGATCGCGAAAGACTGACTGAGCCATTTTCAATCATCACAGAAATCTACCAAAGTACAAATTTTACATGCCATTATTTCTAGAAATTATGTAACCAAAAAAAAAAGGACTTTGGGGGGATTATGTTCTCCTATAAACAAAAAGGTCAACAATGCAACTTAATATGGCAGCTGGGGGGAAGCAGCTGTATCGCCTCCCACGTGTGAGTCCAGGGGCCTGAGGTGACACCGAGCAGCTGGCACTGGGGAACATTTTCTGGTCTTGTACTTAATGTTAAAAATGTAAACCTTTTAGTAATTAAAGTCTTAAATGCGTGTAGCCTCAGATAGGGAACCTATCATTAAAAAGAAATTAGCTTGGACCAAATACTGAACTTAACACTCAGCTAACTCATCAGCATTCAACCCAAGTGTCTTTGTGATGCATCTCAGACAGATGAGTGGATGGATGGATGGATGGATGGATGGATGGATAAAACTAGGAACAAGTATTTACATATTCTTCTTTGGTTGGTTTGGTTTGGGTTGGGTTTGTTTTTCAAGACAGAGTTTCTCTGTGTAGCCCTAGATGTCCTGGACCCACTTTGTAGATAAGGCTGGCCTTGAACTCACAGAGCTCCACCTGCCTCTGCTTCCCAGAGTGCTGGGATTGTAGGCGTAGACCACCTCGCCCAGCTTACACAGTCTAATATTAACAAAGATGTAGCGGATATGTTTGTAGTACTTTTACTTCAGAAAAAAACTTGGTAGATCTCTCAACACATTAAAAATACTCATTAATTTTGCCACAATTCTAGAAATGTATCCTATAGGGTAGAGGATTCTAGCACACAGAAAAGCCTCTGTCTAAAGGGTTCACGGTAGCAGGATTTCCAACATCACAGAGTTAAAGACAAATCACACAGCTTTACCATCTTCAATTCATCCATGGACATCACTTGTCTTTTTTATATATTTGTTTTTGAGATAGAATGTTGCTGTGTAGCCTAGACTGGCCTTAAGGCCACAATCTTCCTGCCTCAGCTTCCTGAGTGCTGAGATTTATTAGATTTTAAAAATTCTCCATCTCTCTCTTTCTTTCTCTTTCTCTCTCTCTCTCTCTCTCTCTCTCTCTCTCTGTTTATCTGTCTGTCTTACATGTGTGCACCCACCTACATGTGTAATGCACATATAACAGGTGTGCACGAGCTCTGGAGGACACAGGATGACCATAGGTGTCGGCTGTTGCCTGGTCAGGCTATCTGGCCTGTGCTCTAAGCATTCTCCTCCCTTGCCTTCCATCTCACCATAAGCAGCCTAGGTCATAGGTACAGACTGCACATCAGGCTTTCAGGTGGGTGCCGAGGGTTGGGACTCAGGTCCCATGCTTACATGGCAAGCAGTTTGCACCCTGGGGATCTCGCAAGCTCTGCTTAGTAAATATTTCATTGATGTCCAATGAGATCTCAAGTCCAGTGAGGTGTCTGAAGAAAACACATTTCCTGAATTCTGGAGGAAGCATGCTTTGTTGAAGTTTGTATTTACTATAATCTTATCCCCAGGCTTATTTGACAAATCTCTTTATCCCAGCAAATAGTGCCTTCCAGAAGGATAAGGCCCACTATGCCAGTCACATTCTGTCTGCAAGCTAAGTAGCAGACAAAGCCTAAACTTTGTGGTCTGCGGTGTTGAGTAATATAGGAACTAATACAAAGATAATGTGGTAAAATGTTAGGAGGAAACATATATAGTATGTCATATTCATGCTTATATTGGAAGGTAATAAAATACATACAAATGTGCATGTATATATGCTTGTATGTGCACATTTTAACTCTGTGAAGTCTTAGAACACAAGTCATGGACAGTTCTCCCAGGAAGATAGCCACAGGGCTTTTCTATGAAATTACTTGGAATGTCTGCTCGATGTGACCATAGTTTACAGTCGAGCCTGAACCAAGCAAACCAGGCCCCACTTTTCTAAGTTCTCACCTGAGTTTGTAGTGATAAAGCTCATGGAGACAGGGGGTGTCTCTAAAGTGTCACATGTGCTTTGCTTTGGGAAGAATGGCCTTTTAAAAGATATGACTAATAAAGGCCACACAAAACTACCAAACCCTAAAACATTAAATATAAAAAAAAAAAACTTGTAAATTGACATCGTGCTTCACCAGGTTCTTCGATGCAACCAAGCAACAATAACAAAAATGCTACTTTTAATGAACTCCATTCTTTGCAAGAGAAAAATATGCCATATGTGTAATCCTCGGCAATACATAGCTTAAAATACTATGCATGATCGTTTGCACATGGCCCCTTCAAATTTAGTCAGTGTTACCATTTTCATGGTATTGGACACTTATTTGAGGAGAGGGGCAGAAAATTCTAGAATAGAAGATACCCGAGGATATATTTATATGGTGTTGGAGAAAGAGCACTCAATCAGAAAATAAACCATGGCCGGCACTTGCCAGAATATTTTACTTTTCCTATCAAGTTAAAAATTGTTAAAAGCTAATGAATCTATCTACCCCAAAATAAAGTTTAATCCAGCTAAATAATGATGCTACTAACAGTTTGTATTGCATGTAAATGATGCCACATCGCTGACAGGACAGTGAATGGTAGCTGCTACTCAGTATTGTTAATAGTTCTAAAAACTATCTGAAGAGTCATTTGTTTTCCCTTTTCTTTCCTTTTTTTAAGGGGAAGGATTGGATTTTGGTTTTTTGGTTTGTTTGTTTGTTTGTTTTTCTTTTAAACAGGGTTTCTCTGTGTAGCCTTGGCTGTTTGAACTTGCTTTGTAGACCAGGCTGGCCTCGAACTCACAGAGCTCTGCCCTCCTGAGGATTACAGGCACTCAGCTTTGTTTTTTATTTTTAATGTAAATACTATCATATCTCCTAGCAGTTCAGTTTACCAAATTGAAAAACAAAAACAAAATCCACTAACCTTCAGCTCTGTGGAAGCAGACGCTAGCTTCCTAGCGTTGGTTAAGGCGCGTAACTGGTCATAGTCAGCTGCCTTATATTTGGAACGTCTCACTCCATTTTTCAGGATATCTGCTTTTCAGAAGAACAGAAAAATGGCATAGAAATAATGTCACATCATTCAAAATCAAAATGTAGTTAAGGCAAAAATATTGAGGTTAGGTCATATTTTTATTTTTAAAAGCAAATAAAAGATGGTTGCAATGTTCATGATGTACTTAATACTTTGTATCTAGAAGAACAAGGCCGCTGCAGTCCTGTATAACATCGCTTCCAAAGGGCATAGAAAGAGCAATCCTGTGTGAGGTCAACGTTGCCAATGCCAGAAATTATGATGCTACTCAATTTACTTGCATTTCAGACATTTTTAAAATGTTAGGCACCAACAGGAAATATTTAAGCATCACATCTCTATTAATCATACTACACAAGTAGATACTGAAGTCATAAATAAGTTTATAATTCAAAAAAGTTAAATCTGAAAAAGCTTTTAAAATTAACACTAAATATGTAATAGCTCAAATAAGATTTTAAGTATGTTCAATACTTGTATACTCTCTACCCAAAGACATATTGTCTCTGAATTTAGTAGATTAATCTTTTTGAGAAAACACAGGAAGAGGTCCACTAAAGCCAAGGCATAGATCACAATAACCTAAAAATTTCTAACAAAAACTCACACTTGTATCAATATGAACAACTAACGTCTGGCCTAAGAGGATGCAAACATCCTCAGGAAGAACAAAGCAGAAGAACTTTGAAGGCAGCACTGTCCTGTCCCCAGCTGTGATTGAAATGGGCCTTATGCAGAACTGGCCAATCATTATGTATAAGCAAAACCAGTCTTCCTTAGTAGAATTTTAGAAATCAGCATTCTAAGTCTGTATCATTTCAAAACTGCATAATATGCTATAAATCAAAAAAGACAGATGGAAGTAGGAAAAAAATACCTGAGCTGTCATTCCTCTGAATCATCATGAACGGCCAGTCTCTTCTATTCACGCTTCCTGTATCTGTCAAAATATAAGAAACAGCTTAAATTTTACAGACCGATTTTCTAATATTTTTAGAGATGTGTTCACTTAATTATTTTCAAAAGTGATAACCAGGAGTGGATATTAAAACTCTATATTCTATGGTATTTTTTCCTATGGTGTGTGTGTGTGTGTGTGTGTGTGTGTGTGTGTGTGTGTGTGTGTGCGCGCGCGCGCGCGCGCGCGCGCGTGTGTACAAGTGGTGGTGCAAGGTCAACTAAATGACGCTGAGTTATTGTGCCTCGTTTCATAATTTTCTGATCCATGTATGGGGGGAGGGAACTACTCACATCTACTGGTATTTACAGTATCCAAAAATCTTAGAGGGGAGTAGAAAGAGAGAGGAAGGTCTGTAACCTTTTGAAAACCCTGCCAAAATATCATCTGCAGATTGTCCACCAGCTTTGGGAATAGGGGTATAAACTCTAGTGTGTAGTTCTCGTGGGTCTTTGAGCACAACCATTGTGCTCTAAGGCTTTGATGACACGGGCACCCCTCCCAACAGCTGCACTCTACTTACACTCACCTATTATTGACTAAGCTCCTTCCGAAATTCCCACCCTATCTGTCCATTTCTACTGTGGTCGGAAGAGTCAAGCCACCTCCCGCTGGAATGGACAGAGCCACACCTTTGCATCTGAATTAGAGAGGGCCTCTTGTTTCTCCCATCCGGCCCCGTCTCTTCCATGATAAAGCCAACCTGTCCTCACACTTGTGTAATGGCTAAGTTGACGTTTGTCTCCCTTGATAGACATTGCACTGCAGCGTACTTCCACTTGTACCTTGTCATCTTTACTCTTTGTTGACTGCTTGCTTAGATTTAGAATAGCCTAGGAGGCCTTCCTCTGGACATAGTGGACATAGTTGAGAGAAAGTTTCTAGAGAAGTTTAACTGAGGAGGGAAGGTGTGGGTGGCATTCCATGGGCCAGCGTCCCACACTGAGTGAAAAAGACAGAGTGTGAACAATAGCACTCATCTCTGTCTGCTTTCTGATTGCAGACACGAGGCAGTCGGACACCTGCCTCATGTTCCCACTAGCATGCCTTCCCTCCGGGATGGACATTACTCCTCAAACTATGAGCACAACCCTTTTGTTGTTTTTGAGAGACATTTTATCACAGCAATAAGAAAAGTAATGACTACGCATCATCTTTCTTGAGTTTTTGTCAGCGTGACCCAAGCTGGAGCCTTCTGGGAAGAGGGATCTTAATTGGGAAGTTGTGACTGATGATTGATGTGGGAGGGCCCAGCTCACTGTGGGTGGTATCACCCTGGCAGGTGGTTCTAGGAGGTTAAGAAAGCAAGATGACAAATGGATTGAGCTAGAAATGATTCATAATTAGTGAGTTAACCCAGAAGCAGAAAGAATCAAATGGTATATACTCACTTATATCTGCATACTAGCCCAAGGGGCATGTCCCATGAAAGTCTTCACTAACCAGGAAACTGGGACAGAGGGGAGGGCATCCTATTGGGACTCTAGATGAGAGAAGCATGGGAGAATAGCAAAGTAGAAGGATCCAGAGGGTCCTAGAAACCTACAAGGAGAACATTATGATAGGCAGATTTGGGCCCAGGGGTCCCGCTCAAACTATGGCACTAGCCAAGGTCAATACAGGCGGTAAACTTCAAACCCCTACCCAGATCTAGCCAATGGACAGGACATTCTCCACAATGGAGTGGAGAGTGGGGTCTGACTTTCACATGTACTCTGGTACCTCATATTTGACCAAGTCCCCTGAATGGGGAGACCTGGTGGCACTCAGAGGAAGGATAGCAGGCTACCAAGAAGAGACTTGATACCCTAAGAGCATATACAGGGGGAGGAGGTCCCCCTCAGTCACAGTCATAGGAGAGGGAAGTAAGGGGAAAATGGGAGGGAGGGAGGGAGGAATGGGAGGATACAAGGGAGGGGATAACCATTGAGATGTAATATGAATAAATTAATAAAAAAAATTTTAAAAAGAAAACAAGATGAGCAAGCCACGGGCATTAAGCCAGTAAACAGTGTTTCTCTAGGGCATCAGTTCCTGCCTCCAGGTTCCTGCCTTGACTTCCTGCCCTGACTTCCCCACGTGATAGACTACAGTTTTACAAGATAAACCTAGCACTTCCTCCCGGAGTTACCTTTGTTCAAGCTTTTTCTGGGGGGGAGGGGTTCAAAGCAGGGTTTCTCTGTGTATCCTTGGCTGTCCTAGACTCACTCTGTAGACCAGGCTGGCCTCGAACTCACAACGATCTGCCTGCCTCTGCCTCCCGAGAGCTGGGACTAAAGGCGTGCACCATTGCTCATGCTCTTGATCACAGTACTAGAAACTGGACTAAAACATATGGTCTCCAGTGCTCACACAAAATATACTAAGTGTTGAACAGATTCTGTTTAAGGACATGAGTAAAAAGATTCTTAAAGTCCTCTAGCCCCTCGGAAGAATGTGGAGAACAATTTCTAAGTATACAGTAGCCCCGCTTTCCCAATCATTACTTTTGATTTCTTTTTAATATGCTTTCACAGTAAGGCTTACAGACAGAAAGACAAACATGGACGCCTTTTAGGCCCACTGGGTTAATCAAGTGAAAGAGCCAACAAGGAAGAAGACCAGAGAAAATGGAAGAAGGCGGAAGAGAATCCCATGCCCAAAGACAGACAGATGCTTCTTTTCATTTTATAATATGCTCAAGTACCAGACAGGTAAGGAAGTCACCTCAACGAACGTACATGAGGTTGTTAGCTCAGGCTTGCCGTACCTTGTCAGTTGTTTTCAGTGCTTTCCTCACCTAACTCCTCTGTGTTATGTCTCTAACTAGGAGACCTCTAGTCTTCTGGCTCATAGATTAGTCTTTTCTCATGGACAGCTTCCCCTCTTTAGTGTTGGCCTGCAATGCATTTTACAGATTTTTAGAGAACAGATCCCATAACTTGCTTAAGCAGTTTATTCTTAGATGCCTTGCTTTGCTTTGGTTTTTCTTTAGAGCTATATCTTCCTCATTATGCCTGAATTTATCATTGGGGTATTTGTTATGTAGCTGAGCAGCCTGAGCGTTATTAGTTCTAATCATTTCTCATTAGTTCTTCCAGGGCAAAAACTTTATATTCTGCAAACTAGAATGCACAGTGTTACAATGGAATGAACGTGTGCCATTCCACTTAGATTTAAAAAGGATATTTTGGATATTAGGGGAAAAGTACCACTCAAGCTAGACTCTGGTCATAATATTTGCACTAACATTTAAAATATTTTGAGAGCTGTCATGTGGAACAGATAATAACTTGATACCATATCAAAGCTATTGAATGTTGTTTACAGTATTAGGCTGTTTGGTAAAACCCTTGTTATCTTAGAGAATATATCCTCATGGGTAACTGATTAATCCACACAACCATACAATAAGTACTGATTCAGCAATAACAGGGTAGCTACAGATTTTCCATTTTGAAAAGTCTAAATATAACTTTTTCTTTCGCAGTATATTTAAAGTCCGCCTCACCATGGGAAAAAAAAACAATTCATTTTATAAATTATAACTCTGCTTCTTATTTTCTCATCTTTAGGGAGTCTGACTTTTCATCTACCCTGTAGAGACTTAGTTAAACCCACATGTGTTTGTTAATTTGTCTCATTTAACAAAAGTTTAGATTCTCTATCAGATCTGTATAATAGAACTTTATGCTAAAATGTTTTCCAAATCTCTTGCCATTGAAAAACTACCATTACATTGTGTATAAAAGTATTCATCCTATACTCTGAGAAAATTTTCCTAAATTCACTAGTTTTAAATGTTTTCTACTATTAAATCTATTTAGAAGGCTCAATATTTTGACAGCATTCAAGCACTTTCTGAAGTGTCACATAATGTAAGCAGAGAATTCTTTCAAGAACCAAGTACTCCTAATGATTTAGCATGGGAGACCCTGTTCAAGTGCAGTTGTGCACCATCCGCATTTAGCCACGGGCTGAAGCAGGTGGTTTGGATTTCTCACTGGCAAGCAGATAAGTGGCCTGAGCAGCATGCACCTGTTGCAAATCTGGAAGTGTTGCTTTTAGCGTAGCTTGTCAGTCCTTGATCTGAAGTTCATGGAAACTGCATTTTGTACTTCTGAGGTTTTTAAGAACTGTGTAAGAGCAAATACTCTCCATATTGTTGATGGAGCTAGGACAGTCCCTTACAATAACGTATATGCTGCCAAGCTTTGCACACTGGGTGAATGTTCACAGTGAACAGGGCGAACTCGTTAGTTTAGACTTGCCACCAAACTGCTTCACGTCAGGTTGGTTTGTTTCCCATACTGATAATGAGTTAAGCCTTATTTTCAGCAAGTTTTATCATGTGAAAGAGCTCCGCTAGTCACCGGTTGTTGGACCTTTGTTGGTCCCCGGAATTCTAAGCATCCCAGAATGCTAAAGGAAGCTGGTCCAAGTCACTTGTTTATAAATTTTCCAAATTGTAAATTTGAATACCTATTCAGTTCTTTGACATAAGAAATACTACAAGTGAATCCATTTTTTGTAATGACCAAATTTAATGATTTCTTAGAAGTGTATAATACTATTGAAGGCTAAGTAATAATTATGTCAAAAGATTCAAGTATGTATGAATTCTATATGGCTGGGCCAACACAGCTAGATTTTAAGTTCATGAAGACAAATTGGCTTTTGGTTACAACATTTATTTCTAGAGATCAACTTAGGTGAGATTTTTATATGCATACTTAAAAAATTTGGGGCTGGTTAGATAGAAACAGGTAAAGTGCTACCAAGCTGATAACCCAAGTTTGGTCTTTGGAACTTATGTAGTGGAAGGAGAGAAGCAAGGCTACTGATTGTCCTCTGATCTCTATGTATGTACCATGAGACACACATGCTCACTAATGCACATGCACACACAGGCACAAACACACATACATGTAAGCACATAAATTAATGTAAAAATTAATATGATTTGAACTATGTATAGGTGGTAAGGAACACTGTGTGGTTTGCATGATTTTCCTTAGCAAACCAGGAGACCAGATTATATAAACCAAGGTAGCATAAAGAGAGATGGGAAAACTCACTCTTCTTAAGATCCTCAACCCTTGAATCTCAATGCCAAGAAAGTTTGGTCTTTGGAACTTATGTAGTGGAAGGAAGTGCAAGCCACACTTTTAAGAGTGACAATTTCTGGAATGCAGGGTTGCAGTTAATTTTGACTTCACTTTTGCTTAAGTACTGTTTCTAAACTTTTATCATAGAGAGAAACACACAGTAAGAAGAACCACATTGCTGGTGATTATTTCATCATATATTGGGAAGACTCTATCACTGTTTCTATTTTTGTAGCAGTTATCAAAGAAACCAAATTTCATAATATCAAGAAACTCTCAAGACACGAACCTGTAACTACGTAAGAGAACAAGCAACTGCACCGAAACCAAAACCACAGACCTTACAACCTTTTCTACTAAAAACAGGACATACTAAAATACAGTTTGCTAATCTTACAATTTAAAATTTCTCAGTGTCAGTTTTCATGTTCGGTAAAGTACAAGTAAATAGTTTTATGTTTTTCAATTATAAAGGTAATACTTAAAATCATGTCAAATTACATAGAAAATTGCTTTTTAAAACCTGTCTGACTCTATTTAACCCTGACACACAGTTATATTTAGCTTTAGAAATTATTTTTCAGTATATTCTAATGCATACACATTAGTGTATCTAGTGTAGTGTATCCAGTGTAGCTAGTGTAATCTGTATACAAATGTAATAATGGCATAGGCACTGTTGTATAAATCAGTTTTTATTTAGTAATATAACTTGGCCATCTTTCCTTGTCATTCTGTTACTACGCCTCTGTGCATAAATCTACATGGACCTCAATGGCGATAAAACGAATATGTTCACTAATATAGTGGGAAAATGCATCTGAGAAAAACATTTTAATTTGTAAGCATCAATTTACTCATTTTATATGTGTAGCATGTGGGCGGGAGCTGTGCGTGCACGTGTGGAGGTCAGAGGACATTGTACAAGAGCCAGGCACTTCTTCTACTGTGTGGATACCAGAGATGGACATCAGGCCCTCAGGCTTGCAGCTGACTGAGTGCCTTTGCCCAGTGAGTCTTCTCATTGGCTCTAAAAGAAATTTTTTTCTAGGAAAAACTTAATTCTGCCCCTTTACTATAAAACAGAATCAACAATCAGACAAGAGATCTACAAAAATCTCTGCTCCTCTCATAATTCATTAACATTGGCTTATGAAGCAAATTCCACATATAGTCAACCTTTTGGAAATGTCCCCATTCTTATGTCTGCAGTAGATCAGAGAGACTAAATCTTGTTTTTAAAAATAATTCAAGTGTAACCTGCTGATCCCAGTGCTTTTCCAGGTTGGAGAAGAGAGATGGGTAGACAGGGAAAGAGCCAAGAGAGGCCAGTCTCTGCAGACCTCTAGCAGTCCACAGGAAAAAAAGTGAGAACAAACAATATGGGGTGCCCGTTCTCCCATTTATAACTCCCAAAGCTATAGCAGTAATACTACAGCCCAAGATTAAAGGAATATACACATGTCTTACGCCAACATGCTCTTCGTTATAGCAAGATGGGAGAGCAGAGCCAGGCGTGGTGGCGCACGTCTTTAATCCCAGCACTTGGGAGGCAGAGGCAGGCAGATTGCTGTGAGTTTGAGGCCAGCCTCGACTACATAGTGAGTCCAGGACAGCCAGGGCTACATAGAGAAACTCTGTCTCAAAAAAAAAAAAAAAATGGGAGTGCGGAAAGGATGATAGCGCTGATATTCCTAAACAAGACAGCATGATGGGTAGTTCTCAGTTTTGGCAAGTCAGCTCCAGGAAGGAAAAAGTACAATTTCATGCGACAACTGTGCTGTGTATAATCCCAGCACTCACGAGACTGAGGCCCTCAGAACCTCTGCTGTGTCATACCGCATGGCAAAGGCAAATAGTTAGGATGCTGGTTTACCCAGGTGCCCAGTGTAATCACTGTGACTTTATAAGAGGGATAGCAGTACATCAAGGTCCGAAAAGGAGACATGATGACAGAAGCATGGGTCAGAAAGAAGAGTGATCCGACCCAAGGGGCCTTGACCAAGGAGGGGTGAAACCGAAGAACCCGGAGGCTGCAAAGGGTGAAGACATGGATGTTTCCCTAGGGGTCCCACAGCCTTGCTGAGAGCCGGATGTTGGCCACTGGGACCCATTTTGGAGGTCTGGCCAGCAGGGTGGTATGGTGATACTTGGTGTTGTTTAACCCACTAGCTCTCTAGGAACTCCTTTTTCCACAACAGGAGTCTGACAACTCCTTCGACCTCCCCACCAAGTCTTGCACACACACTCGCTGGTGTTGAATACCCTTGTCTGAGCCACCTCTGTGGCTGTGCTTCTCAGCCTCAAGCTACCGAGCTTCTTCTAGTTCTGACAAATGATTCCCCCTCTCGGTCCTGTGCTGGCCCCGTGTGTGTATCCCCACTTCTCTTACTTCTGCATCTCCTCCAATGGTCACCGATCAACTACCATGTACTAGATTAAGGGGAAAAGATTGTATGCAGGCCCCTGCAGAGACTCCTTCCTTCACTATTTAAAACATTTAAAACATCCCTGTCGACTCCTAATCATTCCATTAGGTTTCTACTTGCCAGAGCCTGAAAATCTGGCTATCTGTCAGCAATTTTGGAACTATCACTATCACTTCACTCTTAGAGTGTCTTTCTCAATCTGTCTCTGTCTCTGTCTCTGTCTCTGTCTCTGTCTCTTGCACACGCGTGGTCTCTGTCTCTCTGTCTCTGTCTCTCTCATACACACACATGTATTTGTATACATACATATTATATGCACTACATGTTGATATGCACACCACATATGAATATGTGTATATCAATATGTATATTTATATATGCATATATGTTTATATGCATATATGCATAAATATATATATACATACGTTTACATGCACATGACACACAAACACATATATGTATATATAATGTATATGGCTGTTTTACCTGTGTATGTCTGTGTACTACACACATGTCTGGTGCCTGTGGAGGCCAGAAGATGACATCAGATCACCTGGAACTGGAATTACAGATAGTTGTAAGCTACCATGTGGGTGCTGTGAATTTAACCTGGAGCCTCTGGAAAAATAGCCAGTGTTGGTAACCACTGAACCATCTCTCCGGCCCCTTCCTGGAGCACCAGGACCCTACTAAGTTGTAATAACAGTGTGACAGCCAGCCTGAAATTCCTAGTTAACTTTACTTTTAATTTTACATAGCCATACAATTTTATACAGATTTGTTGTGATTTACGAGAGAAATTGTCTCAGACACGTTCTTTAACCAAATGATTAAGAACCCCGTCCTTTTTCCTGTGATTAGCTGTCACAAATGCATCGCTCTGTCTTTTGATTACAAGCTTGTTCATTAAAAGAAAAATGTGCAAGCCAAGGCTAAAGCAAGGTTATGAAGTTCAGTAATTAAATGGAATTCTGATGTGCTTTCCCCTAGTACTGCTGAGAAATTTTACCATCTGAAGTTTGAAACTGGCAGAGACAGTCAAGTGCTAATACCCATTCTCCACTTTCATCGTCCTAACAGATTCCAGTTTTTCTCAAGGCTGGAATATTGTTCTTTTGAGGCTGTATGTGACCATGCAGTAGAGTTCCAACCAATGAGATGTAAGCAGTGAGGTGTAAGAAATCAGGTGCGGGGCGGGACAGATTTGCTTTCTCTTGCAGGTTCACCCCTGCCCTTTCATTCTTCCTACCTGGAATACAGGTGTGAAACCAGATACAGAGGCAACTATACAGAGACTATTTGCATGAAAGATATACAGAAAGAACTGTGCAGAAGCAAGCCAAGTGGAAGCTGGACCAGTGACATCAAGACTCCGCTGTCCTTGCCCTGCACTGCTTCCTCTGGACATGATATTATGAGAAAAATAAACCCCCACATTTCTGCCATCCGGTTCTATGATTTCCAACCACACAAAATTCTCAACTACTGAACTACTGGGGTAATATAAAGCACCCTCCATAGAAAATAGCTTTCGGGGACCCTCTATATAAAGCAGCATAAAAACTGTTCTACAGAATTACACAACAATATAGATGTATTTAAAAATATCACTGCCATTGCTCTTCAAAAGCAGCACAGAGATTTCCACCTAGCAAAAGCTTCCATTTAAAAATTCAATAGAGTAGAATGTTCAGTTTAAACATAGCTGGAGGAAAGGACGTAAAAAGGTGTGTGGGTGGTTCTGGAAGACGAAAGAGAAAAAAATACTCCACAACTTAATTAAACTACTAAAAGGCAATACACAAAAAGACATAAGGCAAAAGAATGTGTCTGTGGTTTGTAATGCTCTAGAATGAATAGTTTTTCCACAAAGGATCAATTATAGAGGAAGTAATTTTCTTATAAAATATTATATGAACATCATTTTAATTTTAATAAAAAGCAGGAATCCACTAGACTTTAGCAATGAAGACTAGAAAACAGCTCAGTAATGGTCCTGCAATATGGTAGACGCTGATACATCTTGAATGAATGAAATAGTTATAATACTTAAGAAATGCTTATTCACTTTGTGTTACTGCCAGTTAAGAGTTGATAACATTTCTAGGCTAATAAGTAAAATTCAAATCCCAAGTAAAGGTGTTAAGATAATGTTTAAAGAGAAAGTGGCAGAAAAGTGAAGAGAAGAAGGAACAAACAGAAATCACTTCCTGTTTCTTTTTTCAACCACCTCAAGTTGGAGTCATAAAAGGAGAAGGGGAGGGGGAAGGAAGGAAGGAAGGAAGGAAGGAAGGAAGGAAGGAAGGAAGGA
>OU015750.1:33020703-33037075 GCA_907169655.1 Acomys percivali
GGAAGGAAGGAAGGAAGGAAGGAAGGAAGGAAGGAAGGAAGGAAGGAAGGGAAGAAAAGTCTCTTTCCCCCCTAAAGGCAAATTTGAAGCTCAGAGGAGGCAGTGTGGGATAACTTGAGGCTGTTAACCAGCTTAGTTAGTAATCTACATAGCAAGTCACCTTCAATAAGACACATTCCAGGCTAGTCACTCCTTACTGAGTGATGTAAGGCAGTGCAGCATCATAAGGCAGTGAGATTTGAGGTAAGAGGTGCTGAGCAGCATTAGGTAGTTAGGGGAGACCTGGTTCCACCCTTTTCCAAGGTAGTTTCAACCAAGCCTGGATGGAAGTAGCAAAGCTTCAACTGTCTCTGACTTTACAACTTCTTGTGAGAGAATCACGTTGCATCATCCAAACAATGATTTAAATTTTGTTTTGTGAAAAAAATCTGTTATTCAAGCCAGGGAGGGGGAAAAACAAGTGTCTAGCCTTTAGATTCTGCCTGTAGATAGGAATGGGGCTGAGAGGGGCCAGGCTCATTGAACTCAAGGACAGTGAGGAGTTTTAGGTACATAGGATTTTCTTCTTGAATTTAAACGTAGCACTGAGGGCAGGAGAGATGGCTCAGTGGGCAAGAGCACATGCTGCTCTTGTAGAGGACCTGGGTTCTAGTCCCTGCAAGACACAGGTCAGCTCACAACGATCTGTAACTCCAGCAGTCCATTGGTCTGATGCACCAGTCTGGCCTACAAGGGTACCAGGTAGACATGCATGCAGCCAAAACACTCATACATAAAAGATAAAACTACATCTTTTAAAAAAAGCGAATGTACCATCAAAAGACTTTGATTCAAGCCAGGAATGGTAGCACACACCTTTAATCTCAGTACTCAGGAGGTAGATGCAGGTGTGAGAACTTTTCCATTAAAAAAAAAAATAAACCCAACAATGGTCAATAATATGAATTACTAAGAACTACCACTTTTTTGGTAGCAATCAATAACAAATAAATTAAAATGATGAACTACAATATGCCCAGTCAAAATAACAAAGGTCAGTAAGCTGACGTATGCCTCTAAACTTGACACAGGGGTAGGGAATCCAAGGCCAGGACTACATCCACAGAGAGAGAGTGGGGTATATATGGGGGGGGCACTGTTAGGATTCTGCTTCAGTCTGCCTACTTATGATGTCATTGCTTACCTGCCATGGGGGCGTGGCCCTGCCCAGGACCATATAAAAGAACAGACCATCCACAAGGTCTCTCTCTGCTCCTCCCTTTACTTCTCCCCCGCCTTACCTTCTCTCCCCATGCTCAATTAATAAACCTCATATAACATAATATCTGGTACCTTGTATCTATCATTATCTTATTCTCATATATAAAAGGGACCGTGTTCACAGCAAGTGAGGGGTGTATCTTGGTTGGTAGAGTGTTTGCCTAGCTGGCAGACAGTCCTGGATTCAGTCCCCAGCACAACATGAAAGCAGGTGTGCTATGCATTATTCCAGCACCGGGGAGATGGGAGGATCAGAAGCCCGAGGTCTCCCTCAGCTACACAGCGACTTGAAGGCCAGCCTGGGATACATGAGACCAGGCCCTCCCTCCCACCCCTGCCCACCTGCGCCCCCCCCTCATAAATTCCAGGACCTCGGAGTTCTTTACCACAAGCTAATGTGAAGTGAAAATGTAAGAAGTTGGGCAATATTAAACTAAGAACTTCTATAAGGAAATGAAAAGGCAACTGGCAACCTAAGCACTAGGAAAATATATTTGCCATCCAAGCATTTTCCTTATAAAAGTGTGGATCTAGACATATAAATTAGTAAGAAAAAGACTGACAACCTATAAACAAAATGGAACACAAAACATAAACAGACACTCCACAACAAAAAGACACCATCACATACTAAGAGGCGTTTGACTTCACTCATTAAAAAAAAAAAAGCAATTTAAGTCACAATGTAATAGCACAATCAGCATACCTTGGCAGCTAAAACTGAAAAGAAAATGTTCAATGGCAGAGAGAGGGTGGAAGCGCCAGAACACTTATATGGTTAGGAGAGTGTAATTGGGGCATTTTCTTCCGGGAATTCGTTCAGCTGTTTTTGTCCTGCTAGTTAACTCCTACACACACTCAGTAGAAATGTGTACACAGCATCATCAGAAGATAAGTGCAAGCAAACTCCTAATAGCCTGTTAAGGATGACCTCGATGCTGAAGTCTGAACGCTACCACCAGGTCAAAGGTCTATTAGGTTAGTAGGAAGGACCTTAAAGAAGTTATGAAGTGGCAAAGGCTCCTCTCTTTTCAATGAGATCAGGGTCCTGAGAAGGAGTCGGAAGTTATGGGATACCTCTCAAAGTGAAGAACACCCCCCTCCGCAGACATCAGGTATGCGGGCTCACCACTCCTAGAATCATAAGCACCAAGTGCGTGCCATTTATTCATTATCTTAGTGGTAGTATAAGTTGGGACATAGTTACAGATCCACTGGGATTATTAGTTATTGGGGATGGGAGGAAGAGTGGGTGGTAAAAATTACCCAATATTAGCAAAGCAAATACTATTTGGATTTAGAAAATGATGCTCCTGGTCCTGTCCGAAGGGAAGCGTGAGGAGGCACAAGGTGTGGTGTAAACAGCAGACACAGTTCTTCTTCCAAGCACAGTGTTAAATTAGCTGCTACCAGATCTCACTAAAACCTGCCACCCAAGGATATTTGACATAACAACATGACAGAATTAGCGAGCTTGCTGAAAGGTACTCAGATACCTGGAAAACCAAATCTGCACATTCTAATAGCACAATCCCTTTCATACTCAGAGAGTCACCATGACCAGTTACTATTATAGTGAGCATAAACAGTCACAGATAGATTGTGCATTAATACAAAAATTCTTTAAAAAGCTACAAAGTAAGAATATTTTTATGTAATAAAAGGGTGTATAAAAAAAATCTAAGCTTGGAGTTGGCTCAGTGGATAAAGTGCTATGCAAGTGAGGACGCTATAGCCATGTGAAAGCTGGCCATGGCAGTGTATGCCTGTAATCCCAGGACTGAAGGAAGCAGAGGCAGGTGGATCTGCTGGGAGCTTACTGGCCAGCCAGCCATTCTAGCTAAAACAGTGAGATACTCTGTCTCAAAAAAAATAGGGTGAGGAGAGATGCAGGAAGATATATGCACAGAGGTGACTGCACACAAACACAGCTAATAACACAGATGTACACACACAGCACATACACAAACCCAGACACTATATATGTATGTATATAGATACATACATATATATATGTATATATATAATCATTTGAAGTGAAAAACCCACCACCACCACCTCTTTTTTTTCCCCCTCCCAAAACAGGGCTTCTCTTTGCAGCGTGACTTTCCTGGAAGTCTCTCTGTAGACCAGGATGGCCTTGAGCATAGAGAGCCACCTGCCTCCGCCTCCTAAAAGCTGGGATGAAAGGCATGCACCACCACCCAGCAACCCACTTATAATCTGGACCTTTTAAATGGGGAAGATACACCTTTAATCCAGATCTTTTGAAGTGGGAAGATCTGCCTTTAATCTGGGCCACACCTTCTGCTGGCAGCCTGTTAAAGGACATGGTGGTGTCACCTGTGTCATAGTTAGAGCAAGTCTTCCCGTTCCTTCTCTCCTCAGAAGAGCCTTGGAAAGGGTGAGGTACAGATCCGGGCCCAGCAGCTGCTGCTCACACGGAGGCATCTGTACGGCCTCCTGGAGGCTTTGGTCTGAAAGCTCCCACTAGGAGGGTGCAATGCCCAGCAGAAGCCCATTGCCTCAAAGGCAAGGGCTGCCAGCCTGTGTCAAGGGAACCACCCAGCTGTTCCAAGGGCAACAGAGCAGAGGAAGCTAGCTCCCTTCCTTAAGGGACCAGAGAAGATACTCATTAAAATCCTCCCACCATCAGTATGCATTTTATGTCTTCGGTGTTTCCTTGGATCTGTTACTTCTTAAATGTTTCTGTCATGTACCAGATGTGTGTGTGTGTGTGTGTGTGTGTGTGTGTGTGTGTGTGTGTTGAATTATTGTATGGATACATGCCTCAAAAGAACAACCCTGTAAGATAGTTTCCAGCAAGTTATCACTGTGGATGGTAATCTTATTTTTTAGGAATCTTTTGCAGGACAATTGTTAAAGACTTTAATGTGCAAAGATGGCTACCTACTGTTGCCTTGGTGAAACATCAGAACACCTGTGGTGGCTTCCTGGCTACTTTCTGTGTTCCCAGCAGGCCTTCCTGTCCCCTTTATCCAATAACAGCAGGCCCTGGTGCCCCCACAGATCACAGAGAGGAGCATGTCACCAGGTCTACTCAACTGAATGACTCATGTCGCCTCTGACATCACCATCCATGATTGATTTAATTTGTAGGCATATGACTCAAGAAAGCCAACAAAATGCTTTTGCACAGATATTTGTGTTTTCTTTCTTCACTTTCTTTGTCAAGTAATGTAACATCAATTAAGTTCTTTAAGTTTGAGATACTAAAAGAATGTCCCTCAACTTAGGGACAAGGGGTAGACTTGTGATGGCCATTCTTAGTTGTCAATTTGATTACATCTGGAAATAACTAAAACCCCAGGGTCTGGGTACAACTGTGAGGGATTTTTTTTCCTCAATTAAATCTTTCAAAGTGGGAAGACCCTTTTTAGACCAGATCTTTTGAGGTGAGAAGATTCACTTTTATTCTGGGCCATACCTTCTGCTGGCAGCCTCTATAAGGGACATGGAAAAGGAGTCTTGCTCTCTTTGCCGGTTTGCCCTCCCTCTGGCTCACAAGCCCATTCCTTCATTGGCACTGGAGCCTACTTCTTCAAGATTCCAGTGTATCCTAAAGACCAGCTGAGACATCCAGCTTCATGGATTGGACAACTACTGGACTCTTGAGCCTACTATTTATAGACAGCTATTATTGGACTAGCTGGACCACAGCCTGCAAGCCATTCTAACATATCCCATTTATATAAACATAGATTAATTCTATAAGTTCTGTTCCTCTAAAGAACCATGAATAATGCATGCATATGCATATTTACTACATATATGTAAATATATGCAACATATCTAGTAAATGACTGCAAAGCTACACATAAAAATGCCACAGAAATAACCAACATAAATACAATAATTTTTGTTCTATACTTAATCACACTTTTTAAAAAGTAGACAAGGAAGTTTCCCCTGAAAGTTTTTATTGTAAACTAACTTTTGTATTTTGAAACCATCACCGACTTTATGGGAAAGCTGCAAGCAGAGTAGAAAGAAATCTGTTGTTTTCTGAGGGAGGCTTTGATTTCACGGAAGTTGCTGCCCTCGTTACCCGGCACTCCTACACTCTTGAGAGGCACCCTACAAACAAAACAACCTTCCGTGTAGGCACTAGACGGCCCTCAGAAAGATTTAATACTGATAATATTGCTATCAACCTATCCTCAGCTGTCACTCCAGTTTTGCCGATTGTTCTAGCAATGTCCTTCACAGCAAAAGCCCCAGTTCAGAGTCAAGCCCTGCGTTTGGTTGCCATGCCTCTTTAACCGCATCTGCCTTTGATTTTGATGATTGTGACACTTTGTAGATTACACGCCAGTTTTTCTCTGTGGATTGTCCTTCCAGCAGGTTTTGTCTGGTGTTTCCTCCTGATTACATGCGTGTTAGGTCTGTGACAAGACTGATATGTTCTTCATATTGCAGTCTGCTTCCCACTTGTCCCTGGGGTCATTTCCAGTGTTTTATTAAAGCAGTTTCTGTCAAAAAATCTCGTTTTAATGTTACTCCTTGTGTTTGCCATTAGTGTTTTGTAGAAAGGTAACTTTGAAACGAAGGAGATTTACTCACTAGGTACACAATTTATGTATTTGCCTATCCAGATCCATTGTATCTAATAGATTGATATCAGCTACTGTTGATAGGTATCCACCAGAGAAGACTACTTAGACAGGGTTTAAGCCAACAGAAAGTCTTTATTAGCTGGTGGGCAACTACCCTGGGAGTTTGGAAATCTCAGTGTAGCCCCAAGCCTTTCTCAGGGTGAGCTTTTAAGCCTAAGAACCATATCCTGGATTGACACACTTCAGTTAACAGGAACAATCAGCCAGAAGTAGAACTACATGAGCCAAAAAGCAAGGTTAGTACATTAGAGGCATTTTCAGAACTATAGTCTTTAAAGGCTTAGATCTTTTTTTGTTTGTTTGTTTTGTCAGGTGCGGATATGCACTGAGTTTTATGGCCTGAATGGTACTTCCATCATGGCATCTGTAGTGCTAAGATCTGGGGGTCTTCTAAGGTCTAGGGGCCTGTTACATACTACATGTATTTCTATGCTCAAATTACCTCAAATTTAATCACTGAATCTCCTTCCACCTGGTGTCTGTGTCCCATGTTTTGTAAAATTGGTGTCCCTGTCTTAGTTCATGATGCTGCGGTATTGAGGTCTGGCATGGCTCAGCTAGGCTCTTCACTTGGGCCATGACGGGGCTGAAATCAAAGTCCAAATCTTAAGCAAAATCCCATCTGCAGAACCATCCATGTCTGATGCAATTATCTGTGGTGTTAGGACTGAGGGTCTCGTGTACTTGTTTAGTATGAGCCAGAATAGCTGGGAGAAAGTGGGCTTCTTGCTTTTATTGCCGCGCAGCTGCCCTCATAGTCAATGCAACCAGGCAAAGTCCCCCTCTCATCATCTCCTTTCCATACGTAGAATCCCTTGATTTCATCTCTAATCCCCAAAGTTGGAAACTGTTCCTGGAGTAAGGTCACGGCCCCTTTTTCTTGTCAGTTATCAGGAACCTTAATTACCTGCCCAAATCTCTTTGGCAACATAAGATAGCAATATCACAGAATACAAAGTGCAACATAGTCACACCCTGCCTGTTACACAGCATGTGTACTGGGGGTAGGTTTTCTGTGGGAAGTCCTTTTAGAATTCTGCTTATTGTATGTACAGAAAGTGCTAGGATAGTGTCTGTCATTATAAATATAAATGCATTAGCTAATATTACAGTTTATTATATGAAAACTCAAGAAAATTGTAAAAATAACAATGTCGTGATAATGACAAGACTGTGTGAAATAACAGTTGATACCAGACAGAAGATACACATTGGTGGAACTTTCTGAAAGCTTGTTGAGTGACACATAATGAAAGCCCAGTGCTTCCATTTCCAGGAATTCATACTAATGTTATAATCACAGGTACACACACAAAATAATCAGGATATCAATTATAGTACACTGTGTATAATACTCTTTTTCTCATTTTTAGTTCAGGCTGGCCCAAAACTCTCAATTATCCTCCTGTTTTAGTCTCCCAAGTGCTAGGATTGTAGGAGTGAGCCACTACACCTGGCTAATAAACACTTTTTTAAAACCAAGAATTTCCTTTGAGGGACTTATTAAATAGTACAGCATAGGTATTCAACAAACTATTATGAAACCTGAGAAAAAATACATGGTCTGAAAAGATTTAATGAGAGAGACTCACTCGTACCACAAATGAAGTACAGGATTTCTAAAAACCCTTGGCCAGTCTAGTCTGTCCAAAGACTGAATGGATAACAGCTTTTCTTAATCTCCTTAGGGCTACATCTTGGTCAAGCTTCTATGGTACCTGGAGAGAATTTTTGCCTCTTCACACTTGCATGGGTCAAACAAGCCTTCTGGCATCTCTTCAGAGTGCCCTTCCTGGTGTGCCAAGTGTCCTTTGGCAAGATAGGGTCACTTGAAAAGAAAGGGAGCATGACCTGTCACCATCTGTCTGGTGCTGCCCATCTGCCCAACAAGGGCATTATGAAAAGGAAGGCTTTGCCTTGTCTCCTTCCCTCTGGTTGCAGTCTCTTCCAAGGACCCTAAGGGACTGACATCTGGTGATGCACTCTAAATCTACTGTCCTGTTTACAGCAAACTGGCTAAAGTACACCCAGCCAAAATCTTAGAGTATCACTTTTGTCTATCTTCAGCTACAATAGAGGTGTTTGTCTAGTGTAAAATACATGTTGGTAGTAAAGTGGGCAAAAGCAGAGGGAAGGAAAGGGGCCATCAATGGTGCACATCATCCCTTAAAACGGCAGCAATGAGACCCAACTAACACACTTGTTTACAGATTCGCATTTAGGAAATGGCTAAACTAGATGTCTTTGGTTTGGGGTTTTTTGTTTGTTTTCATTTATTAAATTTGTGTGTGAATGGGGGTGGGGGCACGTATGGCACAGAACACACACGGAACTGAAAGGACAACTTGAGAAAGTTCTCTCCTTCCACCATCTGGGTTCTGGGCACTGAACTAAGGTCATCGGGCTTGCTGGCAAATGCCTATATCCACTGAGCCATCTCATCAGTCAAAAATGAGTTTTCAAGCTGCCAGCTACACTCTCGTCATCACATCAGTGATTTCTGACTTAGTTTATTTTATTCAAGAAAGAAAAGGAGAAAGGAAGAAAGAAAGAATTCCTCAAGAAACACAAACGCTTAGCCATCTTCAGAGCTACCCCCACTTAGACCATGAAGGCAAGCCAATCACATACAAGATCAATTTAAGGAATTTTTCTCACCACCCCTTCAACCCACAAAGAGATGCTTGCAACTCCAAACTCCACTCTTAACAGATTTTGGCACCCAAACTAGTATTTTTCTAACTCCTAATGCCACAGTTCTTAACAAATATCAGTGGCCCCGTTCCTGCCTTGGTGTGAATGAAACATGTCCCTCTTAGGCTCCTGTATCTGATCACTTGCTCCCCAGCTGGTAGCATAGTTTATGAAGATTTAGGAGTTTGGCCTTGCAGGAAGAAGCACATCAGTGGAGGTAGGCTTTGAGATTTCACAGTCTTGCTTCACTTCCAGTTTGCTCTCTCTGCTTTGAGCTTGCGGTTGAAGATGTGAGCTTACATCTTCCTTCTCATGCCCGCCATGCCTGCTGCCTGCTGCCTGCTGCCTGCTGCTCACTGCTATGCCTGCCCATCACACCATGATGGGCACTTACCTTGCTCCCTTAACTTGTCTTAGTTATGGTATTTTATCACAGCAACAGAAAAGTAACTGATACAGAAGTTGGTACCTCAGAGTGGGCTGCCGATATGAAGAATCTGGCCACACGATTCTTAGAAGAGCATGGGAGATTCTGGGACTTTGCACTACAACAGTTCATGCTGTAAACAGAGCTTTTTGCCATTTCCTTTCCCTGTAGAAGCCCAGAAAACAATATCACTAAGAGCGATGTGGACTTGGAAGGGTCAAGGGGTTTCAGAAAGGAATAAGATTAGCAACTGGGCTAGAGGCCACTCCTGTGCTGCCTTATTAAAGAATCTGGCTGATTTCTGATCTTGTCCTTAAGAACTTGCCTGAAGCTAAATTAAAAAATAATTGGCTAATTTCCTTGGGAGACAAAATTCCAAGATAGCATTAATATCGATCAAGTCTGTAGCATTGTTGTTACTGGTTTGCCTTATGCAGGCTGACAATGAGAAGGAGCAAGTGGCACTGAAAAAAATACAAAACATAGCATTTGAGTAGGAAAAGAACACTAGGAAGCTTAATGTTACAGCCTAAGAGCTTGGCACAGTTAAGGGGCCCCTGTTGAGGCAGTGAAACAAAGGAAAGGGTGCCTTCGGGACAAGACCTCATCCAGCTAAGCTTCTGCCTTAGAAAAAAAGAGCTTCAGGAGTTTTCTGCTCCTGGAAAAGAGCTGAATTTAAAAAAAAATGTTATGAATGTGAGTCAAAGGGCTGAGTTTTAGAGACATGAAGGATGCAGGAGTGAAGGGGTCATGGACTCTGCTGCTTCAGGAAACCACTGAGGCCAGGCAGTATGTAAGAGGAGAGTCTCAGAATGAAGCCTCTGAGAGAGCAGTAGCCCCAAGAGGCCATTGTGTGATGCTGTAAAAGCAAAGCCTGGGTTACAGTGCAAACCCCAAGATGTTGGAGATACCAGAGCTGTGAGAAATTTGCCATGGAGAACTACATAAAGGTAGTGGAGGCAACCCAAGAAAGAGGTGCATGTTGCAGGCAACAAAGCTAGAGGGATGGAGCCATCTAAGCCCTTTCACAAGGAGCTAGAGGCTTGATATTTGCTCTAGTGGATATCAGCCAGTCTTGCTTGGCCCAGTTTGTCCTCACCGTGTCCCATCCTTGGGAATGGGAACACATATTTTGTGTCATTGTAAGCTGGGAGTATGTACTTTGCTCTTTGGTTTTACAGAACAGGGCTCACTGTGAGAGATTGTCTTAAGTCTCCAAAAAAACTCAGGACTTAAAGCAGGTGTTGAAACTATGGGGACTTTTGAAATCAGACTAACTGTGTTTTGCACTGTGATGCAGCCATGGACCTCTGGGGCCAGGGAATGTGATGTGATGGTTTAGAAGAGAATGTCCCCCATAGGCTCATATATTTGAACACTTGCTCTCCAGATGGTGGTGCTGTTTGAAGATGTTTAGGTGTGTCTTCGCTGAAGGAATTATACCACTAGGGGCAGGCTTTGAGATTTCATAGCCTCATTTTGTTTCCTCTTTTCTCTCTTTGCTTCAGGCTTAAAGGTGAAGATGTGACCCTCAGCTTGCCGCTCATGTTGCCTCCTCACGATGATGGACTCTTACCCTCTGGAACCATAAGCCAAAACTTTTTTTTCAATACGTTACCTTTAATCATGATGTTCTATCACAGCAGCAGAGAAGTAACTAATACAATCCGTAAAGATATCAAATTGTCCATTTTGTTTCCTGGGATTTTTATATGCATACTCTTCTTTCTTCTCCTTCCACATATTTGACCTTTTCCCATTGTCACAGTAAAATTTAGTCAGCATCCACCTTCAAGAATTTCTAATTTTCACCCTCCTCAACGCTAACAACCTGCCACATTCTTGTTGTAGTTCTTGCTGATCAGTATTGTATAATTAATTCAAGCTACAACTATATCAGCAATACAAGAATACATATATGTTTCTCAACACTCCTGTCCACTTGATATTTTCCTTGATTGCTTCCTTGCTTCTTGGAACAGCATAACTTTCCAGGCTCATTTTGGACTTTTCTGCTCATGGTTTTGAACCAAATATTTTTTCCTAGGTGTTTGGGATCTTTAGAGAATGGATTTAGAGGACAGTATCTAAGTGTTAAGCATGCTCTGAGCTATTGGGATGCTATTACTCAACCCAACCAGCAAACAAAGCTAGTCTACCAGATTGATTCTTATGGCTGTGATAAAACACCATGACCAAAAGCAACTTTCAGGGAAAGGTTTTACTTGGATTACATACCCTGTGTTACAAAGTCAGGTTGTGACTGATTTAGTAAGCTGTAGATACACCACTTATGGAAGCACTTATGGAACCACTTATGGTTGCTATTGTCACCACAATTTAAAGGTACAAAAATTGGTGTAAAAACTCTAGATGTGGATTCAGACCAAGTTTTTAAAAGATTGTAAGGTAGTCTAGAGAGATGGTCATCTGCATTTGTGTGTCCAGACCTGCACTCAGATGAGCACACATATACATAATTTAAAATAATGAAAATAAATCTTTACAGGATTATTTCTATGACATTTCTCATTTCTTGAAAATAAACACATAAATTATTAAATTTTCATAGGTTAAATATGAGAGTCTCTTAGGATATCTTAGTTGTCTCTAGGATGAGAAAGAAATGCCTGTGTCTTTCATTCTCTCTACTACCTGAAGAAACGTGAAGAATAAATAGCCCTTTAGAGAGTTTTAATTCAGATAGGTCTTTCAGTTTGAAAGAAGGAAGATGTAGAATCTTTTAAAAAGATGCATATGATAAAACTCCTACTAATCTACTATAGGACATTTAGCTGATCTCAAACCAACTTTAATTCCTAACTTATGCTCTCTTTTTATAATAAACACTCTTTCAAATGCACTTATCCAGTGGTGTGGTCTGCCACATCCCCTCCACGTGCCATTTCCCAGGCCCCAGTTCTACTTGAAATCCCCGAGTCTCACAGACACAGAGCAGGGATAACTAAACATAATAGAGGCTATATACAGCAAGCCTATAGCCAACATCAAATTAAATGGAGATAAACTTAAAGCAATTCCACTGAAATCAGGGACAAGACAAGTCTGTCCACTCTCTCCATATTCAATTCAACATAGTACTTGAAGTTCTAGCTAGTGCAATAATATAGCTAAGGGCAATCAAGGAGATACAAATTGGAAAGAAGTCAATGTATCTCTATTTGCAGATGATAGGATAGTATACTAAGTGACTCCCAAAGCTCTACCAGAGAACTCCTACAACTGATAAACACGTTCAGGAAAGTGACTGGAAACAAAATTAACTCCAAAAAATCAGTATCCCTCTTTTATATAAATGATAAATGGTCTGAGAAAGAAATTAGGGAAGCAGCATCCTTCACAATACCCACAAATACCATAAAATATGCTCGTGTAACTCTAACCAAGAAGTAAAAGACACGTATGACAAAAACTTCAATTCCCTGAAGACAATTGAAGAAGAAGCCAGGTGGTGGTGGCACATGCCTCTAATTCCAGCACTTGAAGGCAGAGGCAGACAGATCTCTGAGTTCAAGGCCAGCCTGGTCTACAAAGTGAATTCCAGGACAGCCAGAGCTACACAAAGAAACTGTGTCTTGAGAAAAAAAAAGAAAGAAAGAAAAGAAAGAAAAATAGAAAGATTGAGGAAGATATCAGAATGTAGAAAGATCTCCCATGCTCATGGATCAGTAGGATTAGCATAGTAAAAATGGCCATCTTACTAAAAGCAGTTTACAGAGTCAATCCAATTTTAACCAAAATTCCAACACAATTCTTTACAGACTTGAAAGAGCAATCCTCAACTTCATATGGAAAAATTAAAAACCCAGGATAGTGAAAACAATTCTATGCAATAAAAGAACCTCTAGAGGTATCGCCATCCCTGATTTCAAGTTGTACTACAGAGCGATAGTAATAAAAACAGTCAGGTTGATCAATGGAATCAAATTGAAGACTCAGAAATAAACCCACACACCTACAGACACTTGATTTTTGAGAAAGAAGCCAAAACCATACAATGGAAAAAGAAACCATCTTAACAAATAGTTCTGGTCTAACTGGATGTCTGTCTGCATGTTGAAGAACACAAATAGATCCATATTTATCACGCTGCCCAAAACTAAAGTCCAAGTGGATCAGAGACCTCAACATAAAACCAGGCACACTAAACCTAACAGAAGAAAAAGTGGGGAAGAGCCTTGAGCTCATTGGCACAGGAGACAACTCCTGAACAGAACACTAATACTCATGCTCTAAGATCAACAATTAATAAATGGGACCTCGTGGAAACTGAAAAGCTTCTGTAAGGCAAAGGACACTTTCAATAAAACAAATCAGCAGCCTACAGAGTGGGAAAAGATCTTCACCAACCCTACATCAGACAGAGGGCTAATATTCAAAATATACAAAGAACTCAGGAAATTAAACACTAACAAGCCAAATAATCCAATTTAAAAATAGGGTATGGAGCTAAACCAAGAATTCTCAACAGAGGAATCTCTAATGGCCAAGAAACACTTAAAGAAATGTTCAACATCCTTAGTCATCAGGGAAATGCAAATCAAAATGATGCTAAGATTCCATTTTATACATGTCAGAATAGCTAAGATAAAAAATTCAAGTGAAAGCACACCTGGCAAGGATATGGAGGAAGGTGAACATTCCTCCATTTACTGGTAGGAGTGTAAAATTGTACAACCACTTTGGAAATTAATCTGGCACTTTCTACGAAAATTGAGAATAGTTCTACCCCAAGACCCAACAATACCACTCCTGGGCATATACCCAAAAGGCATCTCACCATACAACAAGGACATTTGTTCAACTATGTTCACAGAAGCTTTATGCATAATAGTCAGAAACTGGGAATACCCTAGATATCCCTCAACCAAATAATGGATAAATAAAATGTGGTACATCTACATAATGGAATATTAAAGACAAGGAAATCATGAAATTTGCAAGCAAATGAATTGAACTAGAAAATATTATCCTGAGTGAGGTAACTTAAACCCAGAAAGACACACATGGTATGTACTCACTCATAAGTGGATATTAGCCATATAGTACAAGATAATTATTCTACAATGCATAGACCTAAAAAAAGCTAAGTAACAGTGAGGGTCAAGGGAGGATGCCTAAATCTCCCTCAGAAGGAGAAATAAAATAGACATCAGAAGTGGATGAAGAGAGAGAACTGGGTGGGAGAGGAAGTAGGAAGGGGAATGAGAGTGGGAATCAGGTGGGGGAAGAGTGGGGGATGGGAGGTGAGAGGGCTAGAAGAGAGAAGAGAAACGGATGTGAGGCATCTCTGGAACAAGCTGGAGGCTTGCATCAGGGTAGGCTCCTGGGAGGAAAAGGGGGTGACTCTAGATGAAACTCCCAGCAGAGGGGGATACTGAGACTGAAGTGGCCACCACCTATAGACACACAGGACTATAACCAGTGGAGGGAGGGGGAACAACAACCCACCCACAAAGTCTTTGGTCCAAAATTTATCCTGACTACAAGGCGTGTAGGGATAAAGATGGAGCAGTGTTGGAGGGAAGGGGCAAACAATGGCTAGCCCAATTTGAAATTCACCCCATGGGAGAGAGCCAACTCCTGACACTACTAATGATACTCTGCTATGCTTGCAGGCAGGACCATAGCATAGCTGTTCTCTGAGAGGCTCATCCAGCAGTGGATCGAAACAGATGCAGAGACCCACAGCCAAACATTAGACAGAGCTTGGGGAGTCTTGTAGAAGAGTTGAGGGAAGGGCTGAGGAACCCAGAAGGGACAAGAACTTCACAAGAAGACCAACAGAGTCAACTAACATAGGTCCATGGGGCTCACAAAGACTGAAGCACTAATCAAAGAGCACGCATGGACTGGGCCTAGGCTCCGGATACATATGTACCTAATGGGCAGCTTGGTCTTCATGTGGGTCCACTAGCAAGTGGAGTGGGGACTGTCTCTGACATGGACTCTGTTGCTTGCTTCTGGATCACTTTCCCCTAGCTGGGCTGCCTTGCCAGGCTTCAGTGGAATAGGATGCACACTTGGTCCTGATGCGACTTGATGTGCTGGGTTGGTGGGTTGGTGAGGAGGGGTTCCCTTTTCTGAGAAGAAGGGGAAGGGGGAAATGGGGAAGAGGGGGGGAAAGTGGGACCAGGAAGAACAAGGGAGAGGGCTGCAATAGGGTTATAAAGTGAACAAATAAATACATTTTTAAAAAAAAAAAAAAATTAGGGGCTGGAGAAATGGCTCAGTGGTTAACAGCACTGGGTTTTCTTCCAGAGGACCCAGGTTCAATTCCCAGAAACCACATGGTAGCTCACAATTGTCTGTAACTCCAGTTCCAGAGGATCTGACACCCTTACACAGACATACATGCAGGCAAAACACCAATGCATATAAAATTAAAAAAATATATTTTAAAAAAAGTTAAAGCACTTACCAATGTCTTTATAAGCTAAACTTAATTTTTCTCATTTTAAAATAGTCTTACCATAGATCTTTATCTCTCATTAAGACCACAGCCCTTCCGGGTGGCGGTGACACACCCCATTAATCTCAGGGTGGTGGTAGCACACACCATTAGTCTCAGTACTTGGGAAGTAGGAGGTTGATCTCTGTGAGTTTAAGGCCAGCCTGATCTACAGAGCAAGTTCCAGGACAGTGAAAGTTATACAAAGAAACCCTGTCTTGGAAAAACAACAACAACAAAAATTCTTTACAAACGAGTAGGGGTGGGACTGAAGAGTTGGCTCAGCAGTTAAGAGCCCTGGCTGTTCTTCCAGAGGGCTTGGGTACAATTCCAAGGACTCACATGGAAGCTCACAACTGTCTGTAACTCCAGTTCCAGGGTATCTGATACCCTCATACAGACAGACATGCAGGCAAAACAGCAATGAACATAAATAATTAATTTTACTTATTACAAAAAAAAAAAAAAAAAAAAAAAAAAGACCTGCCCTGCCCACCTATTTGCACAGATGTTTGACTGGAATTTATCCTGACCTCTAGCTTTGTTTGCAATCATTTTCTCAAGATTCAAATTATATTTCCAATCTTGCTGCAACTGATCTTACTCATAGTTCCATCTGCTCAGGATGCTATGGCAGAAGATCATCTAAGCCTAGGAGTTTAGGGAAGCCTGGGATAAAATGCAGACAAACTCTAACCTCAGCTGGGTGTGGTGGTGCATGCCTGCAATCCCAGCACTCAGGAGGCGGAGGCAGGTGGATCACTGCCAGCCTGGTATACAAAGTGAATCTAGGACAGCTAGGGATACACAGAGAAACTATGGCTCAAAAAACCTTGAAAGAAAGAAAGAAAGAAAGAAAGAAAGAAAGAAAGAAAGAAAGAA
>OU015750.1:33037085-33056529 GCA_907169655.1 Acomys percivali
AGAAAGAAAGAAAGAAAGAAAGAAAGAAAGAAAGAAAGAAAGAAAGACTCTAATCTCAAGTCATGTGTGCGTTGAGGGAGCAGGGACAACACAAAAGCTATCTCCAGAACACATCTCACATGTTCTAATTTAGACTGAAGTTGAAGTAGTCAGGGCAGTGAGCTGGCACCTCCTGCAGTCACAAACACAATGTCACTGTCTGTCCTGACTCGAGTCACCTTTGCAGACCCGAGTTAGAAGCCTTAACTGGCTGTCCAGAGAGCAGAAGCAAATGCTACACCCCTCATTCTCATGCATCAACACACTTTAGCATCCTTACTGATCAACATCACTTTTAGCTCTTGTATCCGAGAACATTCAAGGTATCTGATGATTAAGGTGGTAGCACACACAAACAGGTGGTTGCTTTATGAAAAGTTCATTGAAGAACTTCTACTATATTTACATACTGCCTATAGGATACTAGGCATCAAGTAACTGCCCCTTGTTCATAAATGAGACCCTTTTAAAAGTAGATTTTAAAATATCTGTGACTATGGGTGAGGGAGAGAGTATCATCCCCCGACTCCGTCCAACCTGCCTCCTGTGGCAAGTGAGAAAGCTGGATCCCAGGATCGGGAGAGCTGAGAACAGGAGAGCTGTCTCAGCCCCTTAACAGTGTAGCAAGGGGAGAGTGGGCCTGTACCTCAACTGGGCATCACAGTAGAGCTGGCTCTCATGGTGTGGGTGTGAGTGAGCAGCCTTCAGAGCACATGAGCAAGAGAGCTGTCTCTACCTCTCACCAGCTGTGGCACTGTGTTTGCTAGTCTGGGCAGTGATGGAGAGGTAGCTCTGGAGGTATGGGTGGAGGAGAGCTGGCAAGCTGGCCACCTCAGCTGCCACCCAACATCTACCTCACCTATGAACCGCTGGAGTGTATGAAAGGGCCAGGGCTGCAGGATGTCCATGACACAGAGCAATGGCAGGATGTCTGAAAGGAGTCCCCATGAGGATCCAGTACTGATAGTGTAGCAGAAGCCAGAGGCCTCAAACCAGACCAATGACTCCTTGCAATGAACATTTGCAAGCAAGGAAGTAGTACAAGAGGGAAACATTGTGACACGTTACATCGTCCATGGCAAGGGGTTTTTGATGTTTTGGTTTGTGTTTTTTATCTTCTCTTGGGAGGGAGAGGAAATTGCAAGGGCAGGGGGCAGATACAAAGAGATGGGGAGATGAGGTTTTTTTTAAGCAACTCCCTTCAAAAGAATCTGCCTCAGTGGGAAATGTGCCTACTCAATCATTGACTTAATGTGCCAGGGCGGGTTGGTACCTATGAGGGACCCTCCTCCTTCTCCGAGGAGAAGGGGAAGGGAGGATAGAAGAGGGCTGGGGGGGGGGGGGGGCTGGGAGGAAGGAGGCTTCAATCAGGATGTAAAGTCAACAAATTTTTGAAAAATTCAAGAGGCAAAAAATGGTAAGAAGCATCATGATTTTGCCATGTTATCCTTTTTATATATTTGTCAGTTTTCATAAGTTAAAACCATATATCAATGATCTAAGTTTTGTTTCATTATTAGTGAGACTGAATAGTTCAAACAAATTTTGAACTCTTCCCCCTTATAAATTGGTAGTTTAAGCCTAATGTTTTTATTAAAGACAACATAAACTCTCTCCAAACACAACATCGTAGCAAAATCAATGGAAGTATGCTAAGAAGATGTATTCATAATGTATTTAACAAATAAAATATGATTGTATTATTACAGCCCCTTAAGCAAGAAGAAAAAGAAAAAAGAAAAAAAGAGCACACACACACACACACACACACACACACACACACACACACACACAAATCTTCAATTTAATGGCCTTGAAACTTAAACACCATCAAGTGCAGTAGGGAGTACTCAACCAAGGTCAAGGCAGAAGCACCCCAGCAAAGCCAAGCAAACACACTGACTGGGAAAACTCAGAGCCAACAGGACCTGGAGGCAGAGCATGGGGGAGTTAATAGAGGAAAGATTGGACAGGGAGTCCAAGATCAGAGCAGAGGCAGTGGTGCTGAGGAGGACCAGATGGGGAAAACTTGGAGGGTAAGGAGAGAGTGGTGGGCTGCAAAGTAATTAAGCAAAACAGGTTTCAGACATCCTCCCCTCCTTAACAATGAAACTATCATAAACAAACACAAATGCACAGCCTCTCACCCAGAGCTGAGGGGTTAGGGGACTCAGAAGACGTGTGATATGCTCAGACCCTTTCTTTGGTGATGGGGGCAGCACTGACTGCTGCTGCTGCTGCTGCTGCTCTTGCTCTTCTTCCTCCTCCTCCTCTCCCCTACTCCTCCTTCCTCTTCCTTTTCTCCTTCTGTTCATCTTTTCTACCTTCTTAATCCAATACATTTTTTATTTTCTTAAACTGGACTGCACCATAACTAAAAATCCTTATAAACAAACACACACACCACACACACACACACACACACACACACACACACACAACCACACAGAGAGGGAGGCGGCAGGCAATGTGAAAGCTTTGACAAAAAGTAATTTACTTTTTGCAGAATCCTTCAGCATCTCCATACAACACTGAGGATTCCCACATCACAAACCGAAAGCTATTGCCCAAGTAATAGCCATTATTCAAGACTTGTTTCCCAGGCTGGCAGCAGTGTAATATGTGGCTGGTGTCATCTGACAATGTATTGGATTCTTATTACCTGCTGGTGCCACATGAGATGCAGAAGCGGATATAGGGCCATATCCCCTGCCTTCATGGGGCATGAATGGCACCTTCTCCTTGTTACTGATGACTGTTATACTCTTCTCTAATAATACAATAAAAAATGTTTGTGTGTAGAACAGATAGTCTATGTATATCATGAACCTTAATTAAAAGATCAATATTATTTATAAAATGTCTATAGTCTTAGTGTTAAAATATATTAGGCCAGTTTTAACTAGTATAAAATCCTAGAGAACATTTAATCACAATGACATAGATGAATTAAACATTCACTAACAAAGTAATGAGGCTTTATTCCATACTACTATTTATCTAAATGGTTTCACTCTGGGGGAAAAATGACTAAACTCTTTCTTTCCTTATGAAAACCCAGTTTATTGTTACCCCACAGTGCTCATTTCAGCACCTAATGTTATTGTTTGTGGATAAAATGACCCAGAAATTCCAACAATAACTAGCTAATCATTAAATAGTAAGATAACTAAGATAGAGAAGGGGGTGGGGGGGATGAAATCCCCAGTTGTTCTGGAACTCACTCTGAAGACCAGGCTGGCCTTGAACTCACAGAGATCCACCTGCCTCTGCCTCCTTAGTGCTGGGACTTAAGGCATATACTACCACCAGTGGCTAATCATGACATTTCTTGGTGCAACTATCTTGGCATGAGCTCAAAAGATGCTGTTTTAACTCCATTAACCATTGCCTTGCCAGGGCATGTATGTAAATAAAGCTGTAGTCAGTTGTCAGAAAACACTGTAAGGTGGTGAGCACACATAGGTAAGGGATCATCCTTTCAGGAGACAGAACTTCCGCAATCACGGGTGAGAAGTGACAGGAGCTGGATGCGGATTTCGGAACTGGATGTAGCGTTAGGGTAACAGAGAAGGAGGGTGGGCCCACACTCTTCCCTTTACCTGATATTCTTTCCCTGGGAGGCTGAGTGACCTCACCAACCACATGCTTTGAGAGTGCAGAACCATAATTTGTCTGTCATCTCAGACAAAAATCCACTTCTTGTCGCTGACTCACTGGTGGCTCTGATTCCTCAACCATAGTGTGCAGTCATCCTGGGGGTGGGGCCTGTCTCTCTGTAGGGCATCCCCTTCCTACTGTGCTTGTCCACTGGCTTCTTCACTTATCCAGTCCTTACTGGGCGTATCACCCTGCCCCAGGCCTTGTGCTGGTGCTGAAGCATGGTCTCCATGTCCCTGCAGCTCTGACTTGTAGTCTCCAGCTTCATGCCAGTGGCTACGCAGCATTGTCACTGCACAGTGTCGACAAGACGTTATGTCACAACATCCACGACTTATAAACTATTTCTATACTATGTTCAATACCATCTCAGGACCACATCAACCCTTAAATCAATGTGCTGAAATAGCAATATTAGAATAAATCTCCATTTTCCTTTTTTATTTTTTGGAGTTTGTTTTGTTTTGTTTTTTTGAGACAAGGTTTCTCTGTGTAGCCCGGGCTGTCCTCAAACTCACTCTGTAGACCAGGCTGGCCTGAAACTCACAGAGATCCACCTGTTTCTGCCTCCCGACTGCTGGGATTAAAGGTGTGTGCCCAGTGAACCTGGTGATTTTAAATCTCCCATAAGACATCACTATATCTAATTTAGTGTTTTTTTTCTCCAGTGGGCCTGGTGGCAGCACACTATGTACAATTACACACAGCCATACAAAGCCCCCATGAAGAAGGGGATCCTGCTCGGCTCTTCTTATCGCCCCCAGAACTCACGTCACAAGCATTAGTTAAGATGCAGGGAGTCTTTGTCCAGATGTGCTCAGGGCACAGCTCGATCTTATGGAGGTAGTTTCAGTTTTTAAGAAAGGTAACACTGTCTGTACAACCACCTAAAACCAGATAAAGGTAACGACAAGGCTTCGTAAGTGCTGAGTGCGGGTAACTGTGCAGAAGAGAGTCAGGATGACAAGAAAAGTAAGCCACAGTGCCAGGATGACTCATGTGTTAAAGAGTAGAAAAGCATACTTCGACTGCGGTGGATTTGAGTTAAGCAGAAAATCTAACAGTGCCTGGATTGTTCCACAAGGAAGAAGCCTGGTCTGCAGAGTCAGCCAGGGGTCATGACTCTCAAAAGATGCACAGTGTGCCATTGGGGTGCCCAGGCCAACAGCCTAATTTTGCTTTTGGTTGAAGGCCAAGCTGGAAAAGGAGCGGGCAGGTAGGTGCCTTGTAAGGTGAGCCTCCAATTGTACAGCCTGGAGAGGGAAGAGCTTGGGAGACAGGCTCAGACGCGGGAAGCAGAACCACACGGTGTGTTTAGAATACTGCAACAGTCCCCTGTGACTGCAGCCTAGGGGGCCCAAGTAGGCAGCCTCAGATTAAAAAAAACAGAAGAAAATGGATAAAAAGAGGCTTGACAGAAGTGTGCTGATGCCAAGAACAAGGGTGGCTTCAATTCAGAAAAGGGCAGCCAAAATTAAATAGATGAGCTGACAAAATAGCGGATCACAGGGGTGGACAGGCTTTTAAAGAGGAGACGCTGCTCTCTACCAGCTTTCTTGAGAACTAATACATGGGTCTTATCTTCAAGTATACCACACAAAATAGAGCAATTCACCCATAAAAGCCTTTCCCCGCACCTGGCTGTGGATTAGACAAATGGAGTAATTCCACCACGACTTGGTTCATCTTTCACAGACTGAGTCTTTCGTCAAGAGCTGAGGTTTATTTAACTCAGGGTTCTGGTGGCTGCAAAGTCTAAGCAAATGGTTCCAGCACCTGGGTGGCCCCCAATGAGGGACTTCTGGGTGGATAATGCTATGGTGGAGGGTACCACACGGTGAGATGGAGTAAGGTTGTCAGAGAGACGTGACTGTACCCTTAACACGGTCTGTGTGTGGATTAAGCTCTTATGAGGATTCCACCTTCAGTTACCTCACAAGGGTCACACTGGTCAGCACTGTTGCACCAGATTTTCACCTCACAGAGTGTTGGAGGATATAGTCAAACCACAGCACATAACACACTTGAGTTTAAAGGAGCTGGCTGCCATTTGACCATTAGTAACCAAAGATCCTCTGGGACTGTAGACTTTGATAGTCTTCTTTATAAAGTGTGCACTTTAGTTCTGACAAAGGGCTGTGAGAACTGACCAGAGAGGGCCGGATCAGTCACAGATGTGCATGCTCACACCTCACATCACTGAGCCTGACTCCTCTCAGTAGCCACAATTATGAGATTGTTTAAATTTAAAGTGTGTAAATCCAGGTTAGTATATGTTAATACATAAATACATCCAAACATTGCTCCTGTGTTCTCACAGAATTCAAGAATTGCAGAAAAACAATTCACCGTTTAAGCAAAGCATCAATTTCCACTGAGCAATAATTAAGAGATTGAGTGAATGATGCCAAGGTGCAGCAGAACCACAAAAAAAAAACCAAAACAACAACAACAAAAAAAACAAAAAAACAAGGGTTTTTTGCACACTGGATTTCCAAAGTAGGAAAGGAGGGGATACTGGATACTCTCTGGAATCTCTAAAACTATGGAAGCCAGGATTCATGTTGCACACCAGCATGAGAGAATTCTATTGGACTTGGCACAGTAAACATTTAGGGGATGTTTGAGGGCCAAAGCTGTGTAATAAAGTTAGCGGTTACTAAGGCCTCACACAGGTCAGAGAATCCTTGCCATCAGTCACCTGAATGCTTCTAGCCCCTCCCTTTCCTTTGCAGAAGCCAACACTGCAGAAAGCACACCCTCAGCGTGTCACTCCAGGAATATGAGAAAGAGCAAGGCACAGGTTTCCACTCTGCAGACAGGGCCACCTTATTTCTCCCACATTCTGATGACTAAAAATTCTGCCACTTACTCTAGTCTTACAGCAAACCTCTGTCACTTGTTCTTCTCCTAAAAATTAGTTATCATATGATTTATTTTTTAAATTAAGGTAAAGTATTTAAGAGACACCAGGCCCATTGTCCTGCGCCAGCGGCAGGCAGAGGCCTGCTTGTGGCTCTCCTGTGTTCCACTATCCAGCCACCATGACTGAGCCAGAACGCTCCCTGGCTCCCACCACCCAGGCAAACTCCCATGCACTCATGGATTCTAGAAGGAAGTAATCTGAGTAACCATGGCCACACGTGAACAAAGAATGCTGGGAATGGGGCCCTCCCGGGAGTATTACGTGTAGCACAAAGGAATCCCTCAAGGCTACAATTTCAGGCGAGGCTATAGTGTCAAAGGAAAAGATTTCTCATAGTGTATAGACATCTTTTTGATGAGAGGGATCACCCCCATTGAAACCAAAAAGTCACACTGAACACAGAGAGCCTGCCCCATGCCCAAATGGGGCCTTTAGAGCAATGTGCCTCTGGGCCCAAGACGGAGAAATGACTTTGGCCAGTTGTTGCTGTCAGTCTCACTCAGATCTCTTTCCCTTACACATTAAACAGGAATGCTAAGAAGATTAAACTAACATGGCACTTGTGAGGTGTGTAGCACACAGTAGGCCTTAGAGTCATTACTCTTGCTGTTATTTATTTTAGTTTTCCTGCAATATTTAATCAAATCGGCTTTGCCCCAGTGTCTTCTCCTGAGCAATAATTCATGCAGCAGCTCAGAGTGATCCAACTGTGGTGAATAGCAAAGAAAATATCTTAAGCCCAAGTTACCACTCACTGAAATAACGGGAGCATTGCAAGGCCTGGGCCAAAATTGGTAACGAGCCACTCATTCTCCAGACATAATTACTTTAACCTTTGCAGGGCTCTGTTTAGGTTTCTGAAGCTTTGACATTAAATGTCAATATTTAATAGGAAAATAATGACTATTAAAATCTGAAGCTCCATCATTTTAAATCTCTGCGGATTAGCTGGGGTGTTTTCTAGACAGGACAGGAGGTCCTTCTGAATCACCCCCAGGCCGCATCCTGCCTTCCAGCACTGAGCACTGAGGAGGCGGCCCCCTGACAGGAGGCAGGGACAGCCTGGTGTCTCGCCGGCCCTGCCTGTTCCGACTCTCCCTTCTGCCCTGGCTGCTGTGGGCATTCAAGTAGGAGGACTCAGCCCTGTGAGCTAGCCACTGTGGCCCAGAACATGAGAAACCCGACACACTTGGCTTCCAATATGGCGCCTCTACATTGTTTGGTATTTTTACCACTTCAGCCTCAGTTTCATCAACTCAACATAAAAAACAGTAACAGAGGAATCTCACAGAGCTGTTTGAAGGTTTAAAATGATACAATGCCTATTCTTTTTATAAAAAAAAAAAAAGTCATAATGCATGGTTGCAAAAAGGGGCAATAAATGTTAACTGCCATAGCAGTGAACAGTATTATAGGTATGGCTGCTGATATAGCCAGTGCTGTAGTTACTTCACCATTAATATCATCATCACCATTTATTATCATTATTATTATTATTATTATCATCATCATCATCATCATCATCATCATCATCATTTGCTGAGAAGGGTAAAAGCATGGCTATCTTGTTTCTGCTTTCTCAAACTGGAAACTGAAGGTCAGTTGTAGCATTGGAGCCTTTCCAAAGTGGGCAAGTTTCCGCCCTGCTGGCAGTGGGCACAAGGAAAGTGCTCTGTGGAGCGAAGAAAGAAGGCTCGCATTGTCCGTGGTAACAAGACCCTGGGCAAAGCAGATCCACACCCAAGGCCAGGTGAAAAGGGCAAGAATGGGTCTCAAAATCCCTGCAAGAAACTGCTGTGGTGAGGCGGGCAACAGACAGGATGAGACAGGGAGAAGATGAGCATCTAAAGGCTTGAACTTAGAAAACTTCAGGGGGAAGAGGAGTAACTCCAAGCCTCTTTCTTGGGAGTGAAGGCAGGAAAGCCTGTGAAGGGGTGCAAACTGGGAGTGGGAGCCAGCACCAGGCAGCCCAGCTCCAACTAGAGAACCAGTGCAAAGGCCAGGGTTTAATTCTCCTTGTTTGATTAAGGAAGGCTCTCTTGTGTTCTTGTTTGCTTTTACGGCCTGATCACACTTAAAGAAAAAAAATCAGGGAAAAGTTATGTTAAAACCTGGCCCTGGGGCTGGAGGAATTGCTCAGTGATTAAGAGCACACATTTGAGTCAGGCATGGTGGCACACACCTATAATCCCAGCACTCGGGGGGGTGAGGGTGGGCAGAGGCAGGCAGATCACTATGAGGTCGAGGACAGCCTGGTTACAGAGTAAGTCCAGGACAGCCAAGGCTGCACAGAGAAAGCCTGTCTCAGAAAACAAACAAACAAAAGAGCACATACTTGTACCCATGTGGGCAGAACATTAAGTGCCTGTAACTCCAGCTCTAGAGATCCGATGCCTCTGTCTTCCGTGGGCACCTGCACACATGCACTCACCCCTACATGGACACACACAATTAAAAAATAATAATTTTTTCTGAAAATCAAGACCAGCAGATCAGTTTGCTATGTCAGGCAAGGAGTCATCAAGTCCCAGCTGCAGTCACAGTATCCCCAATTCTACTCCCAGTACCCCAAAACCCATATGGCTGCAATGGAGAGGAATGACGAAGTCAGACAACCATCCGAGTTTATAACGAGTTCATCTAAATCAGCTTTTTTTTTCTCTCAGTAGATGTACTAATCTCAGTTCTGCGGCTGAGAATGAAGGCACATAGTCAAAAGCAGACTTCAGAACGTTATGGAGGGACGTAAGCCGGAGGAATGCTCTCGGCCGGGATTGAAAACTTGAAGCTTGGGCCACACAGCTCTGCCAAGCTCCTTCCAGTGGATGTTCTGCTTTCAGTGCTGACTAAGGAGAATAAGCTGCCTCAGACTGAAGTAATATCTTTTTTTTGGGTCTTGTGATTTTGCTTTAGGAGATTTTTCTACAGCTGAAAAGAGACCCCGTCTCTAAGGCTCCCGATCCAGCCAGCTAAACAATGTGGCTTTTTTTTTTTTTAAATGGTCTGTTTTGAAATGAACAAATCTTAACGATTCATCATGCTAAGAAGAGAATCCAGAGCAAAGCAGCAGTCTCTTGGGGCCGGGGAAAGCTGGGCCAGCTTTGACGACACACACAACTGAAGTCACCTGTAAAGGCTGCCAGCCTGAGTGGAAGCAACTGCCTCAGGGTTTTTTAATCAAACGAATTGACCGAAAAATCTCCCTTTTCTTTTAATTCTGACCCAAAGCCTCTGTTTTGAAGTTACATAGTCAAAACATCTGTCAAGTTCAATGCTCTATAATATAGGGGTTTCACAAAATAGAGATTTAAGAGTTTAGTTAGTAAGATTATAAGCCTCAAGGCAAGCGCAGCATGCACACGTGCATGTGCACACACACACACATACAGACAGAGAGACAGTGCACAAAACTGCTCATCTCAACCACCAAGGGCAAGTCCCTACAACACATACAAAACATCTATTGCCTGACCTATTAAAAGTGTATTTTTAGAACTACTGACCTCTGTGTGAACTAAACAATGAAGCTGTTCACAGACCTGACAGAGAGCAGCTTTTCTAAGTGAAACAGTGAACCACTGTCTCCAATGCCCCCACCAACCAAAACAATTAAAAATGGCATTTAATACTAACTTTTAAAAAGTCATTGTAAAAGCATCACTACCAAAATTATTGTTCTTGTGTTAACACATACACACACATACACACACACACACACACACACACACACACACACACAGAGCACTATTTTGTATTAGTATTTATTAAAAATAAAATAAAATCATGTATCTAGTAGATGAGTAAACTGAAAAAAAATTAATCCAAAGAAATTCAGCATTCGAAGATTCACAAAGATGCCATCAACCAAACTTGTGCATCAGCGCAGCAGATTAGTCCCCTGACACAGAAATGTACAGTAGTTATTGTACGGCTCCAAAACTCTTGACTTCAAGGGCTTGTTCCCTGGCTACTAGATGTGTGGCTTTGAAAAAAATGACCTCTCTGAGCTTCGATTGCCTTTTACAATGTGGTATCAGAATGTTGGTTGTCCCCCTGGAAGTCATGCTAGACATGAGGACTAAAATAAAGTGCATATACAAATAGCTTCACCCAGCGCATGGTGCAGCCCACAAGGCCAGTGAGGTAAGGTCATCCTTGCCCCTGAGAAATCCCACTAAAGGCTACCTGCACATTCATCATGTAATTTGGGCATCTTTGAGGTGGCTCTCATAGCCATTAGTGGCAGGGTTAGAAGATCATCATAGTCAGAGATAACTAAGAGCAATGAAGGTTAGAAAGGGCTCAAGCAGGTCAAAAACTCAGCTTCATGGTCAGCTAATCATATGACCGTACTAAAGACAGCATTAGCATCAGTCTTGATTTAGCATGGTAAATTCAAACAGACCCACCTACCTCTGCCTCCCGAGTGCTGGGATTAAAGGTGTGTGCCACCATGCCCAGTGCAGGGTCTGTATTTCAATAGCCAGGAAAAAAAAAGGTCTTGAATGTTTCACCACAAAGAAGTGATAAATGTTTGAGGAGATAGATATATTTATCTTATGCACAAACATCATACAATATTTATGTACACTGAAACATCACATGGCAACCCATTAATAAATAACAGTGTTGTTTTTATGTATCAGTTAAACATAAATTTAAATGAAAAAGCATATTATTAATTTCAACAACTATAAGGGGATCTTGTATCTGTGTGGATAATTTAATAAATTATCTGTGCAAAGAATTACCAACTGAAAAATAAGTCAAAGTAAGAAGAGAACTCTGGGGAGAATTTTTAAACTTTGCCTGTTCTGTAAAGGAAGGAAGAGAACTGGGAATATGTGTTTATGTCCTATTTCCATTAGCAGATACTGACAAGATAAAGAAAACACTGCTAAACATGATCCTCTGGGTCTAAAAGGAACAAGGTCGGTGTTACCATGAGACTTGTTAATATCACATCACATAATTTAAAACTAAAGAATTTTGGAGCTGGAAAGATGGCTCAGTGGTTTAAGAGTACTTGGTGCCCTTGCCGAGGACCCAGGTACAGTTCTCAGCACCCACACAGGCACACAACCAGCTGTGACTCCAGTTTCCAGGGTATAACAGAGGGTCCAGGCATACATGTGTTCCACATGCAGGTGGGCAAAACACATACACACACACACACACACACACACACACACACACAGACATTAACATAAACAAATTTTTAAAACTTAAAGAATCTCTTAGAAAATAAAGAGCCCTCCACACTGCCTTGTACCTATGAAAACAAAGTTTAAACATAGGGGAAAGTACAAACTTCCACACTTTTTATAACCATAAACTTTGCAGGCAGGCAAAGCAGACACACACACACACACACACACATATACACACACACACACACATTAACATAAACAAATCTTTAAAACTTAAAGAATCTCTTAGAAAATAAAGAGCCTTCCACACTGCCTTGTACCTATAAAAACAAAGTTTAAACAGGGGAAGGTACACACTTCCACACTTTTTATAGCCCTATAAACTTTACACTAGTTGCAGGCAGGCAAAGCAGACACACACACACACACACACACACACACACACACACACACTAACATAAACAAATCTTTAAAACTTAAAGCCTCTCTTAGAAAATAAAGAACCCTCCACACTGCCTTGTACCTATAAAAACAAAGTTTAAACATAGGGGAAAGTACAAACTTCCACACTTTTTATAGCCATAAACTTTACACTGGTTGCAGGCAGGCAAAGCAGACACACACACACACACACACACACATACACACACACATACACACACACACACACACACACACACACTAACATAAACAAATCTTTAAAACTTAAGGAATCTCTTAGAAAATAAAGAGCCCTCCACACTGCCTTGTACCTATAAAAACAAAGTTTAAACATAGGGGAAGGTACAAACTTTCACATTTTTTATAGCCATAAACTTTACACTGGTTATCATGGTAACATGTCCAGTCTGTCTAAGTGAGGGGGTGGTCCACACCTAAAGACAGTCTACTCTGAAACGAAGACAGATCCCACAACTCACCTCGGGTCAGCAAGTCCCTCTTGCCCATGTTTTCACTGAATTTCCCAAAGCAAGCCGAGCAAAGTTAGAAGTACCAAAAATACGTGTGAAATATTTTCAGCTTAATTACTTAAGGGAACAAAATGTGTTATATGGTTAACTATTTCATCTTAAATCTTAAAAAGCAGTTTAACAAACTTGAATCATGGTTTGTAAATCTCTCAGAAGTTAATGACTTATATTTATGTATTTGGTATTTATTTATAGTAGAAACCATCAAAATTAATTGTTTATGTTAACTACAGTTAAAGATAAGCATATTGGTTGAATATACTATTTAAAGTAGGTCTGGGCTACTTCAAGGTTAGGATTCATAAATATATAAATGGGAATTATGTGCATAATGTGATTTCAGAAACTATTTTTACAACTTTTTGTGAAAATAAAAAGGAGCTAGTATCTGAAATATGAGATCAGTTTCCCCAAAACGTATACCTGCTTAACGACTGGCAGGGAGATTCTATACTATGCGGCCAGCCGGACCAACATCTTAATCTCTCCACATGCGTGTTTCCCAAACATACCCGCCCCATAAACTCCCAATCCAGATTCACATTGTCCAGCCTGAATCCTGGACACAGTCCACGGCATTGTAGAAGGCCCACATGGTGCAGTCAACTATTCACATCCGAGGCAGGAGAGAGAGAGAACAAGACTATTTCCCACAGTCCTCTTTAAGACCATATTGTCAACACCCTGAGGACCCCCATAAGGCCCCACCTACTGAAAAGTCTTTGTGCCTCCAAGACCATTACTTGGAGACCAAATCTTTAACACAGGAGTCTCTGGGAAACTTGTCCAACTAAAGCAAGGACTAACACAGGGATGGTGGTTGCTAAAGGCCAACTGTGCTGTATTACTAGGCCTCATGTGCTGATGTGAGCATGACCTATCTGCTTGCAATACCAGCGGAAGTGCCCTGTGGAGGAGTGTGAGACTGAGGCAAAGCAAGACATGCGGATACAAAATTAGCCCATTTACTTTCTCTAATACACTCCTACCTCCAACCCCTGCACAGTAACACATGACATGTTAACTATCTAAACATCTAGAAAGTCACTCTAGCCAGACATGGTGGCATGTGCCTGTAATCCCAGCACTTAGGGAGACAGAGACAGGGGGCCGACAGCAAAATGGAGGCCAGCTTGGTCTAGATACAGAGTTCTGGACCAGACCAAATTCAAATGATATCCTTTCTAAAAGCAACAAACAAACAAACAAACAAATGAACAACAACCAAAAAAAAAATCCAGAACAAAGCAAAATGAAAAGATCCCTATCAGGCACACATTGCTGAGAGTACCTCCCTGTAGGCAGCCTACATTGTCACAGAAATCAGTCAGTCCAGACTCGTAAGTGTGACTGATCTCCTGAACCTTTGCCCCGCCCTCTCTTCTTCCCTTTCTCTCTCACTTTCCACCCCCTTTCCATGCCTCTTATTATTTCTATGTCTTCTCCTCTGACCTCACCTAAGACCTTGAAGAAAATAAGATTCTTCCCGCCTAGGATTGTGAGACAGTCCTCGAATTTGGGTTGGAATGGCTCTCTCTGCCGCCATCTGCCACCCAAGCTGTTCATACCCCCCTCCTTGAATTCTCATTTCTAAAACAAGGGAAGGAAGGATCACGGCGATGCTGCCAGCTTCCTCTGAACTCACCCAATTTACTCCAGCCCATCCTCAGTGGTTCCCTGCAGGCTTCTAGTCCCCTTCCCTTCCCTTCCCCCCAACCCCATCCTCTTTCTTGGAGCACAAGTGTCCGTGTAAAGACAACCTGTGTAAGGAATCTCTGTCCCACAGATATCTCACAGTCTTTTCTTTTTCATTTTCTACTGGTATCATCTCTTAAAATTAGAGTTGTGTCCAAACACATGAGAAGGGTCTTTTTTTTTTTTTTTTATTTAATATGCATTAAGTAAACTGGAAATATATGACCCAGTTCACTGGCAAGAGAGACTCATAGAGTCAGGATAGTCATAAGACCCTAAGTTTTGGGCAGTATAGTATCTGACAGAAAACAAAGTTAGAGTAAGTTAAGCTGCCTACAGATAACAATTAAGTAGGCCATCATTGAAGGGTAGATCTTAACCTGGCCCATGGCTGGAGTCCATGGTCATATGTCAAGGTTTGCAGAGCCCTGTAATTATATGCAAAAAATTTTGAGTTACTTTTCCTGGCGAGAGATTGCACAGATTTCATCAACTTCTCAGAGGGAGTCTCTGACCCAAATAAGCCTAAGACACAGAAAAGGAAACATCGACTAAAATACCAAAAAAAAAAAAAAAAAAGCCTCATGTCAAGCAATTGACTTCCTTGAAGTCAATCACCTGACTCAAGGTTCAGGAGCACATGAGTTGTGGGCTTAAGGAAAGCGTGCAGGCCCCATCCAGGCCACCTCCTATACGATGCAGAAATGGGGAGGGATTTTTTTTTTAATTTTTAAATTAATTTATTCTTGTTACATCTCAATGCTTATCCCATCCCTTGTATCCTCCCATTCTTCCCTCCCTCCCATTTTGCCCTTATTCCCCTCCCCTATGACTGTTCCTGAGGGGGATTTCCTCCCCTGTATATGCTCATAGGGTATCAAGTCTCTTCTTGGTAACCTGCTGTCCTTCCTCTGAGTGCCACCAGGTCTCCCCCTCCAGGGGACATGGTGAGGACGGATTTTTAAAGTTGTACTTAAGTACAAATATTAAGGATACACAATGGAATATTTTCTTTATATATAATATAAAACAACCACACCAATTTAATTAGTCTGTGCCTCAGAGAACTATTTTTATGATGATCAAACTCTGTGTGTGTGTGTGTGTGTGTGTGTGTGTGTGTGCGCGCGCGCGTGCTTCAAATGTGCTATGCAGCATTGCTAACTTTAGTCAAGTTGCACATTATATTCCCAGAATTACCCATCATGCCTAAGTGAAGCTTGGTGCCCTTTGATCAAGATCTCCCTAGTCTGTCCTCTATCCCTTGGCAAATACCATCCTACTCTCTGCATCCATAAGTTTGACTATTTCAGATCCACACAGAAACGTGCTCTCTAGAATTTGTCTCTGTGCCTGTCTATGGCTCGTTACTATATTGTCCTCCAGGCCTCGCCAGGTATCGACAAATGCCAGAAATCCCTTCTTCCTTAAGGACGACAGTCTTGCAGTACAGGAAGGTCACACATGTACTTTCTGTTTCATCCACTGATTGAAACGACACTTACCCACATACATTATGTTGCTATTATAAACAATGACACATAATTGCTGGATCATAAGGCAGTTTCGTTTTCAATTTTCTGTAACAGCTTTACAATTTAAATTCACGTGGTCTGTGTACAAGGCTCTTTGTTTCACATCATGACCACCACTACTCTTTTGGCTTCTGGTTACAGTCAATCTATCACATGTGATTTTCCTTGTCATTCTAATTCTTACAAGTCCTTTTGGGCACTTTCCCAAACACCCAGCAGCAACTGGTACATCTTCTTCACAGAAAAGTCTATTAGGTCCTCCGCACATTTCTAAACTGAGTTTCTTGGTTTCTTGTTGCCTCTTGGGCTACACCCTCCCACACAAATATATCTCCTTATCCCTTATCAGACATAAAGGATACATGATTGTTTTATTGTGGTAATGGTTTCCTCTGCCGTCCGATATTGTATCCAACAATGCATTCCCTGGGACAACATCAGAAGCTTCTGTCCTGTTCTTCTAGTAGTTTTCCAGTTGCAGGTTTTATGCTCAAGTCTTTAATCAAATCTGTGGAGAATTTTGTATATAGTGTTGGGTAGGGATCCAGAGTTATTCTTGTGTGGATGGATATCCAGGGTACCTAGAATGACTGACTGAAAAGATTATAATTCCCCTACTGGGTGCATTTTCCCCACCATGTCCTCCTACCACTGATACATGAATTTATTTCTGGACATTCTAGCCAGTTCCATTAGTTTCTGTTTGAGGTATAGCACTATGTTTTTATGGGCACTACAGATTAGTAACAAAACTTGAAATCTGAGACTGTCATACCTTTGACGTTTTTGTTACTGTTCAGTTTCTTTGACTATTTAGGATAGTCTATGGTTTTACATAAAATTTAGAAATTTTCTAGCTCTGTTCCTTAAAAGGCCAGAGACTTTGATACCAATTGCACCAAATATATAAATTACTGTTGGAACTGTGGTCATTAAACATCATTTATTCCTCTAGCCCCATAATACACAAGGTCTTTCATACTTTCCTGTGACTTTTATTTTCTTCTTTGTGGTATTAGACATGTGTCTTCCATATCTTCAGTTGCCTATTCCTAAGCGCTGTATTATTTTGTGGCTATTGTAAGTGGGATTGCTTCCCTAATTTCCTTTTCAGATAGTTATTGCTTGTCTAGAGAACCATCACTGAGTGGCCCAGTACTCCGTGCTGTCACTGAACTCACTACCAGATCTACCGTGTGTTTTGCTGTTGTTATTCTTGAGTCTTTAGGGTTTTCTACATACAACATATGGATCTGAATTGTAAGGTTTCTGCTGAGAACTCCACAGGTAACCTAATGGCATTCCTTGACTTACCGTTCTTTTTGCCTCCAAAAATTTGCCTGTATTGTAACAAAGTATAACATGTCTCTTTGTGGACCTCTTATGTTCAGCCTATTTATTTTCTCCCAGATTGGAGAAGTTTTCGGTCATTATTTCCTATTTCCTTACCCAAGTTTTTGTATTTTTTTAAATTTGTTGTTGTTGTTGTTGTTGTTGTTGTTTTTGCATGTCTTATTGTGTGATTGTCACAATTCACTGTTTGTACAACAGTTCCTTTCCATGCCATTGTAACAAAATACCCTGACAAAAGCAAGTTAAAGAAAAAAAGAGTTTATTCTAGCTAACAATTCAAAGGGACAGTCCATCCTAGCTTGGCACAGCTTTAAACAGCTGGTCACATGACACCCCAATCAGGAAGTACAGATCGACAGATGCATGCTACCTCCCAGCTCCCCTTTTCCACTTACACAGCCAGGAACAGCGCCACCCACAGGCTAACGTAATACTACCAAGGCAATCTCCCCAGGTGCGCCCAGAGGCCCATCTATCAAGTGATTTAGAGTCTGTCACGTTGACAACTTACACATCACATTGATTCATTTGAAAGTATTTCATAAATCCTCAAGCCTTTATTTGATTCTTTATATTTTCATTTCGTCTGAACAGATAATTTTTATTGACCTTTCTTTACTTCCTTGACTCCTCTCTTCTTCTGCTAGGTCGAATTTCTGTTGACACTTTATTTTTTTATTTTTTCACTCGTGCATTCGTTAGATTAATAAATTGATTCTTCTTTATGATTTCTATCTCTTGGTACATTCTCTTTGTTCCTTTACTGTTTTATGATTTGCTGTTATTGTTGTTGTTGTCTGTGTTCACATAAAGGTCTTTAAGCTTCTTGAAAGCAATTATTTTGCATTATTCTTCTTTGTTGTATGTGGTGTATGGATGTGTACATGTGTGTACACATGCATGTTGAAGCCAGAGACCAATATCAGGTGTTTTCCTTAATCACTTTTTGCTTTATTTTTCTGAGATGAGGTCTCTCACTGAGCCTGGAGCTCACTCATCCAGCTAGACTAGTAAAACCTAGGGACTCTCTTGTTTGTCTCCTCAGAGCTGGAGCATTTTTCTTATGACATAAACCACTCGATATGTTCACACTTTATTTACTTGCCCTTTTCATCATTATTTTAGTTAGACATTTATGTGTCACTGTGTGACAATTTGATATGTGCTTATAATACATGATGACCCAATGAGAGTAGTCAGCATTTAGAGAAGTTACTTTTTAAAAGAAAAATTCCAATACTTCACCCCAACGTACATAATCAGAATTTTGAAATGAAAACGCTATTATTTTTTTGAAAGTGTCTCAAAGTATTCTTATTAATAGAAGCCACATTTTGTGAAATTTTCAAAGCTGTTTTTATTCATTCATATCCTCAATGAACATACAAACTTAAGACTTATAAAGGGAAGAATAGAGAAACACCTCAGCAGGCAAAAGCCCCAGCTACTAAGTCTGGCAACTGGATTCAATGCCTACTCCATGTGGTGAAGAGAGAGTACTGACTCACTCACACAGGGGTTCACCTGACCTCCACGTGCTTGACACACACACACACACACACACACACACACACACACACACGGGGGAGGGGGGCACAATACATCTACAAACATAAATAATTTTTAAAAATGCAATAGAAGTTTTTGGGTTTTGGTTTTGTTTTGTGTTTTAAGAAAAGCATGGGGCTGGGCATGGTGGTGCACATCTGCATTCCCAGTACTTGAGTAGCTATGCTGGGAAGGTTGTGAGTCCAAGACCAGCCTGGGCTATGCAGTATAGTTGACATCAGCCTATGCTGCATAGGGAATGAAAAAGAAAAAGAAAAAAAAAAAAAAAAGAAGGGAAAGGGGGAGTGAAGAAGGGAAGAAGGAAGGAAAGAAGGAAATTAGAAATACCTGAGGCTGGAGAAATGGCTTAGGAGTTAGGAGCACATTTTGATCTTGCTAAAAACCTGATTTCAGGTCCTAGGGCCTACATACTAAGTGGCCCAGAACTGCTTGTAAGGCCAGCTCTAGGGGATGCGATGCCTCTGAACTCCACAGGCAACTGCCAACATATGTGCTTCACCACACACACACACACACACACACACACACACACACACACACACACAC
>OU015750.1:33056539-33075890 GCA_907169655.1 Acomys percivali
CACCTCAGGGAGATTGTTTGTGCTGGTCACTTTGATAGGCTAGTTTATTCATGGGCCCACTTGAGTGAAAACATACTGGGAAGAAATCTTTTTACTTTTCAGTATATCATTTTTTTAAGTTAATGAAACGTAAAAACCATAATTGGCTCACTTCTACAAATATCTGCCCAGTATTATGTGCACATAGGTATGTGTGTGTGTGTGTGTGTGTGTGTGTGTGTGTGTGTGTGTGTAGTCAGGTGTTGGCAAACATTTTCTGTAAATGGAATAAATATCTTCTTTTTTGCTGGTCATTCAGTCTTGGTTGTTACTTAACTCCATAGTATAGCATGAAATTAGCTACAGGTAGGGGTAGTGGGCTATGCCTCTAATCCCAAGACTCAGGAGACAGAGACAGGTGGATATCTGTGAGTTCTAAGCCAGCCTGGTCTTCATAAGTTTCAGACCAGCTAGGGCTACACTGTGAAATCTTGTCTCAAAACAAGGCAAGCCCAGGTGATATGTGGTGCAAAGAGCAGGTTCTGGTAACAGGCTATTTACATGAACAGACTGATGTCCAGATGTGGCCTCTGGGCTGCAGTTTGTCCTGTCGTGTTGGCCTGCTCTTTGAACTACCTGTGGTGTATGTTTCACTCAAGATGTTCACAATATTCTTAGTGAAGAGAAGGTATAACAAATAGTTATGAACTTTCAAAAGACTTGTGAAAGAACAAGCTGAGCAAAACAAGGTTGTTAAGGGGGCAGAGGCAGCATCACCTGCACAGGAAATGATGTGCAGTGATACAGGTCAGGTTCCGGGGGGGGGAAGCTTGGAAACTTCCAGGGCAATATGTGTTGCTGTTAGTTTAGAGTATGGTCTAATAAATGTTTATTATTACGCTTATAATTACTATGACGATATTATATAAGCCACTTTTACAATCAATAAAGACATAGGCCTCTGTTGTATTCTATGATAGCCTGTTTCCACCTGGGGCAAGGCAAATATTGCCTCCTAAGCTTCTTCACTTATATTCCAGCCTCTGTTCCATGCCATCTGCTTCTAATAATTTCAGTTTGATTTACCGCCCACCCATAAACCCAAAATACGTGCTAAGGTTGTTCATTTTGGCCATTTCTTTCATGTGAGACTTCAGAGTTCCTCCTGTGGGCTCACAGGACTCTTTCTTATTCCATGGCGACGCTCTGCCTTCTTCCTCCTGTCTGCATCTCTTTCCCAAGATTCGCTCCACCCCTTCCTTCCACCTTGCCCAGGTGTAGGACTTCTACTCAGCCAATCATGGAGACAAGGTTCAGGGCAGCAACTAGATCTTTCCAGAGCCAGTAATAAGCATCAAAATACATAGCATCAGACCAACCTCCAACAATTGTGTAAAGAAAGCACAATGATGATACTTTATTTTGAAACAATCTATTCCCACAAAACACACTGTTAAAGATCCAATCTGCTTCAAGGGAAAAAAATGTGTCAATGAATTAGGAATAAATCTAGAATGTTTCATTTTTTAAATAGAGTGGAATCATTTTTCAAAACTGGAAACATGAGTAAGGAAATGGAAAGCTCTTCTGAAATCTGACCCTGCAGATATGACGTTTCCACTCTATTTTTCAACTGTGTTGGAAGATCACATCATCCTCTGAAGGATTCTACAACATGGATGAACCACACTTGAGCCTTCATGCCCTTTGCAGTCTACATTTTATACTTTATTTGCTTGTACGCATCAACTGCACAGACATGGTTTTGATTCCCAGCACCACAGGGGAGAAAAACAAGTAAATAAAGATTAATACAAAAAGTAAAGACCATTATATAATCCAAATCAGAAACAGTTAATTCTGCTTAAATATTGGGTAGATTATAGTTATTTGGTTTTTTTTTTTTTTTTTTTTTTTTTTTTACAGATCAAATGGGAATCAGACATGGCATACAAATACTGTGACAAAAAAAGAAAAAAGAAATGGTTTCTTAAAAACTGGTTTTCTAGGAAAAACACTGGGCTCTGTAATAGTGAACCTCAAGCTTAAAACCTAGGTGTCTTGCCCTACTGAGTAACCTCCTGCACGCCACCTAACCACTCTAGGCTCAAATTCTCATTTTGTCTCTAAAATGAGAGGGTTGGGCTCAGTAATTTCTGAGACATCGCTCAGTTCTATGATTTTATGATAATATGTGGTTTTTCCTCTGAGGGCAAATAGCATTAGTGAGCTACAATTAACTCTAAGGCAACTGAGATGTCAGTGATGTTATTTCAAAAAAGTGATGGTGACATTCGGTTTGTCTGAATCTTCCGTGTCTGGCTTCTCTTGCCCGCTTGTCCCATGCCTTCCTTCTCCCCAGGAAACTCCCATATTCCTTGCTGCCCCTACATCTGATGCAGGTGTATTGAGACAGCTTTCAAATTGCTAAATGACTCTCACACAGTCTTGGTCTAAAAGACCTTATGTGACAATCCTGTTCAGAGAAATGATAGTATTATCTGTCTCCAAAATGCTTATTGGACAAACCTCTTACACTTTTACCAGCACTTCTCAGTGTTCTTTTGGTTTATTGTGGTGTCCACCGTGCCCCCCACACCCCCCACCCCACTACAATAGAAGTTGTATGCTATTCTGTCTAGTTTATCCATTATATCTTCCAGAAAGGTTTCATGTAGGAAGTATTTAATACATGCTTGCTAATGAATGCTAGTGAATGCATCTGAGCATGTTAAAAAGGCTTGGGGGAGACCACGTTTTTAACTGTTAGAAAATGAAAGGGGGACCTAGGGAGGGCTCAGCAGTTACCACACAAGGAAGAAAACATGAGTTTGGCTTCCAGAACCCACATTAAGGCTAGTGAGGTTGTGTGGGCCTGAAAGTCCCCTGTTTGTATAAGAAAATGAGGTGTGGAGAGCGGGCAGAAGCTGGCAGGTTAGCCAGCCTGCTGTGAGCAGCCACAGAACAACAAGAGAAGGTAGAAAGTGAGGGCCGACACCAAAGGTTGTCCTCTGACCTCCACATGAGTACCTGAGCTGACAATCGCAATATATGTGCAACACACACACACACACACACACACACACACACACACACACACGCCCGCACACACGCACACGCATGCACATATACACACACACTCATGGGAAGTTAAACAGGAGCAAATTATGAAAACATGTTCTTTGATTTTTTTTTCTTCACTCCAAAGGGAATACAGGTGCACAGGTGCATTACTTAACACAGCTAGAGAAGCTTCCAACATGACTGAGGAGAAGAACCGGGTATGGCTTGGGTGACGGATTTTTCGAAAAGCAGTCAATAGAATCGCGTGATGATTGATGCCAACACTATGTTCTAATTGAGCTAATGGGCTAAACTGATTGTGTTGTAATGTTTGAAAGAAGCAAGCATCAAAATAATTCTATTGATTTCCGAAGAACCAATAATAAAGTCATCAAAGAGCTCTATGAAAATTTAATTACTATGGAAAGACTATATTAAGAACGGACCATTGATATTTAAGAGTCTGTTTTTTAAAGGCAAGAGTACCCTGCACTCAAACTTGATGACACATGCTGGTTGCAGCTGTGGATGTACTAAAACACTGAAATTGAGTGTGATGTCACACGGCACAAAGAAAAGTCGAATGTGTGGTCAGTCACTTGAGTTTCAGTTTCCCTGGATAAAATGAGGAATTGGCTTCTGAGGATGAGCAGAAAGCGTAGAGGCTTTGACACCTCCTAGACCCTGACAAGTTACTCGATCACTATGACACTCAACATTGTACTGCAATTGTACTATTTTACGTTAGCATCCTGTGCTGGCTAGAGTTTTACGTCAACTTGTTACAAGCTAGGGTCATCTGGGAAGAAGGAATCTTAATTAAGAAAATGCCTCCATAGGCTTGTCTTGTAGGCAAAAATCTATAGAGCATTTTTGTGGTTTTCTGACTGAGAGGGGATTGGGCTCAGCTCAGTGTAGCAGAAGCATCCTTGTGCTGGTGGGCCTGAGTGCTCTGTGAAGGAAGGTTGAGGAAGCCATGAACGGGCAAGCCAGCAGGCAGCTTTCCACCATGGTTTCTGCATCAAGTGATGCTTTCAGGTTCCTGGCCTGACAGCTCTGTTCTCCCAGCCCCATCCCTGGCAGCTGGTTCCCTTTCCTCCCCCAATTAGTGCCCCCTTTTCACTGTACATCGAATCTATCACCCTCTACTTCCCGCCTCCCTCGGGAGCTCCTCCTTGCTTCGCACTGTCCCCCTTCTATGTCATGACCCCCAGACACATAGATTTTAAAAACTGATGCTCTGAATATGAGACTAAACATGTGGTGCCTGCCTTTCTGAGTGGCTATATTTCATTTTACACATGCAAAGCTTCTTGCAAAGGCCAAGATTTCACCTTTCTTAATGGCTGCATTGTGTACGTGCATCACATTTTTAACGTGTGTGTGTGTATGTGTGTGCATGCACATGTGTGCACATGTATGTGAAGGCCAAGGATCAACCATGTCATTCTTCAGGAGCCCTCACCTTGTCTTGTGAGATAAGTGCCTCAGTGGCCTCATGCTCACCAGTTCGTCGAGGCTGCCTGCCTCTGCTTCCTCAGTGCACAGACCACAAGCACGTGGCACCAGTTCTGAATTTTTGTTTCCCACCCATGGGTTGTGGAAATTAAATTCAGATGTCATGCCTACAGGAACAAGCACTTTACCACTTGAGCCATTTCCCCTGCTCCTTTTCTTTATTAATTGCCATAAGGGTACCTAATATATTTATAGAGAACTATGTGAAATCTGGTACATATATACATTGTTTAATGTTCAAATCTCTGTGTATATGTATTTATATAGTATATTCTCAAGCATTTATTTTTCTAATGAAAATATACATAAATAATTCTCACTTTAAAAAATATACATTATCTTATGTATATCATATGTAAGATATGTAAGATATCACACATTATCTTATATAACACAAAAAACCTATTTCTCCTTTCAATAACATAATGCCCGCTAACAAGCTATTTCCCTATTTCTCTCTCTCTATGTAACTCCCCATTCAGGTAACTACTATTCCACTCTTGACATGTGTGAAAATACCATTTTTAAGATTCCACATATGAGAGGTCATGTGGTGATTTCTTTCTGTGCTTATTTTTACTGGGCAACTTCTACTTCCATGCTTATTGACATAAATGACAGTGTTTCATGGTTCTTATGGCTGAATAGTATTCACTGTGTATATCTGACACATTTTTAGGCTGTTCATTAGGTGATGGACACTTGCTTGTTGCCTCTTGGCTATAGTGAACAGAGCCACAGTCAATGTGGCCGTCGGAGAAGCCTCCTTGATCATGCTGGCTTCATTTGTGTTTGACCATATATCCACTAGTGAGGCTGCTGGACAATGCAGTAGATTTGTTTTTAAGTATGTGAGACAACTCTCCAGGCTCTTCTTTTTTCCACAATGTCCACACTGATTTTGTAATTTTATGTTTCTACCTGGTGTTGGCAGTGGCCTTTTCTTTGCATTGGCAGCAGCACTTTTGTCTGGAGGGCAGTCATTGGAACAGCATGAGGTGATGTCTCGGTGTGGTTTTAACTTGGGTTTCCGTGAGTAGTGGTGTGGAACGTCTCCACATGCCTACTGAGCGTCTGCTTTGAAGATCTGTCTGTTTAGGTCTGGAGGCTGCTTCTCGGTCTGGTTATTGGTTGGGTTTTGTTGCTGTTGACTGCCATTGATTTATTCTGGAGTCATATGATCTTACAGCATCTACACAGTATCCCACCATGTAGGCATCATATCTTTGATCTGGCCCTCTACTGCAACACAGCTCGCAGACGCTCCGCCTTCTAAGGAAGTGCCTGTTTGGTGTGTTGTTTCCTGTGAGGAGGAGGTTTTCAGGTGATGGCCTCTCATTCACCTGCCTCGCCTTTGTTGGCTCTGCTTGGGTCTTGCCTATTAAAAGACCTCATTACTTCCTCTATTGCTTCCAGCTTCCAGTTTAATATTTAAGAGGTTGTCTGTTTTTGATTTCTTACGTGGTGAGAGATGGGGAGGTACTTTCAGTCTTCTGCATGTGGCCAGTTTCCTCAGCACCATTGCTCAGAGGCCATTCTTCCCCAGTGTGTGTTCTGGGCACTTTGCGGGAGACCATTCGGCTATAGATATATGGAGTCACTTCTGGCCTCTGGATTCTAGTCCTCTGTGAGGCCGGCTTTCTGCCAGTTTTAAAAATTACCACTGCATGGATCATACTTTAAAGCCGGCAGTGCTGTCCTCCTGTCCTGGTGTGTTGTCTCGAGATTGCTTTGGCTACTCGTGTTAGAACAAATTCTAGGCTTTGTTTTTTTTTTCCTGGTTCTGTGGATTTTTTTTCTCAGTATTTTGATGGCACTGCCTTCAATCTGTAGATCACCTTGAGTAATATTGCTATTTTAATAGTATTTATTCTGACCCATGTCTATGGGACAGCAGCATTTCATTTTGAGGTTATTTCCTCTAATCACCCAGAGCAAGTGTCTTATATCTTCACTATGAGAAATTCCAAAGTGGTTTAAATTAATTCCTAGGTATTATGTTTTAATGTTGTGATTCTTTTTCTGCATAACGTATTACTGGGTAATAGAAGTGAGTGCTGCTGGTCTTCTTGTGGGTTTCTTTCCTGTCACTATACACTATGTTCACTATTGTTCCCAGAGGTTTCTGGATGAGCTTCGGCATTTCTCTATACACAGTCATGCCATCCGCAAATTGAGGACTTGAAAGCCTCCTTTACAAGTTGGAAAACCCGGGGCTGGAGAGATGGTTCATCGGGTAAGAGCACTGACTGCTCTTCCAGAAGTCATGAGTTCAATTCTCAGCAACCACATGGTGGCTCACAACCATCTATAATGTGATCTGATGCCCTCCTCTGGCCTGCAGGTGTACATGCAGGAAGAGCTCTGTATACATAATAATAAATAAATAAATCTTTTAAAAACAAAACAAACAAGTTGGAAAACCCTGACTCTTATCTTTTTTTGCCTGATTGCTCCAGCTTGGACTTTGGGGCTATGTTGACTGAGAGGGGTGACAGTGGCCACTTTTCCTTTGTTCTCTATCTTAGAAACATTCTTTTGGTGCCACATATCATGTGTATTGATTTTATATGTTAAACCATCCTTGCATTCCTGGTTGACTCCCACTTGAATATGACAGAATATTCTTTGTAATAAGATGTTGGTTTCAAGTTACTAGTATTTTTAAAAAGATTTTATTTTGTTTTATATTTTACTTTGTTCTTTGTTTTTGAGTGTTTTGCCTACAGGTATGTATGTGCACCACATGCACGCTTGGTGCCTCCAGGGTGCAGAAGATGGTGCTGGATTCCTGGAACAGCAGTTACAGATGGTTGTGAGCTGCCAAGTGAGTTCCAGGAAGCAAACTTGTGTCCTTTGCAAGAAAAGCAAGCATTCTTAACCACCAAGCTGTCTCTCTGACTTCATTTGCTAGCATGCGTGCATAGAGGTTCATCGGTGATATTAGTATGTAGTTTTCTTTTTTTTTTTTTTTCTGTGTGTCATTCTGTATTCTTAGCATCTGGCTAATACTGGCTTTTTAGAATGAATTCTGAAAAATTCTCTCTTGTAAATCTGTCTAAACTATTTTAGAATCTCTGTTATAACTCAGTAGTGAAAACATCCCAGACATTTACTTATTTAAAAATTTCATAATTTTATACAATGCATTGTGACTAGGCTTTCATTTAATGAAGGCCTCTTTATTACTGGTTCTGTCTCATTGCTCATTACAGGTGAGACTATGTTTGTCCAAAATTTAATCTTGCTAAAGGTTAATGTGTCAAATTTTTGTTTATTTTATACAGTTATATCTTCACTATGAGAAATTCCAAAGTGGTTTAAATTAATTCCCAGGTATTATTTTATACAGTATACAGTTAGTTGCTCGTGATAATCTATTAATTAATTTGGGTTTTTTGAGACAGGGTTTCTCTGTGTAGCCTTAGCTGTCCTGGACTCACTTTGTAGACCAGGCTGGCCTCAAACTTACAGTGATCTGCCTGCCTCTGCCTCCCAAGTGCTGTAACTAAAGACATGTGCCATAGGGATGGCCAATTGCAAATTCTTTTTTGGGGGGTGGGGTTTTGAGACAGGGTCTCTCTGTGTAACTCACAGTGATCTGCCTGCCTCTGCCTCCCAAGTGCTCGGATTATAGGTGTGTGCTACCATGCCCACTTCAATTGCATATTCTTAAATTAATTAATTAAATAAACTTCATTTAATGACTCACTTGCACTTGAAAATTTTTAGACTCTGTGCTCTGACCTGTATTTTCCCTTCTATTATTCTGGGTTTGATTTCTAGTGCTCTTCCAGTTGCCTAAGGTAGATGACAGTTCCCCTATTTGACTTTCTGCTTTAGCGGTGTAGATGTTGGTGTTGTATGCACCTCTCCTACTGCTGTTTTTGGCTTGTCCCAGAGGTTTAGCTATGCTTCCATTTTTATTAATTTTTTTGTCAAGACAGGGTCTCTTTCTGGAACATGCTGTGTAGGCCTAGAACTTGCTCTGTAGACAAGGCAGGCCTCAAACTCAAGAGACATACCTGTCTCTGCCTCTTGAATGCTGGGATTAAAGGTACATGCCACCTCTGCCCAGCCATTTTCATTAATCTTAAGAAAAAATTTTTTTTAATTCTTCATAATCTCTTCATCTTTATACTATTGGCTCAGAGCATATTTTTCAGTTTTCATGATGTTATATAGTATACAAAGGGTTTTTTTTTTATTAATTTCTACTTTTATTGCAATACAGTACAAAATGATAATTGCTTTGATTTCAATTCTTTTAATATTTGTAGAGAATCAGTCTCATACTTCCACATTTGTGGACTGGAGTCAGTAACGTCTGAATATTGTCTCATATATTAGCGATACTTTAAAGTACTGAACACAGTACTAGGAGCATGTGAAATAGCAAGTGACAGAAAGGCTAGCTTCTGCAAGTCCATCAAGATACAGCAGGAGCATGTTCATAAAAGGTGGCAGTTGTTACAACTGCCTTCACAAGCTCCTTCCCTCATTAGACACGGGTTGCTATTTTATCCTTTGTAAAAAAAAAAAAATGTATATGGCTTAAAGCTAAAATGTTTTGAAAATAGTCCTTTTTTTCACCTAAAAGACAAATTATAGATAAAAATCATAAGGTGAATATTTTACTCATGTTTTTTTAAAATAAACAGTAATTTTCTCTTACAAGAAGAGCATAAAACTGTCATTCAGAATATATAAAGTGATTATACACATTAAGTCATTAATAAAATAGTCAAATATTTTCATTTAAATCTATTTTGTTCATGATTTTGTTATTTAAAGTAAATGTATATTTTACTCATTCATGCATTCAAAATATTACTAGTATATTAATAGTACTTAGAACTAAGCACACAAATCTGAGTTTTACTGGGGGAACAAAGTAGCATTAACAATTGTACACAAAGCTGGGTGGTGGTGGCGGCACACACCTGTAATCCCAGCACTAGGAAGGTAGAGGCAGGCAGATCTCCGTGAATTTGAGGCCAGCCCGGTCTACAAAGTTCCAGAACAGCCAAGGCTACACAGAGAAACCCTGTCTCAAAAAAAAAAAAAATGAGGGTTGGAGAGAAGGCTTAGAGGTGGTTAAGAGCTCTGTCTGCTCCTCCAGAGGTCCTGAGCTCAATGCCCAGCAACTACATGGTGGCTCACAACCATCTATAATGAGATCTGGTGCCCTCTTCTGGCCTACAGGTGTACATGCAGGCAGAGCACTGTATACACAGGTATATGTAAGAATGAATTAAAACAGAAACTTTTTTTTTAAGAGGTGAGATGGGTAAAAGTCTATAACTTGGAAATGGTGTGCATGACTTGAAGATAAAAATGACATTTCAACCTAATCAAATTGCATGTTCAGAGATTCATGTGCAAGCAGAAACAGGCATTTGAAACCGAGCTGAATGTCCATTAGCAGGGCTAGAAGGAGGGTCAGAGCTTTTATGGTGACAGAAACAGCAAGAGGGTATCAAAGGCCAAAACTCAGAACCCTTCAGGCCTTGGGATGAGTCTACCCTAGAGCTAAGAGCCTCCACCACGCAGATTGGAGGAAGAAAGTGGCGTGCCCAGATCTTCACTTTGGAGAGAATAGATTTGGGTGGTAGTAGAAGAGATGGGTGAGACATTTTAGTGACAGTGGTGAGAAATAGGTTTTAAGGAGGAAAAAAGGACTTACTACTCCTAAGGGATTGTAGTCAGAGACTACAGAAGAATAAGAAGGAACTATCCCAGACCTCCTCTTAGTTTCTCAGCAGCACAATGAGATAGCTAGCAGTAGGGAGTGACTGGAGTCCTAAGTGAGTGTATATTGTTTTTTGTTTGTTTGTTTGTTTTTTATTTCTTATATAGTTTATTAATTTATTCATATTACATCTCAATTGCTATCCCATCCTTTGTATCCTCCCATTCCTCCCTCCCTCCCATTTTCCCCTTACTCTCCTCCCCTATGACTGTGACTGAGGGGGGCCTCCTCCCCCTGTATATGCTCATAGGGTATCAAGTCTCTTCTTGGTAGCCCACTATCCTTCCTCTGAGTGCCACCAGTGCTCCCCATCCAGGGGACGTGGTCAACTATGGGGCACCAGAGTTCATGTGAAAGTCAGATCCCATTCTCCACTCAACTGTGAAGAATGTCCTGTGTAACAGATATCTAACAGAACCTTTCACCCAAACAGAAAGGAATATACCTTCTTCTCTGCACCCCATGGAACCTTCTCCAAAATTGATCACATAGTAGGTCACAAAGCAAGCCTCAACAGATACAAGAAGATTGAAATAATACCTTGTATCCCATGAGATCATCATGGTCTTAGGCATATACAGAAATAACAAAAAGCCTACACATACATGGAAACTAAACAACTCTCTACTTAATGATACCTGGGTCAGGGAAGAAATAAAGAAATTAAGGACTTCCTGAAATTCAACGAAAATGAAGAAACAACACACTAAGTGCCTTTAAAAAGAAATTGGAAACATCCCACATGAGCAACTTAACGACACAGCTGGAAGTCCTAGAAAAAAAGAAGCAGAAACATACAAGAGGAGTAGATGACTGGAAATAATCAAACTCAGGAGTGTGTATTGTTGATGGTCATATGGAGGACCAATGTGCTGGCCACTTGGGAGGGTGAAGTCTTCCTCAGGTAAGGTTCAGAGGGAAGGAAAAGCCTTCTTTGGATGTGGGTGCGAATATGTGGATGCTATATGCAGAAAATATTCCCCATAGCTTTCTGCCCCCAAATGTTGACAGCCTAAAGACAGACACTGTACCCTTACAGACACTGTATTCCTGGGCTTAGGCAAACATGTCCAGATGTATGTAGTAATCATGCTACCCAGGTCAACTGGATTTAATAAACACACTGAACATCTGGGATGCTGTGACTTCTCCATCAGAGATCCCAGACCACCTGACCCCAACTTTTCGGTATGTATGTCTATGAGTCTGTCCTCTCGTCATTACTTTGGAGCCCTAGTTAGGTCAATACCTGAAGCCATGAAGACTATGACAGAGTGGCATAAAAAAAGGGGGGGGGGACAGAGACAGTGAATACCTGGCCACAGGGAACTCACGTGACTCAGCTGAGAGAGGCTCCTAAGAGAAGCAAACAAATTATGGTATGGATAAAAATAAAGGTAAAAGTGGGGTGGGGCAGGATTCTAAGTGTCAACTGTAAAATGTGAGATAAATAGAGGTGCTTTGGGGAAGATTATTAAAAAGCAACCATGAGAGTAGGTGGAGACATGGCTGCTTCACCAGTTATTGGTTTATGTTGGGGGATGCATCCTTGGTTTCCAGTGAACAAGGGCAATAAATTTGGCTATGAAGCGGTGGGGGGGACGGCCATAAGTTTAGCAGAAAACAGGAAGCACACAGTTGAAAGACTGTGTGGGTGGTGAAGCCCAGGGTAGGCTGAGGGCCTGCCTGCCTCGCCAGCTGTGTGTGGCAGAGCAGATGCTGGCCAAGGTGACCCTGTGCATGAGCCTGCACTGCTAGCCTGCCTGGCCAGAACCCAGGCCTTTGAGCCCAAAAGCAATGAAAACTCAGGGGCCACAGCAGTGTGCATTGAGGGCAAGAACATGGCCAATAGGCATAGAGTCGAATCACCTGGGTGGAGGAGGCACATAGCCAAAACGTGGCATGGGGAATCAATCTCGGTGGCTTTAAATGTTAGCTATTTTTTAAAGACCCCAACACAAATAATCCAGCAGCCATTTTTCTGAAGTGTTTAATAACTGTATCCATTCAGGTAGGGCCAGTGATCTGAGATGACCCCTGTGAAAGGCTCATTCAAGTCCCCACCAGTTGAGGACTGCTGCTCCAGATGATTACAGCCTAAAGGCCAGTCCCCTACAGACACCTAGGTTAGCTAAACCTGGCTCCTTATTCAGCTGTATATAATAACTCTGCCTCCTTGTTTATCTGCATCTAATAGCCCCGCCTCCTAGTTCAGCTGTAAGCAATAACCCCACCTCCCGTTCAATGATATTGAATAATCACACTGAGAGTCTGGGATGCTGTGGCTTCTCCATTAGAGAGCCCAGATCACCCAGCTTTTTGGTGTGTATCCCTTCTTCATTCATTGCCCCCCAACCCCACCCCCGTTGGGATTCCAGGATCCAAGCTTGTAAGGACAAGGCACTCGCCTCGGAATTGTGTTGAAGCAGAGCCCTAGAGGAGGAGGGAGTTTGGAAGCAGGTGTCAGGGAGGCAGAGAAGATCCCAGCGATTCCATTACCTTGGCTTGGAGTCCTTAGAAACATGTGCTGAGGCAGGAGAGGGCAGGGGATTGCTGGTCCTTGCTGATATTAACGTTATAGGTAGCGTTTCTCAGGAGGAACTATGAGATAAAAAGAAATTGTACTTACAGCTCAGCCTTGAAACATTCCAAGACATAATTCCCAGGTAAAGGATGACGAAGGAGAAAGTGTAGAGCTCACATCAGTATGATACCTCAGAAACCATTGGAAGGGAAGAGTCTTTTCAAAGAGAAGGAAGCAAGCATGTGCATGCAAGTGCATACTCATGTATACACAGACAACTGAAAACTGCTCAAAGGACTTTCTGACAGATGAAGGCTGTAAAGACAGTACTAAGAATTGAAGCCTTCCACTATAAGCACCTAGAAAGCTGAGTATGCGTGCGTGTGTGTGTGTGTGTGTGTGTGTGTGTGTGTGTGTGTGTGTGACCTGCATCATGTTTTCACACACTGGTGACCTGAGAGAATGTCTGATCACCGAGGAGAGAGAAACGAGCTGCATACGACTCACGATGCTGTGGGTTTTGCCGTGAGACGATCTAGACCCTGTAACAGGGAGGTGGTTTTCAAGTCCTAGTAGACTTGGGGAGGCAGCCATGCTGTTAAGGCCAGAGCTGTGAAGTGAAGTTTTAAATGGTGTGGAGCAAGGCAGAAACTCAGCTCTGGCACTCGAAGTTCCTTCCTGTTTCCTTGTTCCTTCTTTCCTTCCTACTTCCTTCCCTCCTGTCCCTTCCTCTACCTCTCCTCACCCCTATTTTTTTTCCTTCTCCTTTTCCTTCATCATGGCAGTGACATATGTGCATGCACTTTGATCACATTCACTACCTACACAAGTTCTTCACGAGCCTTTGCTGAATACTGGGATTTGTTTGTATAAAAAAAATAGTACATGCCCCTTGTGTGTGTAGGGGAGAAGCTGAGCAATTATTTGAGTTTATACAGGGATGAGAAATATTTTATTTCTTTTCACTTGCTATGTTTTCACCACACCTAATCAGCAGAGACTCCAGAAGCTTATATCTTACCCCAAAAGCTAAAATTCATGAAAGGAACTACTCAGGTAGCCATGCTATCAAATCTTAAAAGCACGCCACGATTTTATACATAAGTTTTAAATTCAGATTACAATGAGGCCCAACATTAATTAGAAAGAGTTCAGAGGGGGCTGGAGAGACGGCTCAGTAGTTAAGAAGGCTGACTAGTCTTTCAGAGGACCCGAATTCAATTCCCTGCCCTCGAATGCAATTCGTAATCATCTAATTCCAGTTCCAGGGGATCCAACAGCCTATTCTGATCTCCGTGGGCACCTGACATACACATAGTACATAGGCATACATGACAAAAATAATACAAATCAAGACATTCAAAAACAACATAATTTTCAGAATATCTTTAATGAATTAAAAACATTCAAAATACCAAGAATCAAAAAATATTGATCAATATACTAGAAAAAAATCAGAAAATAGAAAAAGCATTAAGATTAGGACTAGAGTTCTTGAAAATATATATAATGAATGCTCTATTTTCCAAAGTTTAAAAATCCTGAACATGTGCTTTCTTGGGCTACAGATACTTATTTTCATCGGGAGTTGGTTGTGTTATTATTGGTCTTATACAGAGAGAAAACTAGGTTGGACTCAGGGATGTCTCTCTTTTCCTTTATCTGTGTTTCATAGGTAAGGAGATAGGAGCCAAAAAGAAAGAAAGGTGGATATAGAAATATATAGAGATGAGCTGGGCATGGTGATGCATGCCTTTAATCCCAGTACTCAGGAGGCAGAGGCAGGCAGATCACTGTGAGTTCTAGGCCAGCCTGGTCTACAAAGTGAGTCCAGGACAGCTAAGGCTACACAGAGAAACCTGGTCTCAAAAAACAAACAACAACAACAAAAACCAAAAAAAAAGAAAGAAAAAGGAAAAAAAAGAAATATATAGGGATGATAGAACAAAAAGTAGATTATTGAATCTACTCCTTAACCGAAGGCCTTGTTACTCACAAATAAGGTTATTTTTAATTCATTGGTATAGAATTTTGTATATTGATGAAAAATAGTTTAATTTTGATATATTAGTATAGAATTCAAATTTAAGATTATTCTTCACACATTATATATATTTCTACTCTAATATGAGGTATTGTATCCATCCAATTCAATTATAATACAAAATGCTATTGCAGGATGTTTAGGAAAGCTAAGTAACACAAGCTACTTGTTAGTTGACCAAATCATGGTCATGCCAATTACTAGTCTCCATATATGAAGAAAACAAAATATTTCATGACAAAAACAAATTTAAACAGTATCTATCCACAAATTTGCCCTACAGAAGATACTAGAAGAAAAACTCCAACACAAGGAAGCTAACTACACCCAGAAAAACACAGAAAATAGATAACTTCACTTCAGCAAAACAAAAATCAGACAAGAAGGCAAATACAACCACAAACAACATCAAAATAAAATGATCTAGCAGTGATTGGTTATTAATCTCATTCAATATCAATGAACTCAACTCTCCAATAAAAAGACAAAGACTAACAGAACGATGGATAAACAGGACCCAACATTCTTCTGCATATAAGAAACACACCTCAGCCACAAAGATAGACATAACCCAAGAATAAAGGGATGGAAGATGGTCTTCCAAGCAAATGGACCCAAGAAGCAAGCTGGAGTAGCCATTCTAATATTTAGTAAAATAGACTCTCAACCAAAATTAATCAAAAGAGATGAGGAAAAACACTTTATGCTCATCAAAGGGAAATTCAACCAAGATGACATCACAATTCTGAACATCTATGCCCCAAATATAAAGGCAGCCATATTTGTTTCTTTGCTGCCTTTTTTAGATTTACTAAATTTATTTTAAAAATCACAAAATGTTTCTTACAAAAGAGCATTACACTCTGCACACTGCTCTGAACAAATGCCAGGGACACGTGGACTATTACTTTCCTCCCTGTCCCACTCCCAGTGTTACAGTGACCACAAAGCAAGGTGTTCACAATAATTTTTTAAAATCACCAACCATGAGCAAAAAATGAAATTCACTCACTCTGCTGCTGTTTCAAATTTTCAATGTTAGTTTTTCCCCGCAAGCCTGTTTGTAAGGAACTAAAACATTACATCTGGTGAACAGCAAAGATTTCACTACACCTCAAATACAGAACACCTATGAAGCAGAGGAATGTTGGCTTTTCAAACAGAAGCAGATTTGGGAAAAAAAAAAATGCAGGACTCCTCCAGTTCTTCCCTAGCCTTAGAAAAGCTTTCCAGAATGCTGCTTTACACTGTTCTGCAGCAAGTACAGTGTTTTCTGTGTCTGGTCTTCTGTTCCAATCTTCAGATCCTTCTAAAGGTTCATCAGTTTTGATCGATGCTCATGACTCATGATGGACTTGTTTAATACGCTGACCACCATTGCCAATAATAGATCCAGCCATATCTTTAGGAATAGTCACTTGTGTGGCAATAATAGGCCTGCCAAGATCACCATATGAGCAATGCCCCCTGCATAGGAATAATCATATCCAGAACCACTCGGTGGCTCATAAGCCATTTGCCATTCTGATGAGCTCCTTGTGTCAACTGCAGAGCCCCAGGTTTCATGAGCACTGAACCCAACCATGCTGTCATAGCAGTCTCCAGGCCTTCCTCTTCTGTCGTAGGCCATTCAATATCCCCCTCTGGGTGGTGGTGGTAGAAAAGGAGGAAGATTCTAGACTCTGCTGCCACCTGGGCCACCTTGACCAGGAGGAGGTGAACGAAGTACTCAACCAGGGCTCATATCATCATAGTCTCTTCTAGAAGGAGGCATGGGACGCCCACCCCGACCAGAAAGCATTCTGTCAAAACCACCTCTTCCCCACTTGCGAAATCCCACAAGCAATCCATGTCGGTCATCAAACATCATGGTAAAGCCACCATAATCATAGGTTTCATCATGAAAATTGGGATCATAGGGTTGTGCACGTCCTTTGATGGGAGACTCACATCAGGCCAAGGATAATCTTGATGTACTCTACCCCTCTATCAGGTTTTCCTCCAATAATAACAACTCCATCAGTAGAAAGAGGGCAGCGCTCCTGGAAAAGCTTGATTGTTGTATGAGGGTTTTCTCGAAGTTCTTTGATTTTAGCACTTGTGACACCAATAATTCCTCCTGCCAGGCTTTGATGAATCAACAGTCTCAGCCAAAGTCACTTCCTTTATAATGTTGGTAATTTAAGCATCCTGCAGCATCAGAACCAAGTGGGAGCTGGCTGGTTGCAGTGAGTGATGGCAACTGCACGCCCTCTTCCAATGCAGGGATGATTTTCTTCAGAATTTCTCCAATCATTTCAATATCAGCACTGATATTCAGTGTGCACTCAGGGGCCACTGCTGTCTGGAGGTGAAACACTGGCATTGTAGTCTGTATGAAGAGCCTTGATATTCTTGCCTCCTTTTCCAATCACTAATCCTGCATTCTTACTCTGAAGTAATTCAATCATCTCATCAGTATCTCTAGGTCTTTTAAAGGCTTGTTCCTCTTTGACATCTTCTCCAGAGTGTTTACCAAATTCACCATTGGTTTTGGCATTGGGGAAGGTTTCTTCTGGATATTCAGTCTCCATTTTCTTGAATTAAATGAACGCCCAATAGGCCACAATAGAGCAGGAGGCAAGCATGATGGTGATGTCCGTGCAGCAGAGAAACAGAGGATAATGGCACCCACATTTGTAAAAGAAACATTAATAAAGTTTGAACCACATCAATCCCCATACGTTAATAGCGGGAGACTTCAACATACCACTTTGACCAAAGGCTAGGTCAATAAAACAGAAACTAAAGCAAGAAATAATGACACTAACAGATGTCATGAATCAAATGGACCTAACAGATATCTACAGAACTTTTCACCCAAACACAAAAGATTATACCTTCTTCTCAGCACCTCATGGAACCTGCTCCAAAATTGACTATATAGTAGGTCACAAAGCAAGCCTCAACAGATACAGGATTGAGATAATACCTTATATCCTATCAGACCATCATGGACATTAACAACAACAGAAATAAAAAGTCTACATATATATGGATACTGAAAAACTCTCTACTCAATGATAACTGGGTCAGGAAAAAAAGAAAGAAAGAAGTTAGGGGCTTCCTAAAATTCAAAGAAATGAAGATACAACATACCCAAACTTATGGGACACAAGGAAATCAGTGCTAAGTGGAAAGTTCATAGCTCTAAGTGCCTTCATAAAGAGATTGGAAACATCTCATACAAGCAATTTAACAGACCACTTGAAAGCCCCAGGGGAAAAAAATAAGCAGAAACACCCAAGACGAGTACACGCCTGGAAATCATCAAACTCGGGGCTGAAATCAATAAATTAGAAACAAACAAAAAAAAAAACTAATTCAAAGAATCAAGGAAACCAAGAGGTGGTTCTTTGAGAAAATCAACAGGATAGACAAACCCTTAACCAAAGTAACTAGAAGGCAGAGAGACGCTATCCAAATCAACAAAATCAGAAACGAAAAAGGAGACATTCCTGGTGTGGTGGCATATACCTTCTATCCCAGCACTCAGGAGGCAGAGGCAGGCTGATTGCTGTGAGTTCAAAGCCAACTGGTCTATGAAGTAAGTCAAAGACAGGCAAGGCTACACAGAGAAACCCTGTCTAGAAGAAGAAGAGGAGGAGGAGGAGGAGGAGAAGGAATGAAGAATGAAGAATGAATAATAAGAAGAAGGGAGACATAACAACAGAAAGCAAGGAAATTCGAAGAATCATTAGGTCTTACTTCAAAAGCCTATATGCCACAAAATTTGAAAATCTAAATGAAATGGGCAGTTTTCCTGATAGATTCCACCTACCAAAGTTGAACCAAGATCAGGTAAGCAAATTAAATAATCCTATATCCCCTATGGAAATAGAAGCAGTCCTCAAAAGTCAGGCAAACAAAAAAAAAGCCCAAGGCCTGATGGTTTTAGTACAGAATTCTACCAGGCCTTCAAAGAAGAGTTTCTACCAATACTCCTCAAACTACTCCACAAAATAGAAATGGAAGGAAAATTACCAAACTCATTCTATGAGGCAATAGTCACCTTGATACTTAGACCACACAAAGACCCTAAATAGAATTTCAGACCAATTTCTCTTATGAACATTGGTTCAAAAATATTCAATAAAATACTAGCTAACTGAACCCAAGAAAACATCAAAAATATCATTCACCATGACCAAGTAGGCTTCAGCCCAGGAATGCAGGGGTGGTTCAATATACGGAAATCTATCAATGTAATCCACCATATAAACAAACTGAAAGGGGAAAAAAACCCCACATGATCAGCTCATTGGATGCCAAAAACTATTTGACAAAATCCAACACCCATTCACATTTAAAGTCTTAGAAAAATCAGGAATACAAGGCACATACCTAAACATAATAAAGGCAATATACAGCAAGCTGATAGCTAACATCAAATTAAATGGAGAGAAACTTAAAGCAATTCCACTAAAATCAG
>OU015750.1:33075900-33086880 GCA_907169655.1 Acomys percivali
TCTCTCTCTCTCTCTCTCTCTCTCTCTCTCTCTCTCTCTCTCTCTTCAATATCATACTTGAAGTTCTAACTAGACTAATAAGACAACTAAAGGAAATTAAGGGGATCCACATCTGAAAGGATGAAGTCATTATTCACAGATGATATGATAGTATACATAAGTGACCCCCAAAATTCCACAAGAGAACTCCTACAGCTGATAAATACTTTTGGCAAAGTGGCTGGATACAAGAGTAATTAAAACAAACAAACAAACCAACCAGTATGCCTCCTGTATACAAATGACAAATGGGCTGAGAAAGAAATTAGGGAAACTATACCCTTCACAATAGCCACAAATTATATAAAGTATCATGGTGTATCTCTAACCAAACAAGTGAAAGGCTTGTATGAAAAATAATTCAAGTCTCTGAAGAAAGAAATTGAAGAATATATCAGAAGATGTTAAGATCTCCCATGCACGTGGATCAGGAGGATGAACATAGTAAAAATGGTCATCTTACCAAAAGCAATCTACAGATTCATGCAATCCTTATCAAAATATCTACACAATTCTTTACAGACCAATTCTCAACTCTGTATGGAAAAACAAAAAACCCACAATAGCTAACTAAAACAATCCTGTACAATAAAAGATCATCTGGAGGAATCTCCATCCCTGATCTCAAGCTGTAATATAGGGTAATAGTAATAAAAAATGGCATGTTACTGGCATAGAAATAGGCTGGTTGATCGATGGAATCAAATTGAAGACCCAGAAATAAATCCACATACCCACAGATACTTGATTTTTGACAAAGAAGTCAACCATACAATGGAAAAAGAGCATCTTCAACAAATGGTATTGGTCTAACTGGATTACATGTAGAAAAATGCAAATAGATCCATATTTATCATCCTGCACAAATTTAATGTCCAAGTGGACTAATGATCTCAACATAAAACTAGACACACTAAATCTGTTAGAAGAAAAAGTGAGGAAGAGCCTTTAGCTCATTGGCATAGTGACATTTCCTGAACAGACAGCAACAGCTCAGGCTCTTATCCTGTCCTCCTCCAAAACAGAATCCTGACGTGCTAGTGTAGCTCCAATGAGTGGATCACACAGAGTCCAGTGTGTGAACACACCAGGGACACTGTCATTGTGGCACCTTTGGGGCTTTGGAAATGGGGTTTTATTCCTACCTGTGCAATGCACCGATATGAGAACAAGCAAGGATGAAAAATCTAAATTGCCACCAGCATGAAAGGAAACATGTAGAACCACAGGGCTGGCTGCAGTAGCATCTCTTAACTGAGTATCACAGCAACAAATTTTAATATAAATGATAATTGTCATTGCCAGGCATGGTGGTGGCACACACCTTTAAGTCACAACACTTGGGAGGCAGAGGCAGGTAGAGCTCTGTGAATTTGAGGTGGCCTAGTCTGCAGAGTGAGTTCCAGGGCAACTAGGGCTTCCCAGAGAAACCCTGTCTCAAAAACAAAAAACAAACAAACAAACAAAAAAAAAAACCCCAAAGATAAATAGGTAAGATTACGATAGATAGATAGATAGATAGATAGATAGATAGATAGATAGATAGATAGATGACAGAAGATAGATAGATGATAGATAATATTTTCCTAAGTAAAGAAATGCCTTGTGTATGTATGTGACAGAGAATTTGATTATGAACAGAGATGCTGATTCCTGAAAATGTGCCACTCTGTTAATCTTACATGCAAATGCTTTACATTTGGTAGCATTTTGGAAGGGAGCATCATAATTTTTTAAAATATTATTTGACTAAAGTGATTTTTCCTATAAAAAAAAAGACACTTCTCTAATTAAATGATTGAGCAATAAGTTTCAGTAAGTTGCCTCTGTAAAATATTATTTCATTTTTATTACACAATATATATTGTCCGCTTATGTTTATATTTGAATAAAAGTATGCAGATCTAGTTTTTTAAAGATAAAATTCTTTGCAATATGTCATCGTAGAGCCTGGGAATTTTAATTTCTACATTTGTGGATATGTAGGGTTTATTTTTACAGTTTCAAGAGAAATTTAAAATCTAATAAAGTTCATGTACAAACTGATCCTTTATCAGTAATATTTACGGTTTTTGTTGTTTGCATCTAGGAGAGTTTGGTGCAAGTAAACTACTCCTTGATTCATGCAGATTTAATATTTTCCATGTTGCAGGTTTGTGCAACATTATAATTCTATAAATGATAAAGAACTTTGGTACACCAGTGAAAATCTTTACTGTGCCGTGTGTGTGTATGTGTGTGTATGTGTGTGTATGTGTGTATGTGTGTGTGTTGACTTATTTTTCTCATTCTTTAGAACACTGTGTATAACGATACACTTTAGAAAATGTGAAAACACTCCCCTTCAGCCCTCAGTGTATTCAAATAGTGGAGTGGAAAGTAGACTTGGTACCCATTTAGAACCTTACTAAATAATTCAGCTGATTTTCTCATTTTAAAAAGTGTTGGGGCGGGGGAGGTGACTGTTATATCTTTTAAAACTTGCTTTGATAGAGAATAAAAGAGCCTCGGTATCAAAAACAAAGATTTTTGAAGTTTGTATAGAAATAAATAACTAGTTTTCTCATGAGTGGCTAGATTATTCAGTGGTTTGAAAGAGCCAAGAACATATTGCTTTTCTCGGGTGCTAGTGCAGAAATGTTTTCATCAATTAACATTTGCTAAGAAGAATTTTTGTGTGCGCTGCTTTACAAATAGAATGATATATAAAATGGCTGTCCAAAAGACTGCTCCAGGGCCCCTTTCTTTAATGTCTGAGAGCATAATAATTATTGTGGCATGCCAGTTGGGAAGCAAACAAAACTAACAGCAATGACCCAAAAGATAAATAAATAAGCAGCAACAAAACATTTCAGACAGAAATTTTACTTGTGAGAAAATATTGCTTTAGGTAGCTTCAAATTAAATGAAAAGAAACATCACCCACAAATCACGCTAATTTTCTTCTTCATAGTTTGGCCCAAATATGCACACCTCAGGGTAAGGACATGGCAAGACGCAGCAGAAACTAGGGCATGGGGTGTTGTTTCTGAGGCCCCAGAACCAGCACACTGTCCTTCGCCTCAGCTTCAGCTGCACGGAGGCCATCACTATTTTAAGAGCATCAGTTAATCTGAAGACGGTGTTTGGATAGATGTTCCTGTTTCCACTTTGCAGGTGCGGAAACAGATGAAAGTTGACACAGCTGCTGAAAGGATGAAGAGGCAAACCCAGGCTGTCTGTACCAGTGGTCACATCCCCAGCCTCACCTTCTGCCCCCTCAGGGAAGAAACATGCTTCTCAGGTGGTGATGCCTGAACAGGAAACCAGCAGGGCGCTTGCCCTCAGTTAACCCCTGGTAGTCTGTGTGGTTTTGTTTTGCTTTTTTTGAGACAGGGTCTCTCTGTTTAGGTTACTCACTATGACAGAGACTATGCAATGCAGACTGGCCTCACGCTTAAGTGTGTCTTGCCTCAGCCTCCACAAGCCTGTCCAACTTGGCTTGAAAAGTTCAACTTACTTTTGTTTTCATAAAGATTTGTTATTAGTACTTACTATTTAAAAATTTTGAACATTTTAATTAAAATTGACTTGCAATACTTTTCACCTTCCTTTTCTTCCTTCCTCTCTCAGACCCCCCTCCTTCAAATTCCTCCCATGACCTCATCCATTGTCAAATTGATAATTTCTTCTTTTTACTGTTACATATATGTGTGTGAGTGTGTGTGCAAAAATATACAAAAACAACCTGTTGCCGTCTGTGTTTTGGTTTCAGAGCTGAGTGCTTTGTCTTGGATAACCAGTTAGGGGACTTGTCCCCAGGAAAGGCTATTTCTCCCTTTCTCAGCAGTAGTTTGTTGTCTAGGGGTTAGACCTCACAAAATTTTATTTATATTGTTTTCATTTATTTACACATGTATGTGCCACACATGTGCACATGCACACAGTGGCCAGAGAAGGTGTCAGACCCCTTGAAGCTGGAGCTCTAGACAGTTGTGGGCTGCTTGACATGGGTGCTTGGAAGAAAACTTGGGACCTCTGCAAGAGCAGCAAGTTCTTTTAATCTTTGAACCATCTGTCAAGCCTGTTTTGTGCTACGTAAACAGATACTCCTGTGTTAAGGTAAAGGTAAGGTTGTAGAATTACAGAAAGGATGACAAGATGCAGGCATGAGTAGAAAGCATATCTCGAACAAGGAAGAGTAAAGAGAGTAGTTTAAACAAAGATAGCTTATGTGGAAGCTCAAAAACAAAGATGGTGAAAACAGATTCGAGGCCTGGAGCACTGTGACCAGCATACTTGGTAAATCAAAAACCCCACGTTTAGAGTAAGGTCGTGCAGCATTTCACTTCACACACTAACTAACCTGTGCCCAGAAATGGTTTCAGTCTGACCAATCCATTTAAAGATCAGTAAATACAGGGTCAGAAAGATTAAATGCTTTGTCTGAGATGCCAGAAGGTAAGGACAGTAGTCAGACTAGGACCACGCCTGACATGAAGCTCAGCACTCTTCCACCTGCTGCATAAAACACAAGTTAGCAGCTGTAAGCACACAAGCGCCCTGTAGTTACAACACAGCTTCCACAACACAAAAGTAATCACAGAGGATCCACACTGAAGACCAAATATACAGGACCCCGACACATCCTCTTCTCTGGAGCACAGTAACATCCTCGTACTAAAGTTCAAAGTTATACAATGTTTTTTCAACTTAATCACTCATGCTTAGAAGAGGTGGGGTACTCCAGAGGGCCTCATTTTTGTGGACATGTGACAGAGGCCGGAAACGGTAGATGACTTTTCCAAAGCCAACTTTAAGTCACTGAAAGCGGTATTTTCAAATCAGCTTGGTTTTGTTTGCTTGCTTTTGTTTTTTTGTTTTTTTAATCTACATTTATTTTATGCTGAACTTATTCTCATGCCTTAAGTTTTTGTTTCTTCAGCTTCTTTGGGGGATCTTTTTCGTCTGTGCAGCCCTCTCTTCTGGCTTTGGAACACTTTGTTCCTTTTCAGTGACAATCATCTCAATGTGGCAGGGGGAGCTCATGTCAATCTGGCCATGAGCTCTGTAAGGTCATCGACACGTTAGGTGCTTTCCTTACTGGCTGCGGTCAATGACTAGAGAATTTGCACCCAAACTCTTAGGTCCAGCATTACTCTCTGCATTTGTAAACATGGACAGCAAATTCAACAATCTTTTTATGCCTACTGGCCCTGTGTTCAGCCCCACCCTTTGGTCTACACCAATGGCACACACTGCTTCTTAAAAATGCCATCTTTCAAGCCAGTCAAGGTGGTGCACGCCTGTAGTCCCAGCACTCTCAGAGGCAGAGGCAGGCAGATTGCTGTGAGTTCGAGGCCAGCCTGGTCTACAAAGCAAGTCCAGGACAGCCAACGCTACACAGAGAAACCCTGCCTCAAAAAACAAAACTAAACAAAACAAACAAACAAAAGCCATCTCTCAGAAATTTGGTGGCTTTCTGGATATGTGTACCCTTGATGGCCTGGGAAGCTTCATGGGTTTTCTTAAAGCGAACATGATGATTTGAACCTCTTGATTTGCATGATTTTGTAGGGTTTTCTGGGTCAAGAGACTAGTGAGCCATCTTCATAGGTCATCTTAGGCCACTTACAGGAAGAAGAAGCCTGAGCACTCCAGGGGAATTCCTGAGATCACAATTTCTATTTGGCCATAAATAAGTAACTTTGTATGGGGTCAATGTTTCCCTTTTGTCATCTCTCTTCTGCACAAAATTTTCCTGGCTTGCTTCATTGTGTAGTTTTGTTGTTTCTCTTGTCACATTCACAGTGTGAGGATGCGCCCAAAGATGACCACTGTCCCCAGCAGCACTTCAGATACCTTCACTACCCTCATGGTGATGGTCAGTGATGTGTATGTTGGAGATTCACATAGATCTTAGTGGGGGTAGGAGATCCAAGCATCAAGACAAACAGAAAGCAAAGAGTAAGAACAGAATGTAGTTTACTGGAGACTTATTTCAAGTTCCTGGGACTCACAAAAGGAAAAATTAGAACAACAAAACAAAGACAGAAATAAAAACAGCAGATGAGAGTTTATCTACAGATATTACAGTAAAGTTGTGATGTATAAATGTCCTATTTAACTTCTGCTGTCAACTCAAAATTACCCATAATTGCCTAGGAAGAGAGGTACCTATAAGGAAGTAATGCCTAGACCAGACTGACTTGCATCCATGTCTGTGATGCAAGTCACAGTTTCTTTAATTGGCAATGAATGTAGCTCTCTGTGGGCAGTGTCATCCCTAGGCAGGTAGGTCTGGGCTTTTAACAGGGTTGCTGAGCAAGGTACAATGAGCAAGCCAGTAAACAGCTCTCCTTCGTGGTTTCTGCTCTAAGCACCCACTTTGAATCCCTCCCTGCCTTGGCTTCCCTGGATAATAGCCTGTAGCTTTTAAGACAAAGCAATCTCTTTCCTCACCAAAGCTGATTTTGGTCAGTGTGTCATCACAGCAACAAAAAGCATGCTAGAACACCAAGCATACCCCAGCACACAAGCCCATCATTAAACAAAATAACACAATTTCAAAAGTACTCACATTCTTTAAATGTAATGTCATTCTAATATTATGTAAACTATAAAATGCAAATATAAAATATACACATAGGGAAATGTATATTACTGATAAGTATAATAACGTTGACAACTCACATATATTTTGGGGAAACTTATGTGATAGAGGTGGTTCGTTTTCTTGTAAGGCTTGGGAGGACACAAGGTAATAGGGTTCTAACCCAAGGTCAGCTTCTCTCCCCACACTTGCTTTAATGCGTGTAAACAGCTAAAACAGAAACAGACATGGACAGGTTACAATATTAGCTTTATACCCCCAATTAAGACATTCAAATTTCAATTCTATTCACCAATTACATTATGGTTGTAGTTTAATATTTTTTCTAGTAAATTCCTAGATTTCCTGATGTGAACCAGTTTTCTCTGGTATTTTTTAATGTTTAATAAATGAGCTCTAAATCCCATGAAGCATCATTTGGAGGCTTTTCAATCATGACAAAATTACTTCCAGATTTACTGTGTTCATATATGAGAGTTTTAAAGATGTGGTTACCATTATTAGGAAGGTTTTATTTATAAAAGAGTTATTGAGGCATAATTTTATTCAACAAAATGCATTTATTATAACTATATAGTTATTTTTAAGAAAAATACATAGTACAGAATTACCCTTGAGTTTGAGGGCATTTCTATCCCTAGAAAACCTTCATTCTTAACTCTTGCTCAGTCCTTCCACCTCAGACCAGGGTAACCACTGATGCTATATTTTCAACTTTGCCAAAGTATTATATAAGTGACATCATAACACATGTGTCCTTTGTATTTGCCTTTGTTTTCTCTTAACCTATTTTAGAGGTTTATGCATCTAGATGTATCTGTAGCTCATACTTTTTATAGTAGAATCGTATTCTGCTATAGCAACAAGCAGGTGAGGAATACTTGGGCTATTTCCAAGTTTTCACTCTACTAAGTTCTACTATTATTTCCAGGTACAAGTCTATATAACATGTATTTCCCTGAAGTGGAGCTGAATGGTCATATGATAAGTTTACATTTCTGTTTTAAGAAACTGTCACATGGATTTTTTTTTCAAAATAGTTATATCATTTTAATTTCTAATCAGAAGTTTACAGCCATTCTCTGGTACTCTGTAGGGGCCTTAGTTATGATTGTCCTAATGACATATGAATACCACACTGGTAATGTGTTTATTAAATATTTCCTATTTAAAATTTATTTTTAAGTGTGTGTGTGTGTGTGTGTGTGTATGTGTGTGTGTGTGTGTGTTGTGTTCTGGTGCCTGTGCCCCCAGGGCCAGATATGTCATATCATCTGGAACTGGAAAACACAGTTGTGAGCCACCTGATATGAGTGCTGGCAAGCAAATGAGTACTCTTAACCACTGAACCATCTCTTCAGCCCATTTCCCCATGTTCAGTTAAGTTCTTTGCCTTAATTTTGATGTACCCACCCCTCCCACACTCCTGAGTTTGACTTTTTATTTTCTTACTGGTTTGTTGCTGTCTTCTGAAGAGAAAGTGATGTTGTTTTGATAAAATCTAATTTAATAATTTCTTTTCGTTTGTTTGTTTTTTCAAGACAGGTTTCTCTGTATAATAAGAGCCTCGGCTGTCCTGGACTCACTCTGTAGACCAGCTGGGCCTCAGAACTCATAGGGATCAACCTGCCCCTGTCCCAGAATCAGGGTGATATGGTCTGGGAGATCTGCTGAAGAAAGACCCCAAGGCAGTATGCAAAAGCAAAGAGGCTTTTATTCCAGCATGCTGGGATCGTCTCTCTCCTCTAGAGGGCACCCCAAAATGAGCAAGCAGATTCAATTTATAGCCAGTCAGAAGGATTTGTGAAAAGCTTTGATTTGTCAAAAGAGAGTCAGAGTATATGAGGGGATTCAGGATTGGCTGCTTGTTTGGTGACTGGGGATTTTTGAGTCACTGAGGTTTTGGCTCTTACTCAGGAGTTGGCCTTTAATTTGATAGGATAGAGCCAGCTGTGTTCTTTACCAAGGCCATGAAGTAATAAAAACATGACATCTGGTCATTCCGTCCTATAAGCTGATGAGCTGCCCATGAGCTGCCCTAAGCTGTCTATGAGTTGTAGGTTTTGTTTTTTTGTTTTTTCAGGAATTGCTAGAAACTTGGCCTAGTTAAGCAAAGTAAAACCTGAAGCCTGTCACAGAGTTGTACTAGTCAAGCAAACTGGGGTCTTTGGAGGGTCTGGGGTCCCTGAGGGAAGGTCCCCTCAGGGGATTAAAGACATGCACCACCATCCCCGGCATAATTTCTTCTTTTATAGCTCATAGTTTTGGAGACATAATTAGAAAACCTTGGCTAAAGGCAAGATCACAAAGGCTCCTCTCCTGTCAAAAGCCTTTATAGTTTCCAGTTCTCACGTGTAGGTTGTGATGGACCTTGAATAGATGTTTCTTCTGTACACTGTGAGCTAAGAGTTTGCCCCCTTGCTGTGTATACAGGTAGTCCGTATTGTCATCCCAGCAGCATGTCTGAAAAAGACTCTCTATTCATCTGCCTTGGCATCGTTGTTGAAAGGAACTGACTACATGCAAAAGCTAAATTTTGGATCTGCTTTCTCATTGATCCATAGGGCTATTATCCAATATTGTGTTTATTGTTGTAGCTTTATAGTAGGTTTTATAATTAAATGTTGTAGCTATTCTTTGTTCTTTCTAAAAAAAAAAAAAAAAACTGCTTTTGGGAGTCTTGTTTTCCTGTGTTTCCATTTTAAGACAATCAATTGCTACACTTGCTGGATCCCTTTTGACAGGGATCATATTGAATCTATAGATCAAAGATAGTGTGCTTTTCTTTTTAAACGACTGTGTAAATATTGTTTCTTATTGTTGTGAATAATCATGTCATGAGTGGAATTTTTGTTGACTTTCAGATTGCTAGTTCCAACCATATGAAATGTAACTGGTTTTATATAATAATTATATAATGTGTGACTTTACTAAGTTCATCCATTAGTTTGGTGTGTGCATGTATATTCTTTACAATCTTCTACGGGCGTTAGGATACAGTCTTCTATAGTCAGGATCATGGCATCTGCAAACAAAGGTGGGTATCTGTAGTTTCTTTTCCTTTCTAATCTATATGCCTTCAGATTTTGTTCTTCCCTCCTTATTGCACTGGCTAGAACAATCAGCACAGTGCTCAACTGTAAGGATGTGTGTGGATGTCCTTGTTCAGTTCTCCGAGTCAGCTACCAAGTCTTTCTTCCTTTGCTTTCAAGATGAGGTGCACACACAGTGCTATGGCCATAGGCCCTGTTCTCAGTCTCAGTGGAACTGTGTCAGTCTTTTCATCGCCAACACAGGGTTCTCTGTGGGTTTTCACACACGCTCCTTCTGATACTGAAGGAGTTTCCTACTACTGCCATCTTACTGAGCATTTTATTATAAATTGATGCCTTTTCTGATCGATGATTTTTCTGCATCTATTCATTCCCCCCTCCCTTTTATTTGAAACAATTATCAAACCATAGAACAACAGGGCAGTTTTGGGCTTATGGTTTATGGCAGAATAGTGAGTGGATTAGTGAGTGCAGGCCACTCCTCTCCTAGCCCAACCTCACAGGGGTGCAAAACCTTAACAAGTTCCACAGGTGCCCCGCGGGGGGAGGGGCAAAGTCAGGAGAGCAGGTGTGCAAAGGAAATGGTGATCCAGCAAGAGAATAAGAGTCAGGCCCCATGTCCGAGGACAAGGTGGCGGGAGCTCACACATGGGACTGATTCCTTCCCTCCCTGATAAGTGTGAAGCAGAGAGAGCCCTGGAGTTAAGAACATAAGGGGTCTTATTATCTAATTATTTAGGAAAAACTTCAAAGAGCAGTTTGTAACAGCAGGTTCATATTTAGTAATCATCTATAATCTCTTTATGTTTAATGATCATTTGCTATCCCAGGATGGCACTGAGTAAAGAGGTATATGTTAATCAGCTTTCAGTTGCAACAATGAATATTAACATTATCAGCGTCTACCTTTTTTTTTTTTTTTTTTTTTGGTCCACAGAAGCCTGGCCGCATTACCTTAGGGCCTGTGCCAGTGTCATTGTAGGAGGCACAGAAGGAGGCCAGGAAGCTGAGAGAGAAGACTGGAACCACACAACTCTACAATCCCTTTCAAAGACGTGTTACCACTCCCTGGCCACTCTGGGGAACAAACCCTAACAGAGGGGCCTTTGGGGAAATAGTCTAGTTCCGAACTGTAGCACTCTGCTTTCCAAAGGGAGGCTGCCCAGGGATTGAATTGGCATGCTCTCAACATAGGCCCATCTAGGAGGGCTGTCACAGTCGGTTTTGAAGGACAGTTTTGCTAGACACAGCATCCTTGCTTCCCATTTTTTTCTATGAGCATTTAAAAATATATAT
>OU015750.1:33086890-33150508 GCA_907169655.1 Acomys percivali
CCCTTCAAAGGGGCTCTAGCTAGGACGCCTGGTTATCACACATAACAGCTATCTGTTACGTATACCAACTGTCTGGTGGCTTAGAATTACTAAATGTTATTATTAGATGTTAAAAATTATTAAATTCTAACAAACTTATCTCATCTCGAGAGACAGCACAACTATGGCGTGTCATATGAAGAAAAAATTAAGTGACTCTTATTTAAACATCTTTGCAAAGCTGAGTTTCAGTCACTTTCCTTAATGAACAAGAGTTTTACGGTCTGAGCTGTGAACAAGGCGCCACATGAGCCCACCTCTTTTCGTGTATGTTTGCACTCATGTTTTCATGTTTCCAAGGCCTTGCTGTCTTTGAAGGCTGTGGAGGAGAAATTGCTACCCTGCATAGATTCTCATTTTCCACACTGAATATTTAATTTCCTCTTTTGCTAATTACCTCCCAACATTACTGATTTCTATTTGTCACAGTTGAACATGGCCTAGAGTGATTAATGAACACTGAGTTCACTTACTGTGGGAAATACTTCATGGGCGCCAGGCACTCCAAGGGACAGTCCTGGATGTGCCAGGGATCCCATCTTCTCGGGGAGAATGTTCACAGAGAAGCAACTAACTACATCAGTGGGTAAAAGGCCAAGTGCTACAAATATACACTAAGGCAGAAGTCAGCCTGAGATTGGGGGAGGATGGGGGCAGGGTGAGGGAGGCCAGGTTGGTTCTCAGGGTGGTGAAGGATTTGCAGATTCAGATACTGTGGCTGAAGGCGGGGCACAGTGATCCTGCAACCACCACAGCTGAACCATTTTTGAGCCCCAGCCATTGTCCCCCGCCTGCCTGCTTGTTTAAACATTCCTCTTCCATAATAAAAGCTACGGCACTGGTGTTTTGTTGTCACTGCTCCTACCTGCTGTAGAGATATCGGACAGCGATAACATCTACTGCTTCTTTTCTATGGTACATTTCAAAAAGGTTTTTTTGTTTTGTTTTTTTCTTCACTAATCATCCTGAGAATAGTCACCACTATAACGTTCAGAGGTCGTCCTAGGGTCTTCCTAGGCCTTAACTGGTTCGGATAGACTTCCCTCTGCACTGGCACTGGAAACGTCCCTGAAGTGCTGCTGTTTCCTTCTGATCTTGAGGCGAAGTTACCCAACCTCTTCACTCTTCCTAAACCTCCTCCACCATCAGCCTAAGATGAAGCCCCTCTGTTCTACCACCGCTACCCAGCAGCCAGACCTAGAGAGTTCACAAGCAGCTCCCTCTGCTCAGGTGGGCCATTTGCATGTCAATGGATCCACAGGCTAGCTGACAAAGGTTTCCACCTCCCAGGAGAGCCTGGAAGTGGGGGTGTCTCAAGCTTCTTTTCGATTGCTGTTATAAAATACCAGACAAAAGCAACTGAGGGGAAAGGGGAGGTTTTTCTGGCTCATGGTATCAGGTTATAGGCCACATGTGGGAACTCAGAGAAGCAGGCGCTCCTGACAGCTGAGTCAATGAGTAGAGAACACAGGGGATGTTTGCCCCACCCCCTTATCATTTAGTGCAGGGCCCAGCCCCAGAAACTCTGCACCCTACATGCAAGTTAGGTCTTACCAACTATGACAACTATGTTTTTAGGGGCTTCCTGGGTGTGTGGACAAGCAGGTCTCTGATTCTTGTGCCTTCTCTTGGCCTCTTTTCCTTCTGTTGGTTTGTCTTGTCTAACTTCAATGTGATAGTTTTTGTTTTGTCTTATTGCATTTTGTTTTGTTATATTTAAAAAAAAAAGAATGAATGAATAAATGAAAGAAGACCTAGCCACTAGGGTAAAGGTTAACACCTGAACTGCCACTTACACCTGCTGGGAGAGAGAAAATCAGTTTCCTCCAATGGAGTGACACTGGGTATATCAACCACTGACAGGCCTCCTGTTCAGGAGTAGTTGACCAACATATAATGGACTCTACAGTTTCTTTGTTTTTCATATGCTTTTATTTGGTTACTGTTTGATATTGTGTAGGGGTTTGGGGGGCATTCTTGGTTTGGGAGGGTTTTGTTGTATTATTATTTTTTAAAGAAGTTAAAGTTGGATGGGTAGGGAGGGAGAGAAGATCTGGAATGACTTTGGGGGAGGAAAAATATGATCAAAATATATTTAAATGTAAAAATTGTTTTAAATAAAAAATATTTAAAAAGAATTAAGCCCTATAATCCGCATGTCAGGGGTAGCCACAGTTTATTGCTTATTGATGATGTAGCTTTGCTCAGTTTGCTTTAGCTATCACTGCCTCATATTTCCCATTTTAAATGTGATAAGACTCTGAATGTGACAGTCTTATAGTGAATAAATGCATTCACAAAAATAAATAAAACATGGTCTCTCTCTCTCTCTCTCTCTCTCTCTCTCTCACACACACACACACACACACACATACACACACACATACACACACACATACACACATACTCACTTGGTTTTGGTTTGGTTTGGTTTTTCAAGACAGGTTTTCTCTGTGTAGCCTTGACTGTTCTGGACTCACTTTGCAGACCAGGCTGGCCTCAAACTCACAGAGATCCGCCTGCCTCTGTCTCCCGAGGGCTGGGATTAATGGCATGTGCCACCACACCTGGCAAATCCTGCCAAGTTTTAAGCAAAACTGGGTGTTTGTTTTGAGACAGGGTCTCATGTATCCAAGGCTGGCCTAAAGCTTGTGGTGCAGACCGGACTGAGGATGGACTTCTGACCCTAACTCCTCTGCCTCCAAGTGCTGCAGTTACAGGCATGTGCCTCACTCCTGCTCCAAAGGACACTGCTACAAGAGAGAACTTGGACGGCAAAATGAACTGAGATTTTGTGGAGAGACAGCACAACCTCCGGAACAGTTTCAGGTGCACACATTTCCTGGGATGACAAAGCAGAGCTCTCCCATCAGCACTGCTTCTCAGTGAAAGGGAAGGCCAGTACACGAAGAGGGGATACGCCGAGACCAGATAGTTGAGAGCCTAAGGGAGAAGGCTGGGAGGAGAGGGTATAAAAGGCAGCTTGGGAGAGTACGACAGAGAAAAATCCTGTTGGTATGAGTACTGTGTTTAGTAGCACAACTGGAGTGAGCCTAGGTGAGGACCTCAGTAAGAGCAGATGGAGGCATAGAGGGGTGAAAACTGAGGTTGGGGTTCAAGAAAGGCGAGTTGAAAGGCCTCTTGCCAGATCTCCAGAACCTTACTATATCCCTTGCAGACTGGAGGATCCTCAGTATGGTGCAGAATTGCAGTCAGATTAGGCAGATGTGAGAGGGGTTCTCTGGGAGAAGGGTCCTAGCTTCTCACAATCTTATTGGCTAAAAAGTAAACATAGCAGCTAGGCAGGTTCTAGATAGCATTAACTTTTAGTGGAATAAAGTGTTTGCACAGCTTTAACCATAAATGCCTAGCAATAGAAGTTCATCTTTCCACTAAATATAACAACAACAAAAAAAAAGTAGTGATGAATGACAAATTACGTAGGGGACATCCATTATTCTTGTTGGGTTTCAGCAACATTTTAATTGCTGACAACAGAAATGAAATGTAAATCACACATATAAATACAACATAAAATATTTGTCAGATATGCGTTTTGAGAAAAATACAAAAGAAAATGATTTTTAGAGTAGAAACAAAATTGGTTCTTTTTTCCTTCTCTCCACAAAGGGAAAAAAAAATGAGATACCCAGTTTCTTCTTTGTGAGGATAGTCATCCATTCATTTGGTATTACTTAAATTTAAAAAAAAAAGCAGCCAAACGAGGTAGATATTTCCACACTCAGTGGGGATGCAGCCACAGGTGAATCTCTGTGAGCTCGAGGCCAGCCTGATCTACAAATGGAGTCCAGGACAGCCAAGGCTACACAGAGAAACCCTGTCTCGAAAAACCAAAACAGAAACAAAACAAAAGAAAAATAAAAAAACCAAATTATTAATATCTTGACTGTACATTTAAAATGTCTTACTTATCGATCTTTGCATTGTAACTTTTTCCATTCTATAAGCACACAATAGCAAGAAAACAACAGCCACAAACCCAAGAGAAAAGCAGCTAATGTTTCTAATGACAAGCCATGAGATATCTTTACTCCAACCTTACTGTTTGCTGGCTCCATCCTAAATCTGAAGTATACACTCACGTGTATACTCACGTTTACCCATTTCCCCCACAGTCCAACCCTACACAAAATTGTGTATTAAATTTAAGTTTACAATAAGTACCCAGGAGGTTGTTTCCCCCAAACAAGTTGCCATATTAAACATTTCTCAGGATATATCTTTTTAAAAAAGATTTATTCATTTATTATTATGTATATAGTGTTTTGCCTGCATGTACGTCTGCATGCCAGAAGAGGGCATCAGATCACACTATAGATGGTTGTGAGCCACCATGTGGTTGTTGGAAATTGAACTCAGGACCTCTGGAGGAACAGCCATCACTCCAGCCCCCTAAGGCTATATCTTATAAGATAAAAACCAAAACATACCATCCAATTAAAATTCGGAATGTATGTTAGATACATAGAACTTGGATATACAATAATATTCATCTCACAACAAAGCATTTGTAATTTCATAATTCCTGCCAGCTTTTCCACACTATAACCATAAAAATTAATATGGACTCTTATTCTGAGGTGAACTAGTATAAAGATGATTTTTTTTAACTAAAGAAAATATCATGAAAAAAACAAAGCTACCAAAAGAAGGAACACTAATATATCAGTGGCTATATGTTAGGGTGATATTATTTTTAAAATGTTAAGAAGCAGTATCGTGTTGAGCATGGTGGCACATGGATGTAATTTCAACACTCAGGGAGTCAGAGGCAGAAGGATCTCTGTGAGTTCAAGGCCAGCCTGGTCTACAAAGCAAGCCCAAGATAGCCAAGGCTACACAGAGAAACCCTGTCTTGAAATACCAAAAATGAAGAAAAGAAGAAAAGGAGGAGGAGGAGGAGGAGGAGGAGGAGGAGGAGAAGAAGAAGAAGCATGTGTGAAAGTTCCAGATTAATAGGTAGTGTCTAATTATGAACATCACTCATCAAAAATAATTAGCAAAAGCAAAATAGCACAAAATGATTTAAATGAAAGTAGAGCACTCATTATTAAAGGTCAAGATTTTGGGTAAGTACTGAGTCCATGTCCCAATTCATCATTTCTTTATCAAATTTAGAAATAATCTGGAAAACAGCAAAAATCCGTCGTTTGTAACCTATTTTTTTTCTTTTGCGAAATCATCAGGATGGATTCTGGCACGTCTCCAGCCCGTGACATACTGGGAAGAGCGTGCACCTGCCAAGCTCAGTGCAGAAAGCACACAGGACAAGAGGGAGGGAAGAGGGGAGGCCAGACCTGCTGTTTTGGGAAGCAGAGAACTCATTCTGTTGTGGGTTGTTCCTTTGGCACAATACCATTCAGTTTCCTTACCAAAACATCACCGGCAAGAAATCTTGTTTCCCTTGGGAGGGGTTATAGGCTCGAAGAACCAAAAATCTGAGGAAATATCCACTCAGGGAAGGGGGAGTGGTTGGAAGAAGAATTCAAGTGACTTTGTGAGGTCAGGAAGACGCAGAGATTTAAGGAATGGAATGGAAACTCACCGTTTTGCATAGATGTCAAAGGGCAGAGTGCATAGCCATTCAAGCTTCCCAGATGCAGGAAAAATGAACCGCCTGGCCCTGAGCTCTCAATGTAAAACAGAAGTCCTGGGGCTCAGTTGTTTCTGCCTTTGACGTCGGGGACAAGCCCTACCATGCACAGTCTTGGCAATGCTCAAAAGCCAGACCCGCCCAATTTCTGAGCCCTTGCTCGGGAATCCCCTAATACTCCTTCTCCCCGTCTGCCCCCTCCCGCGCCGGAGGCCACAGACACCTTTGCCTTCACTCCCCACCTTCTCTTGGCCCTCTCGCTCTTAACAGCATCGGTCTCCATGGCGACCTGAAACCGCAGCTCCTATTGGGTCGTTCAATATGAGGGCCGGGCCAATGGGGAGGACCCGTCCTCTCCTTCCGCCCAATGGGGCGGGCGCGGAGCCTGTCTAGGGGACGGCTGCGTGCTGACGTTCCCGGGTGCCGGGACTGGCCGGGCGGGCGGGCGGGCTGGCAGCGGGGCGGCGGCCTCCGAGCAGTCTAGTGGGCTCCAGGGCTGAGTGCGCGTGGACGCCGGCCGCGGCGGCGGCATTATGGGCACGGGGTAGAGGCGAGCTGCCGCCGCCACCGGGGTGGTGGGAGAGCCTCTTCGGGGGAGGGGGCGGGTGGGGAGGGAGGGGCGGGCAGCAGCGCGGCTGCCGCACTTCGGCCAGTTTGCTCCGGTGCCGCAGCGGCGACTCTTCGGCGCGGATGTCCCTGGTCCTGGGAGCGACGACAGCCTCTGTCTGAGCTGGAAAGTAAGTGCGCGGGGCTGGCGGGAGGGCGCGGGGCTCAGGGGCGCGAGCTGCCCGGAGCGCGCTGAGCCGGGACTTGGCAGCGGCCGGGCGCCCCCCGCGGCTCCCTGGCCCTGGTTTCTCAGTCCTCGCCGCGTGCTCCGCCGTCCAGCCCGCCTCTCCCCTCCCCCCCGGGCGGCGCACAACTTTGCCCCGCACGCCTCGGCTCTACCGCTTCTCCCGCAGTCCGCCACCGCCTCCTGAACTTGAGCCCCGCGGCTCCCGCGCGCCGTCGTGTCTGAGGCCGGCCGTCTGTAGGTCCGACCCTAGCTCTGCCGAAGCAACCGCCTGCCGCTGCCTCCCACGCCCGCCGCGCGTGTCGCCCGGGCCCCCGTAGCCGCGCTGGTGCGCGTGGCGACCGCCGGGCAGGTCCCGGGCTCTCAGCTCGAGGCAGCAAACCGCACGCTCCTCCCTTGCGGGCGCCCCAGCCTCAAGGCTCCGGGCCGCTCTTCCGCGCCACCCTGCCTCCTTGAGCTGCCAGGAGTTGGAGCGGAGCCGCTGCACCCATCGGTGGATCTGGGGTCCCTGTCCCTTCCTACTGCTTGGGAAACCTGGCATCAGCAGCGCGGCCGGGGTTTGGCGCCGCGGTGACCGAGTGCGACAGCCCGGGAGCGCAGGCAGTGGAGGCGCCACGGTTGCTCGGGGCGCCGCGATAGGCAGGTGTGTGTGTCCAACGGGCGACGCGCGCTGCCAGCTAGTAGGCTGGCGACAGATTGTGCTGGAATGCAAGGAATGCACCAGGGACAGAGTCCGCACGGGCCGCGGCCGCACTAGCGCCTTCCCGGCCCTGGTCTCGCCGCGCAGCCAGAGGTCACGGAGCATCTTCTGAGCTGGTGAGCCTTGTTCACACTCCTGCCTCCGCTTCTCTCCCTGCGGCAGAGGGCGGTGGAGAGTGAAGCGCGTTAGTTTCTTGAGGCTCTTATCGTTCGTTTTTTTTTTTTTTTAATTTTTATTTTTTTGCTGCATTGGTCTCCAGGACCGTGAATTTGGGTGTTACTGTACCCAAGGTTATTGATCGTTTACAAGGCTCTTGGCAAGTTTGCTTTTGCAAGGTTTGGATAGCGCATGTTTTTAAACCAGGGTTTTCTCAATACCCGCAGAGACAGGGCCGAATGTTCTTGAGTGACAGCTTGCAGCCAACATATTTTAGCTGTATCAGAAAATGCCTTTTAGTGCTCCAGGTCCGGGCTTTACTGCGAAAGATCTCGAGAGAATCACTGCTGTCTTAGGATCGGGATATTTTCCCTTGTCATACTGGGCTGTGTTTAGGCCTCGTATAATACATAATGAATAGAAACAGAGCAGCAGTGTTTGGCCAGCGATGGGACAGATAGAACTGTCTGGTACAGTTAAATTCGGGGCGTGTAAGTTACCACTACAAGTAAACAGGGGATATCATAGTCATGTATATTTCAAGATTTTTTTTTTTTAAGTGGGAAGCGCCATTTCTGTCTTTGTTGCTGAGTTTAACTGAATAAAAAAGCACAGTTCTCCAACTTTTAAAGATTGGGAAACATTTACAAAATCAACAACGGCTAGCATACGTTGGTGGGGGGGTGTCACTTAATACAGAAAGGCAAAATTTTGTCAGACGCTATCTCAGATCTGGGGGTTAGGTTTTTGCTTTTGAGAAATTAGAAGAACGTGTCTCTTTTTAGATGGAGTGTATTGCATGGAAGTATCTTCATTTTTAATACCTGAGGAACAGTTGTAGAAAATGGCAACGTGAAAGCAAGAACAGTGTCTGGAGGACGTGTTTCTGGCCGTTTCAAAGCATGCCGTGTACGCTTTCATTCCTCACTGTCTGCTTGGAAGGTTGCAGGGACTGTAAAACCTTCCTGACTTGCTTATTTTGCGTTGGAGTCAGTAAAATAAGTCAATTGTTCAACCAGCCACCTGTCTCCTGACCCCTATTTGGCATGCATCAAGGGCATTGAAAAGTCTACAGGCCTTTTAAGTTAAGCCCAAGGGAGATGAAATGAAAGGTTGTGTCTTCTGGTTTGCTACATTGTTTTTCAGGTATGTGTGTAATCAGCGAACCTTCTAATTTAGAGCTTTAATTTGCCTGTAGTTACAATGTGGACGATTTGGGGAGGTGTTTGTAAATGCGGACAGGAAACTTTTATTATGTAACAATGCATTATAACAGTTTGACTCCTGCTTGTTTAATTTGACTTGAAGATTAGAAAGTTAAAAGTAGAGTGGGTGGCAGCTTCGCTTGTGGCTTGTCTAATATGCTTGAGGCCCCTGTTCTTCCCTGTTCTTGCTCCCCAAAATGTAAAGGGAATTTAAGTTTCTCTAATGCATCAAAAATGAAAAATTTTGTTCAGATATACAGCATGCATATGAGCATGACTGAGCAGATAAGTTTTACCTGTTTCAGGTAAAAAGCAGGCTTTCAATTGGAAACACATCCTGTTTGTTAGTAAGGCTTAAAGAGAGGAGGCTTATAATCTATAACCATCATGATATCAAACTGTTTTGACCAAAGTGAAGGTCCGCTTTACCTTCTGTTATTATGTAAGGAGAAGGTGCTGCATTTGGCATGTATATGCTGTACTGCCGTACGGAAGATTCTGAAGTGGGAGGGATTAAGTGTGCTGCTGGTTCTTACTTACCTCTATGTTTTTGGAGGAAGCTAGGGTAGTGGGAAAATGATGGCAAGCCTGAAAGAAGGAAGCAATTACAATTGAGCCAGAGAAAGTCATACACATTGTTGCTGCATAAGCCAAGATAATCCTGTGAGTGTATCTGACATAACATAATTTTAAAGAGCCCACTACCAGTTTCAATATAATAAAAAACTGAGTGATCATATGAACTTGAGTATTTAGATTGTCTGCATTAAAGCATAACTGCAATTTTACTTCTTCTGTGAAAATTGACAAAAACATTTTAAACTACTTCAATTGATTTCAAAAAATCTAGTTATCATCTTTTAAGCTGGAAGCCTTTTTTTTCTCCTGGGTTATTATCCAGAGACCTATTTAAATAGATTTTCATAGCTGACATGATGCCAGCTATTTGGCAACTTGTGCTCCTTACCTGCCTCCTTTCAAAAATCAAGATATTTTGAGAATGGTCTATGTTCTGATGTTTTTAATTTACTTTAGGAAGTAACTCCTTGCTTAAGTCTTAAATGGAAAACAAGTTTTTCTTTTTTTAAGACAATTTTGCTGTCCTGGACATGCTTTGTATAGTAGGCTGGCCAGAGATCAGCCTGCTTCAGCCTTCCTGAGTGCTGGAATTACAGGCGTGTGCCACTGTGCTCAGCCAACTTTCTCTCTCTTTTTTTAATGATTTATTTATTTACTATATATACACAGTGCTCTGCATGCATATATAGCTGCACGCCAGAAGAGGGCATCAGATCACATTATAGATGGTTGTGTGCCACCATGTGGTTGCTGGGAATTGAACTCAGGACCTTTGGTAGAGCAGACAGTGCTCTTAACCTCTGAGCCATCTCTCCAGTGCCCAACTTTCATTTTTAATTAATAAAAAATAGTTTGTTATAGGGTTATTCTAGAGCATAACATCGCAGAAGTTGCTTCAGTTCTGGGGTAATTCCTCTCTCCGTGTGGAGAATAAGCTGCAGCACCTGTCTGCACTGAAGGGGAAGATGGCTCTGGAACAGAACACCAGTGGGCAAGATGTTTGGAGAATTAAGTAGCCGTTTCATGGCCAAACTTTAACCACAGATAGCTGTTCAAGAGAAAGGTAAAACTGTAAGGCACAGGCATATCAAGCTTCATGTGGTGGCACGAAGTGATGCGCTGGCTGTCAGCTGGTCGTCTTTATGCCAGGAGTGAGTAGCTGAGTAAGGAGATCAGGCCTGAGGGTGCCAAGACCTCCAGCTTGTGTCTGTGATGCTCTCACAGCACTGAAGTGCTTCTCACATTGCCCTTTCATAATTCAGTGGCGTTATCTTAATCTTTTGGGGCTATGTTGTAGTGACCAAATTGGGGGTGTGTTACATGCAGGTACCCTCAGTTACACATAGAACTGCTTTGTATATCCACTGGCTAACTTGCTTTTCTTTTTCTTTTTCTTTCTTTCTTTCTTTCTTTCTTTCTTTCTTTCTTTGTTTTTTTCATAGCTTAGATTTCCTTGTATTTGATATACTAATAAATGTTGGCCACGTTGCTGATCATTTTATATTATTCATAGCCTTGATACTATAGTTTATCATGTGACTCATAAATTCATGGCTGATGATAAATTGTCAGTAGAGGTTGGGTTATAAAATTTTAATGGTATAAAATATGTAAAACACAGGAGTCTCCAAACTCTTAGGCATATCACATGAAGCCCCTTTCACGTGCTGAATAGTGAGTCCCTGGTTGGATGGGCGGAAGCTGTTGTGGAGACTGCCCTCACAGAGCTCAGACCTGTCAGTGGGATGTGTAGAGGGAGGGCAGAGGAGCCAGTAATTCTCTCTGTGACAGCCACAGTGTGAATGATTTCCACAGGTACTGTCTCAGTTAGGGTTCCTGTGGCTGCGACAAAGCACCATGACGAAAAGCAAGTTAACGAGGAAAGGGTTTATTTGGCTTACACTTCCACCTTGCTGTTTATCACTGTAAGAAGTCAGGACCGGAAGTCAAACAGAGCAGGAACCTGGAGGCAGGAGCTGATGCAGAGGCCTTGAACGGGTGCTGCATATTGGCTTGCTACCCCTGGCTTGCCCAGCCTGCTTTTTTATGGAACCTAGGACCACCAGCCTAGGGATGGCACCACCCACAATGGGCTGCTCCTCCGCTCTCCCTCCCTCATCAATCACTAACTAAGAAAATGCCTTACAGCTGGATCTTAGGGAGGCATTTTCTCAATTGAGGTTCCTTTCTTCTAGATAACTATAGTTTGTGTGTCAAGTTGACTTAAGACTGGCCTTAGCCTATTTATTTCATGTGAATTTAGTGATTGCTACTATCTTAGATAGTGACCCTGTTTTCCCTAACCTGGACTCCCTGCGGCCCTATGCCACCAATACCATCACATTTGTCTGGCTGGAGGAGGGGAAGCCCTCTTTAGGGGACGAAGGCCACTTACCTAGAGCGTAGATGTGGTTTATAGTATCGGGATAGAATTTAGAGTTCCACGTATTTTGTCATAAATGCTGTTGTGTAAAAGTGTGATTGTAGTTGAACTAGGGTTATCCAAGTACAATGGAGACTGTTTTTTGTTTTTTGTTTTTGTTTTTCGAGACAGGGTTTCTCTGTGTAGCCTTGGCTGTCCTGGACCCGCTTTGTAGACCAGGCTGGCCTCGAACTCACAGCGATCCACCTGCCTCTGCCTCCCGAGTGCTGGGATTATAGGCGTGCGCCACCACGCCCGGCTTTTTATTTTGGTTTGTTGAGGCAGGCTTTCTCTGTGTAGACTTGGCTGTCCTGGACTTGCTTTGTAGACCAGGCTGGCCTGGAACTCACAGCGATCCACCTGCCTCTGCCTCCCAAGTGCTGGGATTAAAGGTGTGCACCACCACACCTGGCTCAATGGAGGCTTTTAGGTGCTGGTCTGGAATTTTTCATAGAAATCAACAGCCTACATAATAGACTTTGAAGTCCTAGGTAGATGTAACCTAGACATCTGATCAATTATGTCCTCTTTCTTACATTTTAAACTTAAGATGTATAAATTGGGGGGCTGAATGAGGAAGACTGGTAGTGGTAAACCTTTATCACCTTGAGCAGCCCTTTAACATTTGGGAGCCAGTATCCTTCTTTTACATTACAAGGGCTTGGCTGGGCAGTGGTGGCGCACACCTTTATTCCCAGCGCTTGGGAGGCAGAGGCAGGTGGATCCCTGTGAGTTCTAGGTCAGCCTGCTCTACAATGCAAGTCCAGGACAGCCAAGGCTACACAGAGAAACCCTGTCTCAAAAAACTAAAAAAAAAAATTATAAGGGCTTAGATACCAACAATCCAAACGTCGAGTTTCCTAAGTATGCATATACCATTATCTTGTTCCCCTCATAACCCAAGTCTTTTTTTTTTTTTTTTTTTTTTTTTTTTTTTTTTTTGAGACACGGTTTCTCTGTGTAAACAGTCCTGGCTCTCCCAGAACTCAATTTGTAGACCTAGCTATCCTTGAACTCACAGAGGTGTCCACCTGCCTTTGCCTCCAGAGTGCTGGGAATAAAGGTGTGTGCCACCACCATCCCACTACAGTTAATCTTTTGATCTAATTCTGTTTATCTGTAAAATGGAGTGCTCTAAGTGCCCACCTCATAGTGATCATGAGGACTAAATCCACTAATGTGTGTGAAGCCCATGCAGGCAGGCCTGGCTCGGCACTCGAACACATGTCTTTACTTTTCTTCTTATGTTGTAGCATGTACTGCATGTAGGCCAAATGACTGACAGGCTTCAGCGCTGTGGCCAAATGACCATGGACATGAACTAGATTCAGGAAAAAATAACCGGGGGCAGGGGCACAGGGGAGAGGGAGGAAGAAAAAGAAAAGAAAGATAGTTGAAACCAACAAGCAGTGTGGTTTGTAAAGATATCAAAAGACCCTAGTTCTGGTTGTGACTCTGCCACCAGGCAAGTATGTTTCTTAAACAAGTTTTTAACTCCCCTGAGCATTAGTTTCTTTTTTGTTGTTGTTGTTGTTATTGTTGTTCTTAATTTACAAAAAGGAGGGAGTCGGGCTGTGGTCTCCTGAGTCCTTCTGCTATGTATTTTCACAGCTTCCAGAGCATTAAGCATTGTCTCTCTAGTGCATTTTTTTTCCTCAGTAAGAACTTGCTGTCCTCTTCAGAATTTATCATATTACAATTTATCCTTGAGGATAAAGGGGCAAAACTGGAGTTGTATGCTTACAATTTTCAGCTCCCGAGTACACAAATCTAGGATTGCACATGCTGTGTGGCAGTGGTTGGGTGTAGAACCAATGAGGCCGGGGAGGCTCAGCAAGGCTGCAGCCAGCAGGAGCTGCGCAGCAAGCTCTCGGGATGCTGTGCACCCAGGCTGCCACAGCCTTGTCCTCCGGGACTCATTTGTTAACCACCAGTCCCCATCCGTGCACACTGGAACGTCAAGGCTACATGTGATGGACGCTGGAGGGGACTAAGCTGGCTGGCATGAGGAAGTCCTACTTATTATTTCCTCAGATGGTTTGGTGAGCCCTCAAGGAAATTAAGCAGGCAGGACACACAATTGTCCCTCTGAAACAATGTTTTCTTTGAGTATTTCATGATCATAGGAACCTTCTGTTCTGTGTTTCATACATTGTGGACTCTTCCTTATGCCATATTCTATTTGTCAACATTCAGAAATGAGGATGGCTTTTAACTGGATGGCCTCACTTAGTTTTCTGTTTTTCAGTATAAAGAAAAAAATAAAAATAAAAAGAGCTTAACTTCTGTCCTGCTTTTCCTCACAAAGGTGTGGTGGGTTGGGGGCAGGGGCTAAACAACTGAAAATAATTGCTTAAAAGTAGTGAAATTGGCCATTTCCCTTAATGCATTATCTTCAAGGGGGAATATGAATTATACAGTAATATACACTATTAAATGAATACATAGTGTCACAACCAAAGTAAACATGTGGACAGACCTTTTGGTGTCTGTACCTTTACAGGAAACCCAAACTTCCGTGTACAATGGAAATGAGTAGTAGTTACTGTGCCATGAACAGAGTTGTGTTTTCTGACACTCCGTACCCTACAGTGCACAGGAGACAAAAGTGAATTAGAGTCTTATTCCTGGGCACAATCAGGCCTCCAAGCGAGGAGGCTGTAGGCAATTGGTGTTTTAGATATTGTTGGAGTCTTGCCATCTGTGAAATCATTGCTATTGCAATTTGAAGAACTCATATTTAAAACGATATGTCTTACTGAAAGTGATTCCTTTTCTTTTATTTTGACCAACACCCGTAGATGCCCGCTGTGTGGGACTCTGCTGGGCTGCAGGAGTGACTTAGAAGTGTGTCATAGGCCACATGGAATCTCGGTCTTTTAGGAATCCTTGATAAGTTTTACAGGCTGGTTGGGGAAGAGAAGACACATGAGCTGAAGCCTAACCCAGAAGTCTTGGTTTATAAACAGATATGTAAGATTGTTCCACTGGTGTTAAGGAAGAACTACAAAACAACTAGAATTTAGCTTATACTTCTGCTTGATTAGCTGTTTATTACTTGATAAATTACCCAAGTCTAGCGAGTCAGATGTGTTAGCCACTGTCACTGACTTTGTTTGTAAGAGGCTTGAAATGGAAAAATACTCCCTTGCAGCAATAAGATAGAGACGTCAGAACAGGTTACCTTTATGAATTTGATTACATCTCTTCAAACAGTTTACTCAACAGCTTATGTAAAATAATTAACCATAATGAAAATACAGTAGTCATGACAGAGTCAGTGATGACTCAAGATTTGCCATGTAGTAAGTTCTTATTTTCTGGGGGAAAAATACCCCAGTTTAGTGTGCTTTGTGCTTTCTTTCATCTTGTATGCAATTTATAAGTCTGAACTTGCTATTAATAGTATTCTCTTCTAGTGCTACAAATAAACAAAAGAATGATTTAAAAATCTCTCAGGACATCTGCTGGAATAAATAGTCTCATTGAATCTTACCTTGACTCTTAGACTCAGGCACTGATGGGAAATTTCTGCTTATTGTCATTGACTGACTAAGCAGCGAGGGACCATTTTGATAAAACAATAAGAAATCAGAAACTTCCCTGGACTTTACGAGGACAGCTATTAATTTGAGGCTGATAAAAACAACTTTGCCGTTAAATGTCCAACTCAGCTCTTTGTAGATACAAATATCATTCTGAAATCTATCACGTGTTATCAAGTATCAGTTTTCCAAAATATTATTCAGAATTTTAAATACTATTTCCAGTAGGTTAATTAAACCTGTAAATCGCCTATTGTGCCATCCAGTGGGTATATTGTCAGATCACAGGCAAAGAGTTCTTTCCCCCTGAACCATTTATATTTAGCAGCGGGGATTCAAGTCTTTCTGTGACTAACCTTGAGGGAGTGAGTTATGAGACATTACTTACCCACACTTTCCAGCAATCCCTTCTCTTTATTGCTGCTTTGGTAATCTGGGACCTGAACAGCAGTTTTATAATACATGATGCTTCAGTGAAGATTTTATTTTATTTTTTTCCTTTTTCAAAAATTTCTTTTCTAGCCACTTGCTAGATAAATAATTCATGTGTCAAATTCCCTGCTAACAGAATTAATTAGAAAATTCAAACAGATTGATTCATCTTCATGTAACCCTAATTGTCTGGATTGTAGCTCGAGTGAGCTGCACTTACATAATGCCCTCTCTGAAACCATCAGTAGGCAGCCAGCATATGCTAGGATCAGCTTGGTCGGGTTTGGGGAATCTGACATCGAGCAAACTTGATAGCTTGTCTTTTGTGGTTTAGTATAGGTTGTGTATCTTAGTTGAAGTGCTTGGGACCATAGTGATTAGATTTCAGAGCTGTTTGTTTAATTTGTAATATTTGAATAGACTCTGTTGTCTGAACATCCTATCTGAAAATACAAGGTAAATTTGTTTCAAAACCTGGAACTTTAAAAAAAACTATTAAGCCCATTTTAAATTTATTCTTTAATAATTTCACACACATATGGAATGTATCTTGAAGCTTAGGACTTATAAAAAATATAATTTTATTTGTATTTGTGTGTGCCTGAGTGTTTGTATATATATCACGTTAGTGCTGGTGCTTTTCAAGTCCAGAAGAGGGAGGTGGATCCTCTACATGTGGTTGTGATCCACCCTGTGTGGGTGCTGGGACCTGAACATGGGTCCTCTGTGGGAACTCACAGTTGTCCCGTCTCTTCAGCTTCCTAAACTCAGAACCTTCGGGTGCTGACATCATACTCAAAGCATTCAGAGTATGGAGGGATTGGATCTCAGATCTTTAGATAAGAAATGTTCAATCTGTAATAACTTTAAGCTGAGGATGAAAGACAAAAGTGCATAAAAAGTCCAGAGCTTTTAGAAGGAGAAATGTTATTAAAATCCTAAGAGTATCATTGGCACAAAAAATATGTAAGTAAAATAGGAATCTGCATATCTTGTTTTGATCTTGTAGGTAAAGGAAACCAACTTAAAGCTTTAATGGTGTAATTAGAAACATCGTTATACATCTTACGGTCTTTCACTCCGGTATTTGATTTAATGAAGTTTAGTAAGCTCCTCCTTCTCCCTCTGTTGTTGTTATTACAAGGTCTTGATGCATAGCCCAGGCCAGTTCTGAGCTTGAAATTCTCCTGCCTTATCCTCTGTGATGCTGGTAATAGTCATGCATCATATCTGTCTACCCACCTACCTATTGTTGATGTCATTTTTATAAAACCAGCTTTGTTTCTCTTAGCTTATTTCTTAACCTGACTATGACACGAGTAATCGAGACTCTTTTATAATACAAGGGTTCATAACAATCTGAGCGGTTGAAGCTGTTCTTAACCCTCTATGCTATATTATCTTACTCCCAGCAACCAGCCCAGTAAAACCTGCACTTTGTAGCTTTCCTCAGCGCTAGCTCCTTCCTCCTGATCTTCCTTGGACCCCTACCCTTGGCTCAGTCCCCTGAAGAATCCCCTGGCTCCTCCTCCTCTGGCTGGCAGGAAGTCCCTCCCTTGCTCATTGATTGGCTGTAAGCTGCTTTATTCAGGGGGACAGTAGGGGAGCAGAGTTTACAGGAAATCAGAATTTAAACTACACAATAACTTTATGCTATCTATCTATCTATCTATCTATCTATCTATCTATCTATCTATCTATCTACCTATGTAAGATAGGGTTTCTCTTTGTAGTCCTGGCTTTCCTGGCACTCACTCTGTAGACCAGGCTGGCCTTGAATTCATGGAGATCCGCAAAAGGCATGCACCACCACTGCCCAGCATTTATTTTCTTTCTTTCTTTCTTTCTTTCTTTCTTTCTTTCTTTCTTTCTTTCTTTCTTTCTTTCTTTCTTTCTCTCCCTTCCTTCTCAAGTATACTTTTACTTAAAATGAAAAAAAAAGTGTGTGTGTGTGCGCGTGTGCGCGCGCACGCGTCTTCAGTTGTTGGCTTGCCGTCACCTTCCACCTTGTTTGAGAGGAGGAGGTCTCTTTGTAATATTTCTTAGCTGTGCATGCCACACCTGTTAGCTTCTGGGAATTCTGCTGGGCCTGCTTCCTGTCTTCCTGGAGGTGCACTGCGGTTACAGAGGCTCCTGCTACAGCATGTTTTTTGTTTTGTTTTGGTTTTTTCCCTTAGGTTCTAGGCATTCAAAGTCACTGAACCATCTCCTCAATTCTTAATTGATATTTCAATTGTGAAATGATTGTGAATTTACATGTACCTATGGAAAATAACACAGGAAAATTTGGTATAACCTTTACCCAGGTTCCCTCAGTGCCTAGCATAAGTAAACTGTAGTCCAGGGATGACGTAGGACGCGGTCAAGACACAAATGTTCCCATCACCGTAAAAGCTCTTATGTTACCTCATGCAGGTGTGCCCCACATTTGTGCAACCCCTTCACCCCTTCACTTTTACCGCTTTGCCATAAGAAGAATGTTATGTAACGCTAGTATATTAGCATTTAATTTTGGACTTTTCCTCACTCATCATAACTTTTTAGAGATTCATTCAGATTGCCGCCTTCAGCATTAGCCTGTTCTGTGTGTACATGATGTGAACATGTAGTTGGTTAAGCCAGACACATGCAGGTTCTCATTTATAGCAAATACAAGTCAAGGCGTTGTAGATGCTAAACAGGTGATCTCACAGGATGCCGCCTTCTTTCCTTTTTAGCCTTGGCTGTGCTAGGTGAGCACTCTGCCCCTGAGCCGAAGCTGCAGCCCTGTTGATACTATATTAATATTTATGTTTTTGTACTAGCAAGTTTGTATTTCCCTGAGAAAAAGTCTACAAATACAAGTATCTCATTAAATTATGTATGATTTAAGTTTTCTCTCCAGAATTATACACTCGACCTGATGTTTTGATGAGCTAAGATCAAAGTTTTTAAAAATTATATTCATAGCTTTGGAAAATTAAAAAAACTTGTCTATATAATATGTTTTGCTATTATTTTGTAAGTTTTATTCCCTGTGAGTTTATCTTATTTTATTGAGACACCATCATTTATTCTAAGTAGGATCATAGTTACTTGGTTTCATGGTTGTTTGGCTGATTCTTTTATATTGTGTATTACTTTAATAGCAGCTGTATTTAATTTCCTGTAACAGTATTATATTTGTTGATGGTTAATTTTTGGTTTTTTAGAATTGTAGTATATGTGATCATGGAGAATATACCTGTAGGACAGAGAGGGCAGGGCAGCCAGGGCGGCCAGGGAGGGCCTGGCGATCGATGGTCTCAGCAGCCAAGAGACCTGGGGTAGATTCCTAGAATCTATGCAGAAGGGAGCCCAGCCTTTTCCCTGAGCTGCAGGCCAACAAGAGACCCTGTCTCAAAAGCAAGGGGCAAAGTACTTGTAGAGTGACCCTGGAGGTTGTCTTCTGGGTGCTGCACACTTGCACAAATGTGCACACAACAACAACAACACACACACAAACATACATTTACACAAACAAAAAGAAATTTTAAAAATGCCATGCAGGAGGCTAGTAGCCTGGCCAGTGCGCATGTGATATGATGGCACCCTCAGGTATGCTTGGAATGGCCTCTGTTGTCAAGCTTTCAAAGCTGGCTGGGCCTCTTCTCTTTTCCTGAAATGTTCTCTAAACCTTTTTTTTTTTTTTTTTTTTAATTGCCCTCCACACCCCTGTCACATTGTTTTGTATGGCTATTGTGCATTCTTTCTGCTAGAGAAATGCTGAACTCATTTCTGGCCTAGCGTCTTCATGATTGCTCTGTTCATTTAATTAGCTTTTCTTGATGTTCCTACCTTGATGTCAAAGATGTTTATTTCATAGTTTGAAATAGCATTTGGTTTTATTTATCTGGTTTTATTCTTTGTTCTATATTGCTTCTGTTCATTTTAAAATGTTCGTTATTATTATTTCAACCTTCCAAATCAGATCTGAAAAGAAATACACTGGCTCTAAAAGTAATGCTGTTAGAGCTATGCGGTATGTTCCTTTAGTACTCTACTTTCAAATATTTTTCTTTTTTTCTACATTTGCACACCATAACCTTTTTTTCCCTCCCCTCTCAGTGATCCAGAGTGAGCCCTTCCCTGGCCCTGCCCTTCACCGCACTCCACATGTACGTCTTCCTTCTGTCCCTTTCAGCACTGTGTGCCAGCTCTGCTCTGAGCATTTGGTACATTGTGCTGTCCTTGGTTTCTTTGCTGTTTCCTGGCTACTCTGGTGTCCTAGCTGGGCTAACCCCAAGGCTGTGTCACAGGCACCACTGTAATTCTCTCACCTAGCAGCCTTCCTGACATAGAGTAAGCAGCAGCTGCTTGCTGTGAGTGAGTGAATAATTAAATACTTTGTTTGCACCCTCAGAGACTGCTCTTTCCTCCGGCTCCATGGCTCTTCATTGCTTCTCCTACAGGATCATATTCAGACCTGTAGAATGTCATTTAAGGCTCTTCATTCTCAAAAGTCTAGTCTCATTGTTGTTGTCTGAGACAGGATCTCTCTGTATAGCCCTGGCTGTCCTCAGCCATCGCCTGCCTCTGCTTCCCCAGTGCTGGCTTTAAAGTTGTGCGCCACCGTACCCGGTTCAAGACTAATCTTGAACCTTCCTTTCTACTCACTGTTTCCCATCTCCCCCTGTGTGCAAAAGCCCTCACTCGTCCCATACCTCATTCCGGTCCCACCTCTTCTGTGTTGTCTAAGGATGGAGCTCAGGCCACCAGGCTTGGGCAAGCACCTCTCCCCACAGAACCATCACTCAAGCACCACAAATGGCTCTCTTCTTCCCTGGCTTTTAACTGTAAACCTCCCATAATACGTTGTTGATGTTACTTTGGACTTTGGCTTGCGTCGCTTAGCCTGCCTCGTGGCTGTTTCCTTCAGATTGGCTCAGGAGACGGCTTGGTCCTCATCTTTCACGTTTTCTGTCCCAAGTGATACATTTCATGTTGAGGTGGCTGGAGAAATAAAGCTGTCTGGAGGGTCAGGTTAGCGCCTGACTGAGGTGTACTTGCTAAGTACTCGTTATGTACTAGTCTTTAGTGTAAGCTGAGGCGCTTTATAGACCCCACAACAGTTACAACAGAAGCAGGGTTTGCTCCTCCAAGTTACCTTTTATTTTTTTATACTGAACTATCTCATATCAAAGAGTTCAAACCACAAACCATGCCAGGCAGTGATGGCATACACCTTTAATCCCAGCACTCAGGAGGCAGAGGTAGGCAGATCTCTGTGAGTTCCAGGCCAGACAGCCAGGGCTACACAGTGAATCCCTGTCTTGAAAAAAACAAATCAGCCAAACAAAAAGCTATAAATCATAAAACAGAAACAAATTTATTTATTGAAATTTTAATGTTAACAATGAAAAGATAAGTGTTTTTGAAGCTGCTAACTTGTGTTGTTCCATATGGTACCACTGGCCTTATGCGCTATTTAAATTGAAAATGTGGTCCTGTATTCATACTAGCCAGATTGGATGCTATGCATGGCCACATGTTGCAGAGAGAAGTGGCTTCTAGAGGAACTGAGACCACTTACAAGTACATAATAAGACTGCAGTTGCTTTTTGGACTAAGTTCCTGGACACATTATTATGGACTCTTATTCTGGAGGTTCTAAGGGACTTAGAAGCTCTATGCCGTGAATGAGGGACCATCAAGGAAAACAACAGAAGACGCTCCCCTCTGTCATCTGTATGTCTGAGGAAAAGTATAAGGGTTCTAGAAGTTCCTAGTCCTAGAATTGAGATGAAGAGGGCAAATATACTTATTCTTATAATAAATCAGTAGTACGTAAATCAAGTAGTGGATCATAGAAAGTGATGGCCAACAATGTGTGATGTTATTCTTGTTTTCATGGGTACCAAGCTTTTTGTTTATTTTATTTTATTACATTGGGCCACTGGCACTCTCAGTAAATTTTGTCAATTAATTGCAGCCAATACCCGTTGATTTTTTTTTTTTTTTAATAGCCTGGCACTAAGTGTGGGGAGAGGGCACATCTGTGAACGTGACCTGCGCTTTTGCTATCAATGCCATTGGTGTTACAGTGGATTGGTAATGATGAAAGCAGGAGAACACTGGGTCTTCCTGAACTTCCTTTTCCTTTTTAATTTTTTTTTCAGATTTATTTTTTATGTTATGTGTGAGTGTCTTGCCTGCCTGCATGTATATACACCATGTGTGTGCCTGGTGCCTTGGAGTGAGAAGAGAACATTGGCTTTCCTCGAACTGGAGCGACAGGTGCTTGTGAGCTGCTACGTGAGTGCTGGAACTAGAACCTAGGCCCTCTTCAAGATCAGTGCTCTTAACTCCAGCCCTCTTCCAGAACTTTCATCACTGATCACTGTGTAGCAACCTCAAGTTTTCCACTTTCCTGTGCTGGCCCACCGCAGCACAGACCTCTGCTCTCAGACCCACAAGGGTACAAACAGCCTTGCCCTTGCCTTCAGGGTGATTTCCTTACAAATTACCCAAGATGCTGGGGACAGGAAGAGGAAATCATTGTCCTGACTCCAACTCATAGCTTAACTTGGGAAATCAAGATGAAAACCCTACTCAGGGCACATGGAAACTTTTAAATACAGAGTAAGGGACCCTGCATAAGAAACAGTCCACTTAGTACGCGGAGGGCCACCCTGCTTTCCAGCCACAGGGAATGCAGAGCAGAAGCCTTCTTCCCCTCCTCGTAGTTTTTCCCTTTAATCCTGACCTTAGAAGAAATACAAATATCTGGATTAAAATTTTCCATAAACTAGGTTTGTGGCAAAAGATAAGCCAAATACAGTCTGCGTTGCCTCAATACTTGGATTTTAAATTTTAAGCTTCTACCATTTAAAATGTAACAGCAACCTCTGCTTTCCTGATGCAGAAGGCAAGGCGACGACGGCCTTTTGCAGGTGCAGGTTGAGAGCGTGCAGGTCCCTGCCCCACTCAGTTGGGTTATAAAGCGATTAGGGCTGATGGGAACAGCCTAAAGAAAATGGCATAGTCTACCTGTTTTGGTCCATCCTAACTTCCAGGCCTGCACTGAGCTGCTTGGAGCTTCCGGAGGCAGAAGAGGGCTGAGGAACAGGGGACTTTCAGTGTTGGTTGGCTATGTGTAGAATGAGACCGAATAATTTAAGCGTGTTTAATTTTTCAATAATCAGAAGTGTTCCATGCCTTTGTTAAGTTTAATGGTGTATCTAAAATAGGAATTTCTTTGCAGTGACTAGTTCTTCTTTGAAATAATGCTTAGTTCAATAAATGACAGTTAATGGAGGAAAGACTCTGCAGCTGTGAATGAGACTGGAGAACACTGGAACAGGCGTTCATTGATATTTCAGTTGGATGCTACTGCTTCTGTGAGATCAGCCAGCCTCACTTCGAGTATGCCTCCTCTCATGTGCACCAGCATGTTGCTGCACTGCTGTGCATAGTTAGAAATAAAGCACATTACTTCATGTCAGCACTTGAAGGCTTTCTTTTTTTGAAACACAATGAACAAAATGTTAGACATTTCGGTGTGAATAGCTCTCATGATCCAGAAAATACGAGCAGACAATTTGATTGTTCTTGACTGTAAAAATTAAACCTGATACTAACTTTAATCCAGGGAATCTATTCATGTAGGGTTTTCCCCTGATTTTACGCAAAAGCTAAATTTGCATGCCTAAGCATCTACGCTGATGTAACATTCAGAAAGAAATTGCCATGGTTGGTAGCCCGTCCTCCTCTCTGACCCCGCTGTCCTGTGGTTCGGCCTTCCCCACGCTGTCCTGGAGCTGACTTGGGACTTCTCTATTTTAACACTTTGTCTGCCCACGCCTTGGCTTGGCCATAGTTGCCAGTCCATAATGTTCAAGGCCCTGAGAGAGTTCTCCACGCGTGGTAGTGTTTTCTGTGTTGTTTTTGTTTTTTTCCAAGGTAGTGCTTTTTAAAGACTGGTAGGCTGGTGGCCTTACTGAAGGATGTAGCACAGTCTTGAGGTTCTATAACTACTTAGGTAAACTACTCTTAAAATACGATGGTGAGCATATACAGGGGAAGGAGGTCCCCCTCAGTCACAGTCATAGGGGAGAGGAATAGGGGGAAAGTGGGAAGGAGGGAGGAATGGGAGGATACAAGGGATGCGATAACAATTTAGATGTAATATGAATAAATTAATAAAATATATTATATATATATAAGATACACTGACAGACAATCTCACAGGCCTAGGTTTTCATTCAGGTCCTGAGGCATTCACCCACCCTTTCTCTCCACTCTTCTTCCTCCCCCGACTGTTGTTGTTTTGAGGCAAAGTCTTGCTGTGTTACCTAACCTAGTCTCGAATTTGAGGTCCTCCTGTCTTGTGTTAGCCTCTCAAGTACAGGGTTACAGGGGAGTATTACCACGATGTATCCATCTTTCTTTCTACCAAAAAATGATTTACAAACCTTTAAAAAAGATTTATTTTTAATTAAGGGGTGTGGGGAAGGTGCAGTGTGCATGCAGGTGCAGGTGCCGTGGAGGCCGGAAGTGCTGGAGCTGAGCTGGAGCTGGAGGCAATTGCAAGCAGCCTAACATGGGTATTAGTAATCAGATTCCGCTACAAGAGTATTTACTGGCTTTTCACCATCCCCAGCTCCCTGTTATGTACCTTTTAATAGCTCCTCTGAAGAAGCCCATCTCTGCATCTGAACTCCTGGCCTCAGGAAAGCGTTCTTTCATTTTCCTTTTTGGGATACTGCGTATGTGCTGTCTTCTCACTAAATCTAGACTCAAAAAATGACAAAACTGACTTCTGTTTTAGTTGCTAGTATTCAGCCAAATGCTTGGCACAAATATAAGACCTGGACAGATTTATAGGCATGCCTTCATTAGTAGGCCTGGTGTGTCGTCCATCCCCTGTCGTCATCGTCCCGTGTCCGTCCATCATCCCGTCTGTCCGTGTCCACCACCCCCCACCCCCCACCCCATGCGCAGAGATTGTATCTATGAGTATGTACACATAGGCATCCTTTGTAGAACTGTGTTTTGTCAGCTGAGTCCCTTGGTGAGATCAGGTTACTCTCTGAAGAGCACATTTCTCCTTAAACTGATTGGTTTGCTACTCCAGTGCTGACCTTGCCTTAGGTTACTTGGAGGAGCTACATGGTAGCCTTGACTTTAGGTTGAGTGGAAAGAAACAATGAGAATCATATTGTTTACCTTTTGTAGTCTGGGCTGCTCACATCATGGTGTCTCCTGGTTTCTCCAGCAACTTTGCGTCTTAAAGTTGGAAAATAGTGGTTTACCTAAGCTGTAGCCTGACTCCCAAGCCAGTTACTCAATTGATCTTCTTGACAGTTTTTTCTATCATTGTATTTATTGGATTTATTTATGTAAAAAAGTGTGTGTGTGTGTGTGTGTGTGAATATGTGCCACAAGTATGAGGGTGCCTGCAGAGTCCAGAGGAGACTGCAGGATCTATGGAGCTACAGGTAGCCTTGGTCTATCTGCCTGCTGAGGGTCTTGTGAACCAAACTTGAGTCCTCTAAAGGAACAGAAAGGAGTCTTAACCACTGAGCCAGCTCTCTTCTACTGTGTCTCTTATTTTATTGATTAAATTTTATACTTAACTTTAAGGTTTAGCTTCGTGAATTCCTTTTGTAGTTTTAAATTTTGAAGAAAGGATTGAAAGACAAAAACTTTATAATCTAAATACCTAAGTTTTATGGAATCCAGATACAGTCAATAATTGACATTAAAACCATTTTTAAAATGAAGTAACAATTCATTCCTTTTTTGCTTCTCTTTCCCTCCCTCTTTCCTTCCCTCCTTTCTTTCTTCTTTCAGTATAGGGTTTCTCTTTATAGCCCTAGCTGTCCTGGAATTCACTATGTAGACCAGGCTGGCCTCTAGTTCACAGAGATCCACCTGCTATGCCTCCTGAGTGCTGGATTTAAAAGTGTGTGCTGTTACAGCCAACACACAGTAGTTTTCTTACATTTCAAATGCACTGTTGTCTAAAAAGCAAATGGTAGACTGTAGTGTGCCTGGTGCTGTAAATGTTCAGTGTAATGGGAATCAAGTGAGGTATCCTGAACTCAGGTGTTCTCCCCCAAGTCATCAGAACGTGAAACAACTTAAAATCTTTTTACTGATACTTGTTTGTTTGTTTTTGAGACTGGATCTTGCTGTGGCTTTGAACTCTTGAAGAAATGTCCTAATCTAGGAAAATCTTTTCCATTCATGCTTAGTACCACAGCGTCTGTCTGGCATACATTGGTGTATCAGCAAGCGAATATGAGCAGCTAAACTAAGGAGACTATTGGCAAAATGAGTCCCCAGAAGTTTCATAGAAGAAACTGCTGAGGGGAAGGGACAGGCGAATCACAGACATTTGTGTCAGATTTTGTCTTCTATTAATGTTGTCCAAGTAGTTTGTTCCTTGAAGTATGGTATCTGAAATCTAAGAGTTGGGCTTGGAGAAGGAAAAGGGTTTGGTCATACTGTCTTTCTTATTTAAAATTTAAAATGCAGCTTAGCCCTGCCACAACAGTCTTAGGGAGGCCCCGCTGTCCAGAACTGTGTAGTTGCCAAGCACTGCATCACTAAGTGTTGCTATAATTTGTTCATTGCAGAGTCTTCCCTTCCTAGCTAACTGTCCTGAACCTGTTTGTAGTAGGAACAAATTCAGAATAAAAGGCACTTGGTGTTTTCTGTTAGTCATTATATCCAAGTACAGCAAGATCTGTGACTAGCAGTTGCACTGGCACAAACCTGCAGTGCTCTAGTTAGGTGCCTCTGAAGCAGGTGTACTGTGGACGACCACCGGCCCTACCCTGAGTCCCATCCTTGCACCTTACAGTTTAAGCAAAGGTGCCCCAAGTCTCCTTGCACAGCCTTGTGTGTGATGAATGTGATACATAAGAGAGCTAAGGCATTCGAGAAGCTTGAGATTTATACTGCATATTCTGTCAATTCCTGGATCAAGGAGGAGACATTTCTGGCAGTAGTAATTAGTCTAGTCCGAGTCATTTGAAGGCCAGTGGAAACTTTCTCAAAATGGTAGGTCCAGAATGAATGTATCACAGGGCTTCCCAGGCACTGTGTGTGTCCCTCGGCTAAGCTAGACGGGAACACACCCACTCTCATGCTCCGCCCCAAACCCAAGAGGCAGCCTAGCCCAATTGGAGGTGTGACTTTTGCACATAAGGAAAAAACTCACCAGAAGGGAATATGCTGCTTCACTGTAGCAGACATACCAGCACTTGCAGTACCAAACTGCATCATGGTCTGATTCTCAGGTCAGCTGCAGAGGCCAAAAGATTGAAATCACAGGTGAAGGTAGGGTCCTTGAAATTCTGCTGTCTAGCTGGGACTAGACAGAGGTCCAATTACCATTTTAAAAATTGCTAAATTAGGGGCCTGGCATGATGGCTGAGTCAGTAAAGGTGCCCTCGACCAAACCTGACCATACGAGTTTGATTCCCAGGACCATATCGTAGAGGGAGAAAACCAACTCCTGTAAGTTGTCCTCTGATCTCTACACGGGTGCTGCAGCACACAGTGAACAAGTGAGTGAGTGAATGAATGAACCTCTGCTCAGGTGCTGCAGCTCACAATGGTTCAATGGATGGATGGACGGATGGACAAATAAAATTTTCAGAAACCCCTCATGCCTGCTCATCAGTAGAAACTGACTCCTGTGGGATACGAATAAGCTGGTAAGTGTAGCTTTATTCATGTATGTAACTAATAAGCAAGAGACAAAGTCTGTTCTACTCAGCTCTTGTGTTCTAAATGGAAATTCACAGTTCAGGCCGAAAACGTTCTCAGGCTCCTAAAATAGACTGGAAACCTTGGAGAGTGTACATGTGCAGCTTTATTTTTTAAGGGTGTGGTTTGAAGCTTAAAACTAACTTCATGTTAGTTTCAAATTGTGAGGTTGTACACTAGAAACTACAGTTCCTTCCAGATGATATCACCATCATCCAGACTTTTTAAATTAGGCAATCATTGAGAAAATTATTTCAGAATCTTAAAAATCATCACTTTAGGTAGGTGTGTTGTCTCTTCTGTCTGATGAGTTGTGATGTTGTAAAACATTCGAAAGCAGATGGCATGCTGTGGGTTTGACCCTCAGAGCTTAATACACTGCAGACTCTGTCAGCAGTGTGCACCGTCTTCAGACTCTGTCAGTGGTGTGCACCGTCTTTGGGTTCCTGTGTGAAAGCCATTAACACGCCGTAGCAGCTCTGGCCTTGGTGCTGTGTTAATTCACAATAAGTGGGTCATCAGCAGGCCCGTCCCCTGCCGCCCACCTCCTGCCCAGCATTTGACTCTGCCAGTGGCTTGTTCATCTTTTCTCTGTTAAAAATAGTTTTCTAAGTACCTTGATAGGCTGGCCTAGTTATTACTGATAGTTTTACCTTCATCAAGACGACTAAAATACGGATTATGTAAACATTTTGTTGGATATTCAAAACCATATTTGAATTTGAAGATAAGTAAAATTGGTAGGCATTAATGATTGAATTTTCAGAGTACTTCAAACTTGGGAAAGTACAGTGATAAGTGGACAGCCGTGAAAATATTTGTCATATTTTAAGATTTTTGCGTAGTTGCCTAAGCCTTCTGAAGTCAGGTTGGTCATGTTCCTTTGTTCCTTGTGTTCCGGGTGTGCTGCACATGCACTTGTCTATAAACACAGGCTTTTAGATGTGGAAAACATTTGCTGTGGTTATGGCTCCCTCACATCAGCCGCCCTCTCGGAATTAATAAGGACATCCCACCCAGCCTGTAGTTCGTGGCCAGAACTTGTTCCCATTCCTTTATTAGGTTGGGCTGCCAAGCCCTCATTCTCCAGGAAGTTTCCATTATTTTCAGTTTTCCATTAGTAGGAATTACTTAAGCAACACTTTTCTTCTGAGCTTCCTAGCTGTGCACCAATTTAAATATTAAATACTAGCTTTCTTAATGCGGCATATTTTAAAATTACCATTTTCCCCTTTATCTAGTCCTATAAAGCTTCTCAAGCAGATTGTCATTTCCATACCCCAAGTGAGACTCATGTCTTTATCAATTTGGGAAGGAGTGTTATCTAATAACAGCTGTATTGAGGGGGAAAAGCTTCACTGTCCTACCACATGGCAGTGTATTCTGTGGAACTTGTGTGTGCCATATGCATGCATACATGTTCATGTGTGGAATGTGTGAGTGTACAAGTCAGTGTCTTACTCTGTCACTTTCAACCTTTTTTTTTTTTTTTTTTAAGATTATGTGCCTATGTCTCTGGGTGCATGTGTGCCTTTAGAAGTCAGAAGAAGGCATCGGTTTCTGGGGCTGGAGTTGCAGGGTTTATGAGCTGCCTGACCTAGGTGCTGGGATCTGAACTCCACATCTGAGTGAGCAGCACTACTGTCCCTCTGCCTTGCTCTTTGAGACAGGCTCAGTTAGCTAGACCGTCAGGCCAGTGAGCCTGGCTCTGCCCCTCTTCCTTGCCCCGGGATTACTGAGTCTCCACTCAGCCTTTTTGTGAGCACTGAGAATCCGAAGTCAGTGTTCTACTTCGTACTTGCCCACTGACCTATCTCTCCAGGCCTATTCCATGTCTGTGATGGATGTGGTTAAAAGTCTCTGAATTATGCTGAGCACTCAGGAGGCAGAGGCAGGCAGATGTCTGAGTTCGAGGGCAGCATAGTCTGTAGAGCAGTTCCAGGACACCAGGGCTATACAGAGAGAAACCCAGTCATGAAAACAAAATAAAAAGTCTCAGAATTTCAATACGACCCAGACAAGCACACATTTTTCCAATCTTGATATGAGATTTTAAAAAAGCATTTATGATTGCTCTTTGAGATATATTTAAATTTGTACCTCAGTGCTCTCCGCTTATCCCGTTCCCCACTCCTATTTGTAACTTCCACAGGAGAACTTTACTTTCTCATGTTTACATCACTGAACGCTGCAGATCTCAGAGGGCAGAGTACAGGCCTGCCTCACCACATGCCTGCCCCCGTCTGCTCAGAAGCTAGTGCCAGCTCCCACTATCACATGGCTCGCCTGTGCTTAGACTCAAGGAATGATTAACTGTAAAATTTCCTCCCTGTGTAGAACTTAGAACTTCTGTTTTCAGATATATCCACTCACAGAAAAACCATTTGCTAAAGCAGCCAGTGCTTCTTTCAAGAGATAACCCTTGCTTCAAGATATTTAGCAACAAATTATATAACTAGGAAATTAATAAAAATCTTAAAGCAGTGATTTTTAGTGAGAAATTGCCGTCTGCAGTCAACATACAGCCATCCATCCCCAATTTCAACCTGTTAGGGTGTAGCTCAGCATTTTCAGTGTGTTCACACACAGAGTTGTGTGATCATCATGCCTACATAATTCCAGGGTGCTCCTGCTCAGTGGCCCCAGCGCTCTCCTAGGCCCCTGACCTCTGCCCATCTACTTGCTGCCTGGGTTTCTTTGTTTTAGAGATTTCATATACACAGTAACATTGTATATCACCCTTTGAATCTGGCTTTTTTTTCCCCTTTATATATTATTTATTTCATTATTTTGTTTGTTTTTTGAGACAGTCTCTCTATGTAGCCCTGGCTGTCTTGGAATTCGCTGCAAACCAGGCTGTCTCTGCCTCCTGAGTGCTGGGATTAAAGGGTTGCCCCGCCATGCCTGGCTATGTCTGGCTGCTTTTAGCAATGTTTCAAGGTTCATATGTGTTGTAGCAAATCCACGTTTCATTTCCTTTTATACCATCGCACAGCTATGCCTCATGTTCATCAGCTCATGTGTCTGTGTTGTTTCTGGTTTGGGGTTATCATGAGTAATGACGTCACACATACGTTTTTCCAGGAAAAATGTGTTCAGTTTTCCTGGTCATCCAGCTGGAGGAATAGTTGGCTCATATGGTAACTGTAACTGGAGGAGCTGCCAAATTGTTCCAAAGCCATCACACGGTGCTGCTTTAGCAGCAGCAGCAAAGTCTGAGAGGTAGGGTCCTCCCCCTTCTCACACTGAACTGTCTGTCTTTAATTACAGCTTTGCTAATGGTGTTAAGTGGTAGCTTGCTGCACGTTCCATTCATGCCCCCCTAATGACTAGAGACTTGAGTATCTTCTCATGTGCTCTATGGGCACTTGTTTATCTTCCTTAAAGAAGATCTATTCAAATTCTTTGCTCATTTTTAACTGGCTTATTTCAAGTATTGTTACAAGTACCAGGCTTACTTTTGGAAAGTATTTTGTAGAACTAAAGAATAATATAAGTAAGCTATATGTAGAAAATTAACTGCTACATGTGCATAAAGACAACAAAACTGGTTATGCAGATGAACATTTTTCATCCATAAATATTGTTGTGATAGAACCAAATTAGCTGATAGCTCTGGTGTCAGATTTTAAGACATCATGGTTAATGTTAGTCATATCTTACTATATCCTACATAGAGTAATACCAGCACAGTGTATGGAGTTGTTAGCTCTGCCTTGTCACTTAAATTACTGTACTACCCAGGGCATCCAATAGTCAGTCACATTCAGATATTAACTTAAAATAGAGAGCTTGGGCCTGGAGAGGTAGCTCAGCTGTGACAGCACACACTGTTCTTTTAGAGGGCCCATGTTGGGTGGCGTAGTTGTCTGTAACTACAGCACTGCAGGGTCTGATGCCCACTCCTGCCTGGTCTTGCTGGACCTCACATTCACAGACACAAACCACCCAAGAATAAAACAAATCTCTAAAAAACAAATGAAATGGAAGAGGGAGGGAGGAGGGTCTTTGACGCACCTTTTTTCCTGAGAGCCAGGAACAACACGTCAAGTGCTCAGGAGCCAGACAGACAGTGGAGGTGGCACAGCAGCACCAGTGTGTGCTCTGGCAGCACAGGAGTCTGTCCCACAGTGCTGGTCAAGATTTATGTTGTTCTGAAGGTTTTGTTTTGTTTTTCATGACAGGGTTTCTCTGTGTAGCCTTGGCTATTACTCTGTAGACCAGGCTGGCCTCAAACTCAAGAGATCCACCTGCCTCTGCCTTCAGAATCCTGGGATTAAAGGTGTGCACCACCACCACCCCACATCTTAAAAACACAACAAAACCTTACTTACACTGCAGAGCCTTTTAATTTGAAATAAAAACTTTGAAGGGCTCAGTTTTGGGTACTGTGGTGGCTTGAATAGGAATGGCCCCTCCATAGACTCATGTGTTTGAATGCTTGGCTCATAGGGAGTGGCACTACTAGGAGGTGTGGCCTTGTTGGAGGAAGTGTGTCACTGTGGGGGCGGGCTTTGAAATCTCCTATGCTTAAGCTAAGTCTGCTGTGGCACACAGTCTCCTCCTTGCTGCCTGCATACCAAGATGTAGAACTCTGCTTCTCCAGTACCATGTCTCCCTGCACGCTGCTATGCTTCCCGCCATGATGCTAATGGACTAAACCTCTGAACCGTAAGCTAGCCCCAATTAAATGCTTTCCTTTATAAGAGTTACTATGGTCATAGTGTCTCTTCAAGGCAATAAAACCCTAAGACAGATAACCAGGGAACTTGTATGACTAGCAATTTCCATTAACATCCTCCTCACCTTCTGTCTCCTTTGATATTTGTTAGTCTTCTTTCATCCTCATCTTTATCCTCCGTCTTTCTTACTCTTTCCTTTTCTGTATCAGGAATTGAGTTCAGGGACTAGAGCATACTAGACTGAGTACTGTGTCTAGCCCTGTAGCCTTATAGCAATTCTCGGGGTCATTTGTAATGTGAAGTCTTTTGTTTCCAAAGAAGATCATATTTCTCCTTAGTTTCCCTTTCCTTTCTTTTCTTCCTTCCTTTTTTTTTTTTTGGATACAGGTGTCTCTCTTCATACTCCTGGCTGTCCTGGAACTCACTATGTAGATCAATCTGGCTTTGAACTTACAGAGATCCCCCTGCTTCTGCCTCCTGAGTGCTGCGGTTAAAGTTGTGCACCACCAACTCCAGGCTCTAACACTGTATTAAAACTAACTGGATGTTATATCTGCATACTAGCCCAATGGGCATGTCCCACGAAAGCCTTCCCTTACCAGGAAACTGGGACAGAGGGGAGGACATCCTATTGGGACTCTAGATGAGAGAACAATGGGAGAATAGCAATGTAGAAGGATCCAGTGGATCCTAGAAACCTACAAGTAGAACATTATGTTAGGCAGATTTGGGTCAAGGGGTCCTGCTCAAACTAAGGCACTAGCCAAGGACAATACAGGCGGTAAAATTTAAACCCCTACCCTGATCTAGTCCATGGACAGGACAGTCTCCACACTTGAATGGAGAGAGGGATTTGACTTTCTCAAGTACTCTGGTGCCTCACATTTGACTATGTCCCCTGGCGGGGGAGACCTAGTGGCACTCAGAGGAAGGACAGCAGGTCACCGAGAAGAGACTTGATACCCTATGAGCATATACAGAGGGAGGTAATCCCTCTGAGGAACAGTCATAGGGGAGGGGAATAAGGGGAAAATGGGAGGGAGGGGAGAATGGGAGGATACAAGGGATGGGATAACCATAGAGATGTAACAAGAATAAATTAATAATAAAAAAAAAACTAACTGGATGCACTTCTGTATTTAAATATACAGTTCCTATCAAGAGAGAACAGGTAATTTGAAAGGTATTGGTTTTCATTACAGCTTGCCAAATATTTTTTAAATTGTCAGTGAAAATCATTGCTGACATTTGTTTTTCCAATCATTTGATTAGCTATCTAACTGGCAGCCTGGCTGACGAATCTGTAGAAGTAAGCGTTGTGGCTGGGTGGTGATAGCTCACCCCTTTAATCCCAGCACTTGGGACGCAAAGGCAGGCAAATCTGTATGAGTTCAAGGCCAGCCTGCTCTACAGAGAGAGTTTCAGGATAGCCAAGGCTGCACAGAGAAACCTATTTTGAAAAGCACCCCCCCCCAAAAAAAAAAGCATTGTAGGAAGCAGACTCTTTACCCTGAGCCAATCAGCATCAAATCTGCTTGTCACACAGAACTCAGACATTGGTGGTCTGTCTAGGTGCCCATTGCTGCTCTTAGCTAGTAAGCTTAGAAGTGTGGATGCTTCCTTCTCATCCTTTGTACAGTGCACTCTTTGGGTTGTTTCTCCTTCACTTGCACACTCTGAACTTCTGATATGAAAATGCCGGGTTCCTGTTGAATTTGCACATATGCCTTTCTCACAGTGGGCCATACCTAAGAGACCGGGTATGTTCCTTGTGATGGAAATGCTGATAATTGACCTTTCTGTCAGATGTCATTTTAGACAATTGTAATAAATGGTGAGTAAGAAGTCATGGATCTGTTCTTTAGAGATGTGGTCTGTGTGGTGAACAGGAGATTGCCTGGTTCTGTAAACACTGAAACTGTCAGTCAGCAGGGTACCAGCAGGCCCACATGGCATTAGTCAGAAGAATGAGCTTGCATTAGTGAACATTCTCCTGGTGCCCTTGGTGAACATGACAAGTCTAGCATGCTCAACTGGCCTTCCACGCACCTCACCTCCCTCCAAATGCCAGAACTTAAATGAAAAGGAAGATGATAGAGATGAAGAAGAAAGAGGAGGAAGAGGAGGAGGAAGAGCAAGAGCAGCTTACCTGGCTCACTGCTGCTGACATGGCCTTTACCCCTCTCCCCCCACCCCTGTGTGGGACGTTATTCTTTATAAGCAGAGGTTCCAAAATGACAACCTGACTTGAATTCTGTGTTCTCTTAAAATAATAGCCACTGTTCGGTGACTGCTTACTAGGTCCTAGACATTATCTCACATATTCTATGTGAATTAGTTAACTATAACAGTCTGTGACACAGTTGTTACTAATCGTGTTGTACAGCTATGAGCACAGACCCACAGAAGTCATTCACCCTGGGATGCATAGCTAGGAGGGACAGCCCTGCATCTCATTGCCATCCGCTTAGCCCCACAGTCCGTGTTCCTTATACCCACTCACCACACAACGCAGGCTTCCCTGTAGTCCATAATAGCACTGTTCATAACTTCAAATTTACTCATAGAGTTATTTGAGGTCTGCCTCCTCATAAGGTTAAGTTGCGTGGAGGAATTGCGTCATTGCGTTTTAAGGGCACAGTTACAGGCATCTGACATGTCTAGATGGCTAGTATCTATCTGTTGACTCAGTTAGTGAAAATGAATGGTTACAGTCCATTACTAGGCTTGTACCTAAGACGTTTTGTTTCCTGTCTTCTGTCTGTCTTTGAGATGTCTTTGCCATATAGCCCCTTTGGCTTCAAGCTTGCCATACAGCCCAGGCTGTGCTCTTGTGTTTGTGTTGTCTCCTCATCTACTTCATCCAGTGCTAGGGCCATTGGTCTACACCACCAAACTCAGCTCCAGACATGTTTTGTTGGCAAGCTACTTAAACATTCAGCTTATTGTTAACTTAAAAAGATGAAGCAATATTGAAATTTATACGTGCATACTAGGTTTTGCTCTCAGACATTTGTTTTGGTAATTTTGTATTAATGAGAAACATAGGAGTAGGTGTTACTTAGGTTAATAGTATCCATCCTTAATGTCAGTAATATAAGGCACATTGGCATATGTAACTTAATTAAGGCTGTATTATAATGAGTTGTCTTAATTAATTCAAAGCTCTTTTAATGGCAGAAGTATTTTTTATAAGAGGAATTGCACATCTTTGTTTTGACCACAGTGAATGTTATTATTTAAATCTTTGTAGTCCATGATAGTGGAATAATAGAGTTCAAATGAAAGAATTACAGAAATGAAATTTGTTAAGAATTGGATGATCTAACATTATATAATTTACAGTCATATTAAAATTATTTTGAAGATGACTTTATGGTCTAACTTCCTGTTTTTGTGATTATAATCAAAACTAGTTTTTATATTAAAACATATGTAGATATGAGAAAATTTCATTAGATTATATGAAGTACAAAGATAATATTAATTGTTTCATGTAAAGTAGAATTTTTTCCTGTGAAATTATTATTGCAGTAATAAATTACAATAAAGTAAAGGAATTTCAACAGACTGATTACTTTCCACCACATCACATCAAATGGGTCTTTTTGAAGGCTAGTTAATGATAGTGTGATTCTGAGGTTTCAACGACGCTGAAGGATAATGAACAAAGCATTGAAGTGTTGTGAGGACTTTAAAGCCTGCAGTTGTCGCTCTGATTTTGGAGCAGCCTTCTGGGTCATTAAGCTGTGGAAGGTCAAGTGGCTGACATACAGGAGAGGGAGGTATTTGGAACAGTTTGACCCATGTTTCCAATCCAGCTCTTCCTAAACTGTGAGGCAGAGAATGGATAAATACAGCACGAAAAACCAGAGATGGTGCCATGGCAACCGAATATGGAAAGCAGTCTAGAAAGCTACTTGAAAGCTAGACTAATGCGTGTCACTGGCAACAGGCCATTGTCGTGAAGCACAGAATGGCATCCTTCCATTGTGCCTGGGATGCTGAGCGGTGTGAACATGACATCCATCTAGCTGGCGTGCAAATACAAAAATGTGAATCCATTGCTGGTGGTCATGGGTCAAACACATAGCTGTGCGTATGGTGAATACCTTTGCTTGGACATACAGAAACCTTCTCAGTATAAAACATTTCCCATACAGCCTCAGACTCTCTTACTGAATCTTGACCTTGTGATCCTTCCGAAGCATGTAAAGTCAGCACACTCATGGAAGATAAACAGATGTTGGACAGAGTAAGTGGCCAGAGTGTGGGGCGTGTCATGTTATGGTTCTCGCTGCAGTAGTGGTTTTCACACCACCCTTGTAGCTTATGTGACAAACAGTTGCACGTGACATAGGAGATTCTTAGGACCCTGAGTAGTGTTTTGGATGGACACAAGGCTTTATTTTTAAAAGCATAGCTGTGTGACCTATACAGTGGTTCTGTGTACCTCTTCATCTCCTAGCTGTCTTCAACATACCCTTTTAAAAGGGTGAATGTTATAACCACAGTGTTTTATATATGAAAGACGGTGACTTGTAGTCTCACAGCTAGTGAGTAAATGGATTCAGAACCCAAACTTAATTTTCTTCTATAAAAAGTCTGCTTGACTAACACTGCTCTAAGTTAGGGAGGGGTCCTGTGTACACAGTAGCAGTGAATTAAAGTTAGAGTTTGTCAGAAATGTTTACACAGTTATTCAAGTTAAGCCAACATTGTTGGTCTCATGCACAGTGTAGTTTTGCATACTTGATATCCAGTGAACTAGTGAGCAGAAAGCAAAGCCTGGGCAAGTTTCTCTGTCTGATGGAATGAATATGGTGATGAAATTATTACTCATAAAGTCAGATTCTCTACCTAGGCATTTGTCATTGCTACCTGCTAACTTCCTTCTAAGCATCATGTGACCCAAGTGCTAACCACAATTGCTAACATTAAATTTAACATTTTCATGAGATACTATAAAAAAAATGCTGGGGACTGGTTTTTAGGATACGGCAGTTAAACAAAGGGGTGTAGAGGTTGTTGTACGTTCCTGCCACCGTCTCCTTCAGTGCTTCCATACAACTCCGTCTCTGTTAGAATGTCCTAGTATCTTCCTATCTGAGAGAAACAGACAGACACACACTGGACCTGTCAGGAGCTTTTAAAGTCTCAAAGTCCACCCCGAGTGACATAACCTCCTCCAAAAGGGCAACACTGCCAAATCTTTCCCGAACAATTCCACCAACTGGAGACCAAGCATTTAAAGTCGTCGTCCTATGGGGGTCATTTATGTTCAAACCATCATGCCATCATTTCTTCTCATGATTCTTTATTTGTTCTTACCCATTTACCTACGTTTTTCTAGAAACATTGTCTCCTTATATACCTGTGAACCGGTGTGTGTGCACATGCATACTTGTGTGTATCTCATGTGCCCTTCCCTTTTTATTATGTCACCAATGTCCCACCACATCTAAGTTGTGTAGAGAAGCACCCACAGAGAAAGGATCGCCAGCATGCAATTCACCAGCACACACGCCTCACTTATATCCAGGTGTCCTTTCCCCAGGGACCCCCACTTCCTGGGATGCTTTTGAAGTTCCTTCCCTTGATGGTCATGTGCATTTGTTGGCCACTTCAGTGTGTTTTGGGGATGCTTGGTACCAAGGCTTAGAATCCAGGCCTCAGGCATGCTAGATAACTACTCTTCCCCTGAGCTATGCCTGTCCCTGACTGTTCAGTTCTGGTGGCTAGAATATCCTTAGCACAATGATATGCCAATTGAATTAACAGCTTTACCAGCCTTTGTGATATGTCAGTGCTAATCAGTGTTAGCAATCGTTATTGATGTCTTCCCACCACAAGATCTTAGGATCCCTACCTGCTGTTAGTCAAGGAAAGGATGGAGGCCACTCTGGCTCAAAAAGGAGCTAGCTGTCCAGGGCATGTGTAGAAGAAGCAAGTAGGAATGGGTGGGCCAGGCAGCGGGGTTTTGGAGGCAGGCTTGTCTTCATTTCCTGCCTTCAAAGGGACTTACATCTCTCTCAGACATTATTTTCTCACATCTACCATGAATGGAGTTGAGATTGAAGACTTTGACAGAACTGCTTTATACTGTTTTAAACTAAAACCGTCCATATACTAGAACATTTCCCCTTTCCCAGAAACTGTCAATATAATGTGATTTATGTAACATTTACAGCATTCTGATGTTATTTTGCTGCGTGTCAGAACACCTGGGCTGCTTTTTAAAAGATACTGTTAATGATAACCTCCTAGAATTTTGGGTTTTTTAATACTTTCAAAGTTTTAGTATTTCTAACATTTTGAATTTGTGTCCCTACCAATTAAGAGGTTTCTGAAACTAAGACCTGTCACTAACTGCTTTCAAATACTCTGCTGGAGAAGAGTGTCTTGTGCCTCCTGTGGGGTTCGCATGACACCGAAACCACCCACTAAGCTCTGAAACGCTTTTGGTATCTGACACTGCACACGGAATATTAGCAGAAACTCTTCTGCGCCTGCATCTGTATTAGCTTGATGGAGATGGGTGGGCTTTTGCCCAGGTCCTTCACACACTGGTCCAAAGATTACTTCATCTTTTCATTGTCAGAATATCAGCTACTGAATGGTACTCATTTGCTGGATGTAGGCCCCATTTGATTGGTGTGGTTTAATTTTTTTCCTGTCATTTGCTACCTTTTAAATAATTTTAAAAGTTGTGTTTGTCAAACCAAACAAAGGTATATATGTTTAAAACACAAATATAATCCCCAAAACTTAAGTAAGATAGTAGGAAGATCATAGAGTGCAGGGGGAGTTTGGATTCCTGTTCCATAGTAACGCTGGGCACTGCCCTCTGTTCACCACCCCTCCACCCCGACCCCCGTACCCCCCCAACACACACAGTTCTCTGCCTTGAGAAGACAGTTACCAATATGGACAATCTTTGTCAACTCTTGGTCATTAGTAAGACTATAGAGAGGTCTTATTCTCAGATAATCTTTTAAAAAGAGATTAGAAGTGCTAGATTCAACAGTGGCATTTACTTAAAAAATTTCACCCAGTTTTAAGGTGTGCAGATTTTTGTTAACAGATGGCATCTATGTAGGGCTTCCTGAAGGATGAAATTGAGGTGCTTGTAGCCAAAGTGTGTAAGTTTGGCTTATAAACTTTTCCCCTGCTAGCAGATCAGTGGGTACAAATGTGATCACTGGATGCATGGTGACCCTCTGTCTTTCCCGTGAGGGTGCGGTTGGTACCTGCCTGACAATAGAGGTACAAAACTGAGCTCCAAGCTTTTAAAGAGAAAAAAATATATAATAGCTACCAAAAAAAAGTCACGTTTACTGACTTTTGTGAATGAGTTAAAAGATATGTAAGTGCAGATGCTGTCTTTCTCATATCTTCTTAACAATTTCTACTTGTAATGCTGGGGTTTTTATGTTTGTTTGTTTTTTGTTTTTGTTTTTGTTTTTTGTTTTTTTAATGTTTTGGACTTTAAGTGGCAAAGAGCTGATTTGTCAGAGAGCTGAAGTTTAAAAATGTGAAATCGCAAGTTGGGGTAAAGAGGCGTTTCTCTGAAGAAGTGACATGTGGGGAATGTTTTTCAGCATCTGTGGAGCCTTCTTGGGGGAACACAACACTTCAATCTGTCCTTGTCTGGTCCTTTTTCCTCTGTTTGTGTTACTAGCTTTATTTTGTCGACAATTTAGTTGGACTTCGGGAAGTGTTGTTTCACAGCTCTGTCGATGGCCCTTTGTTGGGGCATAGTCAGGGTTTTCTGTTTCCTCTCAGCAGTGGAATGGAGGGCCTTCTGTGGGACTCTACAGGGCGGTATGCCATAGTGCCGGAAGTGCTGCTGCAAGCACTAAGTGAAGAATTCTGAATCGCAAAGCTTCGTATTTTCTTCCAAACTATGGTTTTTACTTCAGTCTTGAAAAATCAAAAACAACTGGAAAATCCTCCTTTATCCCTAATAACTTTTTCTCTGTTGCTTTCTTCTTAGACATCTTCTGTCTCCACAGACTTTAACATGAGTAGTCTGCCTTCACCTTCAGAGGGTTGTCCTGGCTCCTTAGTTCCTCCTTTGTCAAGGGTCCTCCTCCTCAGCCCCCGCCCCAGGCCCAGCCCTGCGTCTCCTGCCTGCTGTAGAGTTTCTGAAGCCCTGTTCATTTCTGTCTGAACCAGGCCTCCCGCAGCAGCCTCAGACCACCTCTTCCCTAGTGAAAGGCTTTCCTTTGCCCCTTGCCCTTCAGGACACCGGGAATCTTTCGTTTTATTTTTCTGACTCTTCTTCAGCTATGTTTCTCACTGACTCCTTTTCTTCTGTACTTTCGTAGGGCATAGGTTTTTGTTTTGTTTTGTTTTTGCTCATAAAAAATGTTACGTACGCTTACAGCAGAGATGTAGAATAGTGAGAGAGATGGACTACTTAAATTCACTACTTAAAAATAGCACCTTAGTTTTGTTTTATGAAATGGATCAGATGCATAGGCATAGCTTTTATACACACCTTTTCTCTCCTCTCTATGGGATAGTACACATTTTCAGAATTGTTCATGTTTAATATTGACTAGTCAGTTATTAGACTTAAATTTTAATGAATAAGTATATAATTAAAAATACTAAAAGGCATAATGATGCTAAATTTTAACAGTCTTTTAACTCCTTGCTGCTGCTGCGGCTGCTGCTGCTTTTCTTCCTCTTCTTCTCCTCCTCCTTCTCCTCCTCCTTCTCCTCCTCCTCCTCCTCCTCCTCCTTCTTCCCAAATACTATACAGTTGAATGTTCTAATACTCATCTCTTTAGTCCCTAATCTCATGGTTATATAGTCTGTTGAAGCATCAGATTTAAATCACTTATTCCCTTTTTGGTATGAAGGTGGAATTTCTACCTTACAACCCCTTTCCTGTTGGTTCCCTAGTATTGATAAATTACAATTTTTACTTAAGCATTACTTTTTGTCTATATTGTTTTGATTATTGGTATGTAACAACAAGCCAGATAATCTTTTGTCCTTTTACATTTTTATTGATTAATTGATTGGGTTTTAGTGCAAGTGCTTCTTTCTCCCAATGGCCCAGTCTTCCAGTACCCTCCTTCAATTGCTTACATGGATTTCCACTGAGTTCCACAGACCAACCTGGCAGCTGTCCAGTGAGTGCCTTTGAGGCCAGCCCTCTGCTTTCCTGCTCTAGCCTGCCATGGTGGCTCTCCCTGCCTGATGCACAATGCCACTGTACTTAGGTAACCCTCAATAGACAACTGACGATCTCTGACATTCTCCTGCATGCTAGCATACAATGATGTTAGTAAATCTGGCATCGAGAAGGTCTCAGCCCATCCAGACGCCTGTCCTGCTAGTGCTTGGTGGTTGATGTACTGAACCGTGGCCAGCCTTTAGATTATCATTCGGCAAACTGCTCTTCTCTGGTGTTTTAGGAGTGCTGACTCGTCAATATTTGACTCAACAATATTTGACTTTTGCTTTATTTCTCTCTTGTCTGAATCCCCACAGCCCAGACACACCCCCTTCCCTCTACCTTTGGCCTGCTTTTGTTTGTTTTGTTAACTTGACACAAGCTAGGGCTGGTTATCTGGAAAGAGAAAGCCTCCCTCGGGTTGCCTGTAGGCAGATCTGTAGGACATTTTCTTGATGAGTGATTCCTGAGGAGGGGCCCTGCCTGCTGTGGGTGGTGCCTGTCCTGGGTCCGTGGTCCCTGGGTGTTTAAGCAGGCAGGATGAACAAGCCACATGGAGCAAGCCAACAAGCAGCTCTCCTTCGTGGCCTCTGTAAATTCCTGCCTCCAGGTTTCTGGCCTGCTTGAGTCTCTGTCCTGACTTTCTCAGTGATGGGCTATTACTTGGAATCAGAAGTTGAAATAAAGCCTTAAGTTGCTTTGGGTTCATGGTGTTGTATCATAGCAATAAAAACCCTAACTAAGAAAATCTTTCACTCTCCAGTACAATTATTGACATTACTGCTCAGTTTTTGGTCTTTGGGGAAGAAAGGAACAGAATCTAGGGGTGCAGAACTCATATGACCAAGCTGACATTGCCAGTTTACCAGAACGTAGGCAGACTCTTGCTGCTAGAGAAATTGGATCATTTTCTTTGTAAAAGTTCAAAATTTTACCTGATGCACGACTCATGGTAAAGAGGGAAAAGCTGTTGCACTTAGCACGTTTCTCGCTGTGCTTCAGCGGAGGTGTTCATCCGCCACACCACTTGAGACTTTCCTGTCTCCAACGCTTGAAGACAAGAGGGCGTTATCCTCATTATGTGTGTGCTGAAAGCCAGCTCACCTCACTCGGTGACTGTAACGTCATGGTGGCAACTGGTTCTGAATAAAGCTAGAAAGAGTGATTTACACAAGTGTGACCTTTGTACAGTCTTACCTGTGTCTAGTTGATGTGTGAGCTATGCCAAAAATGTTCCATAAAGTGTAGTTATTTGTAATAGTACAGGGAAGTAATTTAAATATCTTAAAAACAGACAAGCAAATTATAGGTTCCATGTGTCTGAAGTAATGATTAATAAATAACCTTGAAGATGATTTGTTTTGGAACAAAATGTATGAAGTAGGCAATCACAGGTACTAAAAACAACTTCATATGGTACTAGATCACTTTCACTATTCAATTTCTTCTTATCTAGATTTCTAATAGGAAGTTATCTAAACCAACAGCAAAGACATTTAAGGGCACTAAATGTTTTCATCATAGGTAAAATTAACTTACTAGCTATTTTAATTTGTAAATAAGCAATACCTCTGAAAACAAATAAATAGTTTTGCTCTTCATTTGCTAAGTAAGTTTGGGCAGATATGTTAAATGCCTTGAACCTTTTTTTTTTTCAAACCCGTAGAGTACGGACAATACTTCCTGTAGAGTTTTTGCAAATAGCTAATGAAATTAAATAAATTGCTACTTTAAATGTTCTATTTTCAGAGTAGTCAAAGAAAAAAAAAACTGAAATGAGGTGCCACTTTTTAAAGACTAATTAAAAGAGTAGAAAGAGTAGTGGGCGCGTGTGGGATTGATAGTGTGGGCAGTTGCCTCAACTCCCGGAGGAAGTTGGCAGAAGTTTAAAAAAAAAAAAAAGCAGCTCAAGTAAGACAAGCAAGTTCTCTGGTACTATAAGGAAGTACTCAGGTACACAAAGATAGTCTCCGCTGGTCTAGGATGCTGTGAACTATGTCCTCAGTGGACTTCTATGCTATGCATAGCTCTGTGCTTGAAAGAAGAGGGTGTGTGTGTGGTAGGCACCATTGTTGTCTCACCAACTAGTGTGTTTGTGTAAATACATTAACTTTATTTTATTTTATTTTATTTTATTTTATTTTATTTTATTTTATTTTGGCTGAAGGATTCTAGGAATCAAACTCAGGGCCTTGTGTGTGCTAAGTTTATATACACTGCCACTGAGCTATATTTTGGCTTCTAAACACTACATTTCAATTACATTTTTAAATTTTAAATACACATTTTAAAGTACATTTTTAGTTATTGTTTTTGGACAGAGTTTTGCTGTATAACCCTGACTGCCTTGTACTCACTGTGTAGCCAAGCCTGGCTGCAGGCTTGCTCCCATGGTGGTGTCCACTGGGGTCACATGGACCCCCAGGCCTGGTTGAAGCATTAACATTTTAGATGGCCGCAGTGCTGGCTCCTGCTCTCTTCTGTGTCAGGCCTTATTTATATCCCTGTGTCTTTGAGTGACCTTGCTTGTCCCTTTGCATAATTTACATGTCCAACTTCCCATCCCCTTCTTCCTTTTCCTCTTTAGTTTCTTTGCTTCCTCTCACCCAGTGCAGAGAAATCACAAGTCACACAGAGAAAATAAGTACTGATTGAGTCCTTTTTTTTTCTCTATTTTTTTAAGTGTGTTCTAAGGCATGTTCGTCATTCTGGAAGCTGACAGGATGGTTGTTAGGGCTTGGCCATAGTCACTTACTAGCTGTGTGACCTCCCTAAGCAGGTTATTTACTTTTCTAGCTCTGTGTTCTCTCAACTGTGCAACAAAGATAATGTGTAACTGAGTTTGCCTTGAATGTTAAGAAATAAAACTAGTGCAGTGCCTAGCCCTGCCTGGCTTACAAGGAAGCACTCCGTAGATGGTGGCTGATGCTGCAGTTAAAGCATTAACTTTTCAGTGATGAAGGTGGAGGCCAGCATGTCACATACCACACTGTTAGCATTTTACAAAATATCACAGTCAGCATTGCTTATTCACTGTAAACTCAACCAGAAAAGACAACCCAACAAAACAGAAGGAAAGAGAGAGCACAGGGTACATTCTGAGTTTTATAAACTTACTTTGGAATGTGGTTAAAAAAAAAAAAGCCTCAGGTAAGAATTTGAGGTGGGGGTGGTGTCTTCTCAGTTTACTAAGCCAAAGCCAAATGATGAATGGGAGATGGCTTTGTGGTGAGGGTGGGGCCAGGGACTGTAAGTTAGGTGGTTTTTCATACATTTTTTAAATGAAAGTAAATTAGGATTGTACAGTGACTTGAAATGAACACACCCTATCTAGGTACAAAAGGCACATGAATTTGTCTTCTGAGACACTTAATATTTTATGATGTTATTGGCTTTACAAGGTTATCCCAAAAGGTTAACTGCTGTTAAATATAATTTTGGGTGTTTGGATATCATTTTTCTTTTTAGCATTCCTTTTGTACGGCCTGATAGCCACCACTAGGATGTTTCTAAGGATGCGAGTCGGGGCCAGAGAGGTGTTGCTGCCTGCCGCCCTCCACTCTCTGTACTTTGCTGCTATACACTCCAACCGGCTCCATGCCTTCATAGGAAACAGTAGACTCTGCCAGTATCCAGAGGGTAGAAATATTTTGTTGCTCTAGTCAGTTCTGCCTCTGCTAAAGCTGTGCCAGGCTATGGCCTGTGGTGGTGACAGGACAGAGAGAACTGGGTGACATAGCCAGTGGCTCTGGGGTATCAACCCAGAGCTCTGTGATCCCAGCAGGTCAGAAGCGTGTCCTGCAGAGCACCCATCAAGGAGCTTGTTGGGTGCTTCTAGGAAGGGCTCAGCAACTGCTCCAGGCTCTCTGCAGTTTGAGCTATTTGCTGTGTGGTTCAGAGAGGACGTTTGTGAAGCTTGGTTAGTTTAGTTTGGGATAGGGCATCCTATAGCCAGATTGGCTTTGAACTTCTGATCCTCCTGCCTTCTCCTCTGCAGTGGTAGGACTATAAACACATGTCAGCATATAAACATATCCTGATCAAGATTCCCCTCCCTTCTCCCATTCCTCTCTGTCTCCACTCCCACCTAGATTCATCCCCTGTCTGTGTCTCATTAGAAAACAAACAGGCCTCTAAAGGATTATAATATAATAAAGTAATATAAAAAGATAAAACAAAAACCAACATATTAGAATTGGACAAAACAAACAGAAGGAAAAGAGCCCAAGAGATAACACAAGAAATAGAGACCCATTCATTTGCATATTCAGGCATCCCGTAATAACAGTAAACTGGAAGTCATAATATATATGAAAAGGACCCAAAAGGCAAAAAGAGAGAAGAAAAAGTAGAATAAGATAAAAATAAAAAATACTAAGATAACAGTCTTTAAAAAGGAGAAGCCCTGACCTTTTGGAACCCCAGTGATGTCATTGAGTTTGTTTTCTATTGGTCATCTGTAGATGAGCAGCCTACCCTTAAGAGTTGTTTGTTTCCCCAGTGAAATTCCCTTGGAGAAAACTAAATTTCCATTTGCAAGTGGTTATCAACTCGAGATTGATGCAGCTTAATTTTAAATGCATACAACTACTCAATACATTAGACTTTTTCAGTTTTGTTCTGTGTTTTGGGAGAGACTATCTTATAAGCCCAGGCTAGCCTGGAACTTGTTGCATTGCCTGTACTGGCCTTGAATTCACAATCTTCCTGCCCCTAGAGTACTGGCACACTGGGTGTGCACCACCACCTAGACTTTTCTTTTAGATAGAAAAACTGACCCGTTTTGCAATAACCATGCAAGTATAGGAACATTGCCCATGATTTACATCAGCCAACCCAAGTGCACAGTGTCCTAGAAGAATCTCCTGCTCAGAACTCAGAGCAAGGCCTGTAGCCTGGCCCTTTGTGTTGTATAGTAAGGCCTGTGGCCTGCCTTGCCCAGACTCCCAGCTCCAGCTCACTAGCAGACAATCATTCCTTACTGGCCCAGTTCTGTCTCCATCTAGGGAGAAACTGCTGAGTTTGGGGATGTAATATTTAGCATGTGTGCCTGCTTGAGTTAGAGTAACTGAGGTCACTGTTGTGACAACCCCTAAGGATAGTGGGGCCTGGAGGAGCATTTGTGTTGGTGCGAGTGGCCGAGCAGAACACCGCTGACCCTTACTATGGCTTGGAAGCGTGATGGCTTGGCTTCGTGACAATGAGATCTGTTGTACTTACTCTATATCTACTCAGCTAAAATGAGGTCAGTTGTTTCTGGAAAGAAAGAAAAATACTGGCAATACTTGGATCAAGCAAAAACAGCCCTTGCTCATAAATGAGTTTCAGACTTCTTGAGTAAGGCATGTGGGAGCATCTCTAGCTGCAAGGAACTCAGGCAGAGGGGTGGGGGAATTAGACGACGTCGCCTCCGGACATGGATTGTCAGCCTCTCACCATGGTCACCATGTGATCAGTGTATATCAGAAGGTAGGATGGCAATCTCCCAGAAATGTTGACACACTCTAATTAGTGTGTTAACTGGAGGGAAAGCGGTCAAAAATCATCTTGAGCGGTAAGTTGGTGGCACCCTTGTGGACAGTATGTAAGATAATTTAGTCCACTTTACATTCATGAATAACCAGGGCTGGCTCATCTCTTGCATTTGTTTTATAATTACTTTGTTTTTGGCACTGGCGTCATTTCTGTGCTGCGGGGCAGGGACGTCCTGACTACAGTGCAGCATACACTCATGACAGTAGCGAATATGAAGGTCTTCGTCGGTTCAGTTGCTTCTATAGAGAGCAATTATCCAGATAACCGTACCAGCGACAACCCTGTGGAATCAAACCAGTCAAGATTATTATTAAGCATGCAGAAATTTTCATTACTGTCTTAAAAATGTTTTTGTTCTTTGATAAACATGCATAATAGCAAAAAAAAAAAAAAAAGAAGAAGAAGAAGTAAAGAAAACCCAACCTCATTAAAAACCCAAGTTCTATAAAGAAAGGACACAAAAAAGCTTTCTGTGTTTACAGATATTTTGTTTCCCTGAGCAACAGAAAATACAGTACTTATTTAACTTAACAGCAATGCCCAGAAAAATAGATACCCATACATGGTTGGTAATGACCTCCATTCCTCCCCAGGGCAGGTACCTCCAAGTCAGAACCTGTATCATTAACAACTCAATGACAGGTCTCTAGCATGCTTGATCCAGCACTGTGGGCCTTCAACATGGGAAGGGGTTCTCGGAAGGCCAATGGCCTAGGAGAAGGAGCTCCCATGACTGCTAAACCGCCCATTCCCTGAAACCAGAGAGCCATGACAAACCCAAGTCCGCATGCATCTTGCAGGGTAGTTGTTTTATCTGAGACCTCAGAAACCTTGGAATAATTCTGATGGTTTCTAATAATAATTCTAATGACCTGAATACAGATGAGGTTGAATGTGGCAAGGACAACAGACACCTTGGAAACACCTGCAGGTGGAGTCCGGCTCAGCAACTCTCCATGAACGCTACTCAGCTTTGGCAGGCTTCCTTGTTTGCTGTGCTGCGGCCTGGGCAGTGGCCTCTAGTGGGCTGCTGGACCTCTGAGATATGTTACCAGAAGACCAACATCACTAGCTATTTGTAATAGCTAGTAGTAATAAAACAGCAGAACCCAACATTGATTGCTGCCCTGCAGCTCTGCCTTTCTGTCCCCTTCTGGGCATCTATTGACGTCACCTACATGAACCATTTCATTTCTAATAGCCCCCATGCTTCTGTGCTTCTGTTTCTGAGCATTCTCCAGATGCCGCATTACTCAGAGCTGTGCTGCAGCGCATCTTCACAGCCTCCTGCTTGTTCTCCTGTAGCAGCTGCTCACACCCCCTGCTGACATCCATCTATGGCAGGCATGTGTGCTGCCCACTGAGCCTGAGCCCCAAGTGTTGCTGCAGAGCCTGTGAACTGGCTGAGCCCCAGGACTTCTACAGTCCTGTGTTGCCATCTGATGTCAAGTGTTTTGTTGAAGAGGGAGATTTAAACACTAAAGATGCCGGCCATTTGTAACAGCCTGCAGGCTGGGGACTTTCCCCAGAATGCATTTCAGGAGTCTTGTGCAGTGGCATCGGGCGGTGTCTATATAATGTTTAAGCATCATCAAGTGGAGCACATTTGATGATGCTTACATTCTTATTTGAGGCTTTTTTTTTTTAAGGACTGGAAGCACTTAACTACATATAATAAAGTAAAACATGAGCCAGTCATTTGGCTTTGCTGCATTTGGCGAAAAGTAGATTTAAAATACTAGGATTATGACACCCGAGGTGCGTAATAAGTACAAATTAACAACCGTATTTTAGACACTGTTATAACTGGGCTTGCCTGATGCTAAAAACTAAGCAAGGGACCTTGATAGTGTTCTATAAATAAGGTGCTGGAACAGTAGATGCTGCCAGTTTCATTAGCCATCAGCTTTAAGTCCAGAAGAACTCTTGGATTCTTGGAGACTGTCTTCCTATTACTATATGGGGAGAGCATCTCAGTAGGCTGCCAGAAATGAGCCAGAGCCCTCGTCTCCACAGTAGTGCCTCATCTAGAACTGTCATTTGAATAGTCTGGTAAATTCCTTGAGCATTCTGGTTCCAGTACAGATTCCCCAACCTCCTCCCCCTTGCTCCTGATCACTTCCCCTTCCCCAGATCCCACTCTGTGTGGGTCAGTGCAGTTACTAATTTTGATTCCCTCTACCTTCTCCTGATACATCCCAATCATACACCCCAACTAGCCTCCATCCTTCAGGATGGTACCCCCAGATGGCTATCCAAAATGTTTTCGTGGAATTGTGCCAGCTCATGTCTACAGTGATGTGGATGATGGTAATGCAAAATGCTTGCTTATATTTGTTTCAAACTCTACAGTGCGCTAGAGTTTTGGTTTTGATTTTTTTTTTTTTAAAGAATAAAAGTAGACAGTCTCAAAAGCATAGACTAGTAAGCACCCTGTTTTAAAATAAACTTTTGGCACAAATCCTTGGGACTCTCTGCTCTGTGATCTGCTATTTATACATGAAAGAATGCTGTGGGAATTCTTGGTGGGGAGTGCTATAGTCTTGAGGCCTATCTTATAACTTGCTTAGCTTTGCTAGCCACATCTGCTTTACATAAATCTAGCTAGACCCTCTTCTGCTAGGAATTCTTTTGCCTAATTAAAAGTTTGAGCCATAGCACATGTACAGACTTGGAAACACTCCTGGAAGTGACACGTGTCGGATGATCAAGCAGTGCTCAAGCTCACTGTACTTGCTCTGCTTCTGGTGGTTTCTAGATGTGTGTCACCTTGTGTGAAAGATGCAGCAAAATGCTTTGTCTTCAGATTGTTCAGTACCAGGGCCTGACAGATAACACCTCATCCGTTCCTGTTCCCTTGTTTCTCCATTTACCTTGGAACTTCTCCCTCTCTGAAGATTCAAAATGCTGAGGACTTTAAAAGACATGCTTTAGTGCCACTAAGAGAGCTCAGGGTGATGCATGGATCCAATGCATGATCTCATAAGACAAAGTGTATGCTCTATGAAAATGAAATTATAATTAAATACATTTAAATTTGTATTTTGCTGAGTCATATTATCTGTGGCTTTCCTGACTGAGCCATCTCCCTAGCCCCAAGTCATAGTTTGTTAATTGAGCATCTGCTTATAATTTCCAAATTGGACTTTCAAAAATTAAGACCATTCCAATTTCATTGAAATTTTATGCCAAAATTAGAGATATTGCCATTTTAAGTAGACGATTTTAGCAGCTGTATAAAGGTTATCTTACTTGTTTCCTAGAACTATTTTTATCCCAAGATAAAGAAATTATATAGCCCTTTAGTTACTTGTTATGAATGTAGAATTATTTCTGTAGCTAAAGAGAAATGATCTTTGATGCTTTTGTTATAGCTTTTGTAAGCATAAATCCCCACTGTATTTTTACAGTTATAGTGGCCCTTTACTATATTACCTTGTGACTTCTACTTCAGTAGACTTCTACTTAGTATCTGCCAGTCACCTGCATAGTTCTTAAGTCCTTTGCCATGCACTTGGGATTTCTAATGCAATCGGTCTGGCTGTTGCTGATGCTGCAGGACACACAGTGAGAGTCACTGACTTTAGATTCATGTGTTTTTCAGATATGGTGAACTTGAGATATACGAGAGCACAGGGAAGTTTCCCTAAGATCTTACTGTTTACCCAATGTTAAGTTGCCTCGTAAATGCACATTCTTTCTTCTGTTCCCTAGAGTCATTGTATATGTGTTTAAAATCTCATGGTGGAGGCCTGGAGAGATGGCTCAGTGGTTAAGAACACTGGCTGCTCTTCCAGAGGGCATGAGTTCAATAGCCAGCACGCACTTACTGTCTGTAACTCCAGCTCCAGGGGATTCATTCAACACTCTGGCCTCCACCCACACTAGCCATACATGTACTCATAACTAAAATTAATAAAAATAAAATCTTAAAAAAATATAAATCTCTATGATGTTCACAGGATGATTGGTATCGCCTGGTAAGCACCCAAACATGCACTCGACACTTTAATGACTTGACAGTGAATGGACCATCCCCTGTTTAGTTGGTGTTCGGTGAGTAAGTGGCAAGTGGCTCCCTTCCTTCCAGTGTGATGGAGTTGCTTCTTAAAAGCTTGGCTAAGCCAACTTGAGTATATTGGAGTTGTCTGATGTACTGATCATCACCATTTCTATGCTCTTCACACTCAGGGCCCTGCAGGACAGTGTCTTGCTTATGGTTTAGCCCTTTTCCCAGCAATAATGAGAGGGAAATTAAAGCTGACTTAAGTGGTTGGCGGTGAAAACTGCTTACTTTTGCTAGTAGCATTTAATTACTTATTAGACTCAGGAGTAGTAACTTAAGTCCCTTTAGAAATGATCAAGCTGGCCTTGGAACTTGTCTGTCAGTCTCCGTCTCTGTCCATTCCCCAGTCATTTTGGTGTGTGTAGATGCATGCGGAGACTTGGGATGTCCTTGCTCACGCTCTACCACATCTTTTAAGATGGAGTCTCACTGAGCTTGGCACTCACAGACTGACTAGACTGGCTGGCTATGGGAATCTACCTGTTTCTTGCCTCTGCCAGAGCCTGGGGTTATAGATAGCAAACCTTTTCTGTGTTCTCTGGAACACGCAGGTCAGCATGTAAGGTATTGGTTCCATGCTTTTCTCAAAGAGTCATAAGAATTACTAATGATTTGTTGGAGCCCCAGAATAATCAATGTCTTCGAGTTCTGTTGGTGTGCTAAAACTCCACGGACAAGAGTTGGGGAGGAAAGTATTTATTTCCACTCACAGTTGCGCATCACAGCTCATCACTGCGGGAACTCAAGGCAGGAACCTGGAGGCAGAAACTGCAGAGGCCTTTGAGGGTTGCTGCTCACTGGTTCCTTCTCAGGGCTTGCTCAGTCTGTTTTCTTACAGTCCCAAGGACCACCTACCCAGGGATGCTTCTTCTCATAGTAAGCTGGGCCCTGCTACATCCACCGCGAGCCAAGAAGGTGCACCACAGACTTGCCTGCATGTCAGTCTTACGGAGAAACTTTCTCAATTAAGATTCCCTCTTCCCACATATGTCTCTAGCTTGTGACAAGTTGACATAAAACTAACCAACACACTCCTGTAGCTTTGAAATGTGACTTCTCCAGCTATTTCAGCTCAGTGGAAAGCAGTTGTGATATAAAAGTTGCCAGGCATGGTGATGCACACCTTAAATCCTGTCATGGGATAGAGGCAGGAAGGTCTCTGTAAGCTTGAGGCCAGCTTGGTCTTCATTGTGTGCTTCAGGCCAGTGGAGCTACTTAGTGAGACCATGTCTTAAAAAAAGAAAAGTTTATGGTGTGAGTCACTTGGGATGCTCCACTTACCACCTTACAATTTCAGTGATGTATCTTATCTTTGCTTTTGATGGTTAATCCGCTGATTATGGCAGACTAGAGTTACTATAGATTGCTTGGTTAGTTATTTATGTTGGTCTTCACAAAGACACTGTTCACGGGAGAAAAGGGAGAGAAGAGTTTGTGTTGTTAAATAGAATGGAGGAGAGGCTCCGGTCCTGGCACTGACCAGCACGCTGCCATGGATGCTAGCTTATTTAGTTGTGGGTTGCTTCTGCTTGCTTCATCTGGATAGGTCTTTTTGTGGGGGGGGGGGGTGTTCAAGTCAGGGTCTCTCTGTGTAGCCTTGACTGTCCTAGACTTGATTTGTAGTAAACAGATTGGCTTTGAACTCACATCGATCCCCCTGCCTCTGCCTCCTTGAATTCTGGGATTACAGGCATGCGCCACTGCCCAGCTTCACCTGGACACCTTAAAATTGCATCAGATAACTTTTAGTTTTGCCTGGTAGCCTGACTAGAGAAGGTGCTCTAAGCCGGAAGACTTAGGGAGACTGAATGCAGGCATGGGCACGTTATGTCTGAGCACCTGGGAGGTCACCCTGCTTATGTCTAGGAGACGTATGTGAAACTGAGCTCCAGGCCCCAGAGTCAGATTCTTAGAGTCTAATGAGAAGCCATCGTCAAAATGTCAGAGTCCAGTCACCTCCCAATGCAGACTTTCTAGAAAAACCAGACAGCCCTAAAATAGACCTGAACTTTGGGACAAGAGAAATCAGAGCCCTGAGATTGAGCACTGGGTCAGGTTTCTTCCTGAACCATGTTGCCTGAAACTGCTGTTGCTTCCGATAAACCAGCAAGCAGCCTCCTCTCCATACATGAACTTATTCTAAAGGAAGAAAGTGAGGCAGACATAGGGTGGCTAGTGTGTTAGGATGAGTGCGGTGGAGAGGAGTGAGGGCTTAGGGCTTTTTTATCTGGCTAAGGTAAGGGACACAGAGCTGGGGCAGGACACAGCAGGGCCTGGAGCAGCAAGAGCAGGTGGCTTCAAGAGGGAGAAGGAAGCGCTGTTCTTAGAAGTACAGGTATGGAGGAGCTAGGCCTGATCTCGGCTGCTCATCTCTCCAAAGATGTTGCTGAAAGACTCAGAAAATGTGCACGTGGCCACAGCTTCAGCCCAATTTTTTTTTCCTCCAAGCTACACTATGAAGTGGGAATTTTGAAAAGACTTCTTATAAGAAGAAAGACCTTTAAGTTAGATGGGGACAGACTTGCATTTCTTTTTGAATTGTATTGCTTTGGTTCCCCACTGTAGTTGGAGAACCCTACCCTGGGAGCTGGTAGAGCAGCTACAAAGACTGTGGATGGGCTGTGTCCATGCTCACATTCAGCTGCCGTGATCTGCAGTATGACCCTGACCTTACCTGGCCTGCCAGGCTTTGGGATGCTGCCCTGACCAGGCTTCTTCTGGTTGAATAGAGTCCAGGTGAGCCTGGGAGAGCGCCTCCACCCTACATGCACTTCTGTATTTGTCTCGGTGCTGCTCAGAAAGCAGGTGTTAAGAAAACAAGGAATTGCGAAGATACTCTTCAAGGAACTTCTCATTTCTAGAATTCTTTTCAGCCGTTCCTTTGTTACTCCTTGTAATTTAGCCACAGAATGTTTCCACATGTGTCTGAGACCTTCATGCTTCTTAAATACTTGTGTTTAGTACCTGACCTTTCTGGGTGATAGAATGTCTATTGGGTTTAATACTATTTTCTTGGTTTGGGGTTTTTGTTTTGTTTATTTATTTGTTTTTAGATCCTGAGTAATTGTTCAAATTTTATCCTTCCCCCTCTTTGGATTTTGTCCTTACATCTGTTTATTTTTAACCTTCTAGTACTACTTTATACATTTGGAATAGTCTAGCACCCTGAAAAAAGTATGAAAGGACTTTATGGTAGAACTTTTCCTTCTGGCTAATAGGTTTCCACTGAATTTTGCCAAGGAGCTTCTGTGGGTGTAATTTCACTTTGCATGCCCTTAGGGTAGATAAGCTAGCCAACTGGTGGTTAAAATATTTGGCTTTTTCTTAGAGCAGGTACATCAAAAGTGGTTAAGAACAGAACTGTAGGTGTTTTTCCTGAAAGATCAATTTATTTTTCAGTTATTCTTCACAATTACATTTCTTTAGAAGGCACACTCTTGTTCGTTTGCACCTGCTTCAGAATAGCAGTGTGGGGTTATCCAAAGCCTGCGGAGAGGGGAGCAGTGCCCCTGGTCAGCATCACACCCTTCCAGGGTTTCTCTGTGTAGCCTTGGCTGACCTGGAACTTGGTTGGCCTCAAATTCACAGCAATCCATCACTTGCCTCTGCCTTCCAGGTGCTGGGATCAAAGGCATGTGCCACCACCTCCTTGGCTCTTTTAAGATATAGTTTTATTAGCCACTCATACCCCCTTAGTCATAGGTAAAGCCAGGTGGTTTAGCTGTCACAGTGTTGAAGGTTAGCTGAGTACCACAAAACTAGGGCTTCCTCACTGCCACATGAACGGCCCCTCCTAACTCTGACATGTTTGATTTGACACTTTGTCAGCTCCGTCTTTTATTTCTCTGTTTTGGAAAACTTGAGAAATGGTTTCAAGTCTTGACAGGGGTGTAGGTTTTGGTTCCCTGCGAGCATTTTTTTTTAGCCCTGTGACCATCTTTGTAAACACTGAAAATGGAGATGAAGATGCCAATGAGGGAAAGTTAGAAGCACTTCCTAATTCCTGAGGACAGTTCCAGCATGGAATTGCACCAGCTTATAATTGATGTGTAGGTAGGAAACTGGTGCTGAGAGATCCAGCTGCTCTCAGTAATGTAGTGACTCAGACAGAGGAGAAAACTGTTGGCCTATAAAGTGAACAGATTGCCTTTCAGTTCCCTTTCCTGCCCCATCATAGCACCAGCTTGCTCCATTTTCACCAAATGCAAATTAAATGCCTCATTTATTATGGCATTGCTGATGTTCAAGTTATGTATGTTGCTGTACTTTTCTGAGTTATGAACATAAATACTTCTATGAGGATAGAAGGTACTTTTTAAAAGTCTTTGAAATTCTGAGGCTGATTGGACATCATAACTTTATTTTTTTTCTAATCTGAGGTAGCTTGGAAAATCATCTAACGTGTATGTTTTCTTTCTTTGTACCATTAAGGTTCTAAATATTTGTTGGTTTGTTTTTAATTTAGCTTTTTATTGATTCTTTGTGAATTTCACATTATGCACACTAATCTCACGCATCTCCTCCTCCCCTGGCACCTGCCTACCACATCCACCCTTCCAGCCTCAACCACAAAACAACAAAACAAATCTCATTATGGAAGCTGCAGTGTGTCACAGTGTGCCTCACTGCATAACCTTTCACCCACACTTCTTTACTTGCACATATTCACTGTAATAAGTCACTGGTCTGGTTTGAGGCCTCTGGCCACTGCTCTACTACCAATGCTGGATCCTCACTGGGACTCCTCAGACATCCTGTTGTTGCCCTGTGTCATGAAGATTCTGCTGATTTGGATCTGCATGCCAGCAGTTTATAGATGGGGTAGATATTTGGGTGGGCCACTCAAAGCCCTGGATCTAGGCCTGTGTGATAGTTGAGCTGGTCAGGGCAAGCTCTCTAACACTGCCTTGGCTACCTCACCCAATGCCACAGCCAGCAAGGAGGCAGAGCCAGCTCTCCTGCTCACATACCCTCGGGGGCCACTTAGCTACACCCATACCAGTAGGGCGAGCTCCACTGTGCTGCCCAGGGAAGGTGGAAGGCCCGCTTTCTTGAGTGTTGCAGCAGGTGAGGGGCTGGGCAGCGCTCCTGTGCTCACACCCTCAGGGCTGGCTCACTCTGCAACAAGGGCCAGCTCTACTGTGCTGCCTAAGCAAAAGTCCAGGGCACACTCTCCCAAGCTGCAGCTACTGAGGGCCAGGGACAACTCTCCCACTCTCATGACCCCGTGGGCCAACTCTCCTGCTTGCCACAGTGGCAAGTGTGGGGAGGAGAGCATCTCTCCCTCACCCATGCTACCACATGGCCGACAAGTGACAGGATCATTAAATATTTATTAATTGCCATTTATTTACACTCTCTAATATCACATGTTACATATGTCTTACCTTTCAGAGAGCATTAGTTAGATTTCCTTCAATATATAAGGAAAATGTCTACTTGTCAGTGAACTTCAAATTATAGTTCATCTTCATATTAATGAACACCCCTCCCCTCAAGGATTAAAGTGGCACAAAAATAATATAAGGGCCCTCATAATGTTAAAGCCAAAACATTTTTTGAGATTTGATTATGTCATGTTAATTTAGAATTTGTAATGACAAATTATGAATTTGTAATAAATTGAGTTTACTAGACTGAAATTTTCTTTGTACACAGTAAGTAAGTATTAAGCAAAAATTTTAAAGTAACAAAATTATGAGATGTAAATATAATTAAACCTTTGGAGTCTTTTAATGTATTCTCAGAATAATCAAGTAATGTTTTTGATCTCTGCATTAAATCAGGGTGCAGGTGTATTTTCATTGGTGTTAATAAATGAGGTTTTTAAAACATGAAATAATTTAGTCCTTTCATTTTCCTACTCATCCTGGTCAGGGGGTGTTTTAGTATACTGAGGTGAACTCAAGATGGATTGTATCTCATTTTTGCATTGTTGCTGGGAAGACAGGTCTGATTGACAGTGTTGCATCAAAGTAGTTCACTGTGCAGGTGGAAATGTAGCAAGACCAGGGGGCTCCTCCGCGCCATGGGCTGCGTTATGCCCTGCTAATGGAATGCAGCTTCCTTGACTTGTGGGTATTTCCCTGAATTCTTCCTCTAAGAAACTCAAAACTCTCACCTAAAAGTAGACAAGTTGCTCAACTAGAATAACCAAAGGTGAAATCTGATTCTTTCTGACATTTTTAGTGCCAAGTAATGAACAAAAGACTTCTTCAAGGCAGCCCGCTGTTCAGTGGTTCTGTGAGTCTGAATATGAACAACCCAATACATTAAGCATTTTCCCATAGTTGACAGTGGAGTGCCAGTTTCCATTTTCAGTTCCTCGAATAGTAAAGCCTGTTTTGTCAGCAGCCATTTCATTAAACGCCTGAGCACAAGTGTTAGACACAGACACAGAAGACAGGGATCCTGGTCTCAAGCTCGAGTCCGAGTAGCTGAAGAAAGCCTTTAAGAGCAGAAGCAAGTGGGTAAAGATGAGCAGTGTGTGCTGCTAAGAGGCAGGTGGTGTTGGCTGGATGAGAGGCAAGACATCCCCCATGAAATCAAGTGCTATTTTTTGGTGGCCTGGAAGATGAGTTCTTAAGAAGGACTGGCATATAGATATGAATCGAAGAAAGAAATGGCTTAGTAACACAGATGACAATCATTTTGTATTTACTGTATGTGTGTGTACTTTAAAACGACCTCGAGAGCTTGGGTTCAAAGGGCAGAATCTGCTTCCTTGCTCAGCCTCCTGCAGCTGTCTGAAGGCTACAGGAATAGACCTCCACAGAGCGACCATCTTGAAAGGGAATGTGCCCACATGAGCACTCCACCTTGGGTCAAGGAGCTGCAGGGGGAGTCTTTTCCAGTACATGCTGTATCAAGAAATTTCTGAAAAAAAAATAATAAAAAAATAAAAAAATAAAAAAATTAAAAAAATAAATTTCTGGTCCTTGGCACAGGTTTATATACAGGGTTATGCTCCTTCTGTTATATGCACATTATTATATAGACTAGAACCACAAATTTGTGTCTTGATGAGGACAAACATTTGATTAGAACGTACAAAATAGAGATAATGTACAAACATGGTCCCCTTTGATCATATATAAAATAGGGAATTCTAGCCAGGCATAATGGCCCAAGCCTTTAATCCCATCACTTGGCAGATGCAGGAAGATCTCTGAGTTCAGAGCCTCCTGGTCTATATACTGAGTTCAGGGCCAGCCTGGTCTACATACTGAGTTCAGGGCTAGCCTGGTCTACATACTGAGTTCTAGAACAGCCAGAACTGCATAGTAAGACCCTGTGTTGAAAACAAACAGACAACAACAACAACAACCCAAACCCTATTATTCTTGTTCTTGGCTTTAAAATTGTACTTTTCATAGAATTTAAATGTGTTACTTTATGAAAGCAAAAGTTAAAAACATATGAGTGATAGTCTGAAATTAAGGTATATCATCCTGCAAAAAAAGATGATTCAAGCCAGTGGGCTGAGAAAGAATAGAGTTCTTTAGTGCATTTGTGGTAACACTGTGATATTTGAGTACAGCTGTTGTCAGGCAGGTGTCGAGGTTCCATGAGACAGCTGGCGTGTACAGCGTTCTGGGGCGGCGGCTGCTGTCTGGACAGGTTCTAACAAGCCTTGGTGTGCCTAGCACTTCCTCTGTCCGCTGTGCCTTTGTACACTTGGTGTATGCATGTAGCTGTTTTTAATGCACTGAACTCTAGTGTGAGTATCGGATGTGTTACTCGAGGCTGCTGACATTTTGAACTTAATGGTTTCATGGCAGTTCTATCGATTTCTGAGTTGGAGTGGGCAGAAATGCTCAACCCGATGCCACCCTGAGAACAAGTAGAAGTAGCAGCAAGGTCCCCTCGTGAAACTGCAGTGCTGCAGCTGTCACCAGTTAAGGTCTAAGACTGGGAGTGATTACCCAATTGCTGTGTGGGCTGGCCAGGCCTCTGAGGGATCAAGGCAGCTGTTGCATGGTGGACTCAGGAGAGCTCTCAGGACCATCCCTTCACTTCATCATAAAGATCTTTACTGTGATCTCTTATTTCCCCAGACAGGATGGAAACCCAAAGTTTTTTTTTTTTCTTGTACCTTAGGCTTACACCAGCCATGCACGATGGTAATAGCTGTATTCTGATCCTGGTTGAGATGATATAGTCTGTTCCTTTACTCTAGCGTTACAGTGTGCAGGGCTCCTGAGAAGGCATTTACTGATGTATCCAAGAATGCCTCTGTTTTACCGACTTCCTGTTTTTCAGCCTGTCTCTTGCCAGGATGCTTTCTGTAAAGGTGTTTGTGCACAGGGTGATAATACTTGTGTACATGATTGTGATCTCCTTCCATGCTTTCTTAGTCAATGAAAGGAGCATAGCCACCGTCGCGGCACCAAGGACAGATTAGCTCTTTCCGGGGGCAGGCTTCACTCTCCCCACAGCCCAGCTTTTTACCTCCTGCCACTGTTTAGTTCTCACAGGCCTTCCAGGCTTTACTCCTGCCCCTCCTGATGATGCCATTTTGGGTTTTACTCTTCCAGTTCGGTGTTGGTGTTACCTACTTGGAGGTCGCACTGACACATTCCGGCAGGTGCTGGCACACTTCCATCTGACTCCTCCTTAGCACTCAGCATCATCTCTGGCTACCCATGGGTGACTCATGTGTTCCTTGCCCACCGGCCCCCTCTGTCTTCCCATCTTCAGAGCTACTGTCTCGTTTCCTCCTCTTCCTGCTCCACCAAATTTAGACTCGGCATTCTCTTCACATAACGCACTGGGAAACTCACACCTCTGTGTTCTCCAAGTAACTTCATCTTCCGATGACCTTTCCACATCATGTCACACTGGTCTCTTCTTCCTCCTGCTGTTCTTTGAACATTTTTATCATTGCATTTTTCTCACTATTTGTTCCCTTCCTCCCTGCTAGGCCAGCGACTCTTTATCATCTTACTAGCATGACACCTCACATGGCGTGGTATTCTCATGCAGACATAAATGTGTTGTCATTCTTTTCCTGTTCAGTTGCATAGACACCTGCTTACTAAGCACTTCCTCTGCATTTGGCTCTTTCCCAGGGAAGAGATCATAGTGTTGACCCTCAGAGTTCTTGCTGTTGAACCTGTTGCTTGCTCCACCTCTGAGCATCAGAGTCACAGAAGCTCTGTCTAAAAGGCCGATGTTTCCTCTTGTACTGTCTTCAAAAGGCTGTTTGGAGATGTTAGTTGTGGATATGTGCTTGGCCCCTTGAAAGCTGCCTTAAACATATAGACTGTAAAACTAAGTGGAAGAGACGGAAAGCGGTCTGTGCTTCCTCTAAGTCAGCCTGCTGAAGACAGGGCAGAAAACAAAGGTATTGTTGCTGTTATACTGCTTTTTTCATTCGTTCTTTTTTTCTTTTTCTATTTTTTTTTTGTAGTTTTTCTCTTACTCCCAAGAGCTACTTTAAAAGCTATAAATTATTAAAAGCGTCATTACTTAAGTCAGTATTTATTAAAAGAGACATTAAATGCATGTATAATTAATGTTTGATGACTCTCCAGTTCAAAACTGTCAGCTTTCTTTTTCTCCCTGTCCATTTACTAAATTGCCTTACAGATTAACATCCACCTTAGACTGGACATGTTTAACTCCCCAGATGGGGGGAGTTGGTTGGCTCAAATACATACTAATGTCTGTTGTGTACCTAGCCGAATTCCACATGAATGTGCATGAAAATGTAATTAAAACTTGAACTAGCCTGGATCAGACTGGGTTCTTTTTCTAGAAAATCATTCATTCCTATAGTTACAAACCAATCTTTCAAAAGCTTAGGACCCATCTTATAGTCAAAACACAAACTCACACTTAATTCCGTTGCCAGAAACCTTTACTCTTAATTTTGAAAGCATGACTTCTATATCATCATTAAAGTACGGTCTTAGTTTGCTTTCTATTGCTGAGATAAACACCATGACCAAAAGCTGTTCGGGAAGGAACTTAAAACTTACATCTTACAACTCTCACTTTGTACTCTTATCATCAAAGAAAGTCAGGACAGGACCTCTAAGCAGGAACCTGGAGGCAGGAACTGAAGCAGAGGCCATAGAGGCAAGCTGCTTAACTGCCTTGCTTCTCATGGTTTGCTCAGACTTGATATAGGCTATCTGACGGAGGCATTTTCTCAGTTAAGATTCCTTCTTCCGCGACGACCCTAGCATGTGTCAAGTTGACATAAAAACCAACAAGCACAGTACTTAATTGTTTTTATTTTAATATCATGCCAACACTGGAAAGTTGGATTCAGATTTCAGTTGTGATGGATGGAATGTTGTTTCTTTCTAATGACATTAACTCATTACTGAGTTGTTGTTATTGTTTTTACATTACTTTTGCTGATTATTATTATGTGGAAAAATTTCCCAGCATATGTTCCTTAGTTTCAGAATGTTAACAGGAGAAAGTGGTGGTGGGGGGTGGTCTTTGGCAATCAGGGTTGAAGGCTTGGGTTTAGATTTGGTGGTAGAGCATGTGCCTTGGGTACACAAGTTCCTAGGTTTAGTCCCAAGCCGTGGGGATCTGGTGGTGGTGGTAGCGATGGTGGTATAGGAACTTATGACTTCTCAGGGTCTTCATGGCGTCAAAAAACACTAATAACTCTGAGACTTTCTGAGACCAAGTATTTCTTATGCATTTGAAGCCTCTGCAACAGCCCCCACGCTGTGCACTTCTTCCATGTTCCAAGGGGCTTTAGGGCCATCAGATGGGGTAGCAGAACGTTCGGAGATGGCCACATCTTCCTCAAATTTGCTAACCATAGCAGCTAAGTTTTGAGACATAAAACTTGGAGAATTTTATATTGAATCTTGAAATTACAAATGAATTAATTTGTAACAAACTGAAGTCCAGTGCAGAATATCTGAACCCTCAGGCAGGACCCGAAACTGGTGCCATTCAGGTAGTCAGTGTGGGAAGAGAAGCTGATGTCAGCAATTAGCACAGCTGCTGAGAGATACAAAAGATGGCACTGCGTTACATCTTTTTGTGTTTTTACATTTCATAAGCCTGTCTAGTATTTATTAAGTGCTCCAGCCCTCAGCTAAACAGGTTGTTTTTTTTTTTTTTAATTGCCTTTAGTAATTTAGTTATCAATCACCGTCTTTCTAAGTCTACATATGTGTCCTACAGGATTTCCTTAGACTTTAATTTTCACTAATACTGGCATTAGATATGAAAAATCAGTGAAGAGCACAGATCTTTGGACAGATTGAGTTTGATATGACTTACTATGCTTTTAGTTACAAGTGACATGAAACAACAGTCTACAGAGGTTAGGAAATCTAAACCTAAGGCAAAAACCTACGTGAAAAAGCTAAATAAAGTTAAAAACCTAGGTAGGCTCTTTCCCACTTGGGCCCTGTCAGTACCTGCTGCCTGTCTGTTGAGGGCTCCAAGTTTCCCATTTGCCAGAGCTGCACTTCAATGTAGTAATTTACTAATTTGTCTGGTGTTGCCTGTTATAATTTTGGAAATAGATTGATTGCTGGGATCTTATCATTACTTTTAATAATACCTGCTTTATAGTATCACATATATAGATCAGAAATGTAAACAAGTGATATTTTCAGAAAAAACTTCACGTGAAATATTATTTTTAATCTTATGATATTTAAAGTATGTAGATTACCTTCTATGTATGGTTCTACCTTGCTCAGTGTGTGTGACCAGCTTAGCCAACATTGCTTCTTTCGCCAGCACTTCACATTGTCCAGGAGGCTGCTCTGCTCTGCAGGTCTCGCCTTTCTGCAGTCAGTTGTTGAGTTGGTCAGGCTATGTAGGTCTGAGATGGACTGGCCCATGTCTGCCTTCTTGGCTAGAATGCCTGGGATGGGTCCCTACGTGGCCGCTGAGCTCCTGCACAGCACAGTGACCCAGTAGTTCCAGGAGAAGCAGCTGTTTGGCCTCCTCAGTTGTCTTTGATATTTTTCTCAGGTCACATCTTGTGCTTATGGTCAAAGCACATCAGGGACCAGCCCCTGATTGATGCAGAGTGTAGGCTGAGCGCTGCCTACAAACCTCGGATTTGGTGAGTTCGAGGCCAGCCTGGACCTCAGAGTGAGACTCTACCTAAAACATAAAAAAACAACCCAAAGAAACCCCCTCTGTTGCCTTCACGATGCCTGGTAATGTTTGTGCTTTTGTGCTTGCTGTAATTGAGAACAAACTGATTCTCTTTTCTTTTTCCTCTGGAATAACGTTTTTAGTCTTTATGTATGGAATCTAGGAATTTTATGATCTCATCATGAAAAACCCTCAGGTATTATTTTGTTCTTCGTTCCATCAACCAGATTTACTTCCTCTTAACCTATAGCTTTGTTTCCTTCAGTATCCCTGGCTTCTCTGTGTACACACAGTTCACAGTGTCAACACTAAGGATTAGTGCCATCTGCCCTCTTCACTGCTTTCTCTTTAGGGATGTTGCTCTTCCTGGTCCTCAGCAACTGAGGCTTCCTTCTGGCTCATTGCTTTTGTGTCTGGAGGCTGCTTGGGCACTTCCTGCAGTGGCTGCCCACCTGAATGGGCCTCCTCCTGATCCTCCAAGCTCTGCTGTCAGAGACAGCTGTCTGCCAGGCTCTAAGACTTCAGCACTCCCAACAGACGCCCAGCCAGTCTCCGCCGTGGCAGGGTTTCCTCTGCTTGCTTTACCATGGCTCTGAGTCTGTTATCTTTCTGACGTTTTGGCCCACTGATGACATTTTTGAAATTTCTAGACTGACTAGTTTTTTATCTTAAAATAGAGAGAATGCCTTTTTGCTTTCTCCTCGAGCCCTGAGCTAGAGAAGAGGGCAACGTCCGCCCATTCCAGCGCTTCACCTACGTTGTGAGCTATGGGCTTTCTCGGCTTGTCTGTGTACTGTAAACTGCAGGCGCCTCTGCACTTGTGAGCTGTGG
>OU015750.1:33150518-33183750 GCA_907169655.1 Acomys percivali
GTGGGCTACCTCGGCTTGTCTGTGTACTGTAAACTGCAGGCGCCTCTTTGAACCATTGCAGTTCCTTTCCCTTTCTGTCTTCTTCCGTGTGGCATCTGTAGACCACAAATACCCCAGCTCCTTAAACACAAAATCCCCAAGCCCTGTCGCCCTTTCCAAAGGAAAGTGCCCTTTCTTTCCTTCTTTGTTTTTCACGATGAGTAAGATGTTTTCAAGAAGCGTTGAAAATAGCTAACTGTGATCCACACTTACCAAGTTCAGATTCCCATTTGTTGTACAGTGTTGTTGCTGTGACAGGAGCTTGGTCACCCTGTCCCCGCTGGACACAGTGCAAGTGAGTAGACTAGGGTGTGAGCACTGCTCACTATCACTTATTAACTGTTTCACTTTCAGAAATTATTCATTATTGAACAGTACAGGGGATTTGGGAGCCTAATATTTGTGACATAAGTCTCTTTATTAAAATAGTTAAAATGGATACATGTCGCTGTTAATCTGGGAAATGTTATTGTGTTGCTTGTAACTTTGCAAGTATTCAGTGTTTCTATTTATGGGCCATAGCTAGTACCATAGGTTCTGTTCTGTTAGTCTTTTCTCTTTGTTTGTTTGTTTGTGTGTGTCTCTGTGTGTGTGTGTGTGTGTGTGTGTGTGCACATTTATGTGGGTGAAAATATGTGCAGATGCATGTTGAAAGCCTCAAGTTGATATAAGGAATCTTCCTTGATGACTTATCTACCTTACACTATGAGCCAAGATCTCTCAATAAATTCAGAGCTTGCTGCCAGTACAGCTGGTCTCACTAACCTGGCTAGCTTTGTTGTTCCTCTGTTTCCAAGGTTGGCGTTACAGATGGGCCATCATGCTCACCTGAAATTTACTTGGGTTCTAGGGATCTGAACTTCAATCCTTTTATTTACACAGCAAGAACTTTTAACTACTGAGCCTTCTCCCAGCCCTAATCTGTTAGTCTTTAACCTTTTTTATTTAATTTCTTTTTAAAGAGGGCACAGAAGAGTACATAGAAAATAAATACAATTAAAAGTACAGTTAAAAGCCTGGCATCCTGTGTAATTAGTATCCTCTGGTCATACTAGTGCAGAAAACAGCCCCAAGTGGGATTTCACTCCCTCTGTCCCCATAGACATAACTGCTGCTCTGATATTCTTCTTGGTCATTTCTTTGCTACTTATGAATGTGTGTGACTATAGTCTTTAAGAAATATGGATTTATTTTTACATGTTTTAAACTTTGCAGAAATGGATTTCCACTCTATATTCATTTGCAAATTTGCTTTCATTGTCCTTAAATATTTTCATTGTCATGTGTCATTAGTGTTTTTATATATTTGAATTAGATTTAAATGTTTACATGGCTTTTTAAATTTAAAATATCTTAATTTGTTCTTAAAATCATTATTCTATCTTAAGAAGTTTCAGTAATGTATCGTGGTTCTTGTCAACATGTTTTTCTGAGTGTTCTAAATGAAGTCAGAAAATATGTTCTATATTCCACACTACCGTCTCAGAAAAGAAGGGGAGACTAGGTGGAACCTAACTTTTTAGTAGTTTGATGGAAAAAAGTATACTTATGATATTTTGACTAAAAGTTAGCAGGTTGGTGATTAAAAGGGGCTAAAGACAAACATCTAGTACTGAGTTGATGTCCCATTTTACAAATTTAACAGAGATACTTTTGTGTATTAGTATAATCTATGATAAAAAGGAGTTATGTATATTGGGTCATAAACTGCTCATATATTTTAGTTATAAACTGCAAAGAAAACCTTGGCGCATCTCACTAGAGTATATAAGACCAGCAGTTTGAGCACAAAGAAATGCCCACTAATCAATCAGTCGGAGTTTAGCATAAACTCATGAAACACTGACCCACCAGTTTCCCAGGAAAGCGTTTTCGTCTTTGCTAAATCTTACCTTGAAAACCCATTGTCACTGAGCTGCTTCCAAATCCAGTGTTTTAGGAAGTTCAAGAATGTGGAATCCAATACTGGAACCCGCAAGTCCCATGAGGCAGCACACACCTGTAGTCCCAGACTGAAGGCAGAGATGGGACGAGCCACAGGGGTAGGATGTTATTTCTTTAGCATAAGCCTGGCTCCCTGCTCTCTGGCTGTCTCATAGAAGGGACAGTATAGTGCAGTTGACAGTGTCTGAGGACTCACTAGGGACTTCATAACCACTGGGGATGTGGAAGACATTCTGCTGTCAGCTTCAGTTCCCTGAGTCTGCTGCAACACCTCCAGCCAGCACACCTGCTCAGTTACCCACATTTGGGCTGCAGGCTTCTCGTGATGGGAGAGGACCACCAACCTTAAGGGGCAACCAGTTATCGAAAACTTTACACATCTGAACCATAGTTCCAAAAGGAGTGGTCTTCCTGAGTTCCATAGCAGTGTAACCATTATTCAAATTCAATTCCATGTGTAAAAAATAGAATAATCCATTTTCATTACAAAGCCTTTTTTTAATGACTCCCAGGATTGTCACCTAAAGAAAGAGTGTGTATCCGTATCAGCCCTTCAGAGGTTCAGAGGATCTGCTTGTCTACACCGGCCTTAGCTTCTTTGGGTTAGTCTCCAACCCCCTCATGTCACTGAGAGTCTGTTCTGTTTCTTCTATGAAGTTTTGAGTTCATCAGGAACAAGACCAGTGCCATTCATCACAACCCTTCCTGTACCTGGAAATAACAGCAGAATCCCTTCTGTAGCCCCCTCACCATTTCCTGACTGGATCCAGCACTCATTCCTATGAATGAGCCGTCTATAACAGGAAGTTGGTATGTCCCCAGAAGCCTGAAGTAGGGGGAGTGGATGTCATATGCTCATTAGACCCCCTCCAATCTTCTTAAATTCCTAATCCGTGTAGTATATGGTCACCTTAGCTTTTTGGACTTACAACTTGTCACTCTTGAACCTCAAGCATCTGCATGTCTGCCCAGTGTGTTACTGAGCTAATGTTCAGACAGGACCTTACATTGATCCTCTTTATCGTCTCATTAGAGGCAACTTGTCAATGCAGGAGATTTCTTCTTCTCTTACTTGTATTTTAGTTTTGTTATTTGGTAAGATCAGTATTTGTCTTAGTTATTGAAGCTTTTGAACAGGCCTTGCTTATTATTTATATCATTGGCTAAGGCTTTGGTTAATATTGGGTTAAGTTCAGAACTCTGTCATTACAGTAGACTCCTCTATAGATTGATGTATTTCATTCAGGTATTTATAGATTGCTCAAGTCAGCAGTTGCCCTTATTTCAGCCCCATTTCTATGTTAATTATAGTATCACAAGGGACTTTTAATATTGTGCATGCCTCACTAAAATTCAGACACACTGCATTTCCATGGTTACACTACCAAAGAAGGAAATTCAACAAGCTTACTGTGACTTCTTTGGGGTACCTCTTCTTAGTTCTCACAAATCCCTCTTGGATAGCATTCTTTGAAGAATCACACCCAGCATCTTGTCTCTCTCTTATTTATAATGTGAGGAGCCTACCTTCTACTTTCTAAAAATATAGGCATGGCATTTCCTCCTTCCATTTTTCTGACACCACTTCCCTTTTCCATGGTTCTTCGAAAAGGCCTTAAAATGGTTCAGTGTTGTCAGATCGGGTTGTGATCTGGCAAGTTGCACTCACTGAGGAAACCATAGCTTACTGGCTTACTGTGTCTCAGCTGAGTGTGTTCGTTGGTGGTGTTTAGCCCTTGCTAATGAAAAGAGTGTTACTGTTCTTTGACCCTAGTCATTGTGAATATTCACCCCTGAGCTCTGCAAAAAGAGGAGTCAGATTCTGTCTTTAGCTTCACTTAGCTTTATTTCCAACTCATTAATGGATCTATTGTTATAAGAATGGTAAGAAAATAGGCAGGAAACCTTACTGTGGGGATTTCTTTTGGGTTATAGTACTTGAGGACTGTTAGAGAAAACTAAGTGAGTTTCTCCACTCTCCACCCTGTCACTGTACATTGCATCCTGGTTATTAAGGAATCAAAATACAGTAACCCTGCTAATGGAAGTTTATTCTAGCATCATGGTAGTTTCCTTCATAAACATGCTCTTTGGGCCTCCCTCGACTTCATCATTGTGTCATCATTGCCTCTTTTAGACTTTGCCTTCTCTGATTCATAATTTGCTGCATCAGTGAGATGATGAGCTACTGCCTCCTACCTACAATCCCTTTCCACCTATATAGCACGTGAGTGAGCGTATTTGGGCTCGTCATGTTTCAGTAAGTGATTAAGTAAAGTACAGTGCACTCCCTGAGATACAGTAACATAATTTGGTATCTTTAAGCTCAGCGTGTCCTGTGTATAACAGAATGAATATCCTGCTCCTTTTCTAAACTTGATTTGCTCCATGCCTTTTTAAAAATCTTTTTCTTCTGACACATTGGTTGTTTCATATTAGACTCTTGACATTTAAATTTCTTGGGGTTTGGCATTATTTGTTTCACCGTTGCATAGTAACATTTTTGTTTTTCACAACCATCTGTTAATTTTAAGGTGTATGGCTCCCCCTCCCCCAATGGCCAGATTGCTTGCCCCTCTCTCCTTGCCTTGAATGCTTTCTATGTTGGGCTGTCTGTATAGTGTTTTTTCATCAACAGAGCTGATAATGTTATCTTTGATAAGCACTTGGGAAAAATAGAATTCTATTCAGCTAGTATTTTGAATGTGCTTTACATCTCAATAAACACATTATAAAAGCTAAAGATTGGGGTGCTGGGAAGATGGCTCAGAGGTTAAGAGCACTGACTACTACTCTTCCAGAGGACCTGGATTCAATTCCCAGCACCCACATGACAACTCACAACTGTCTGTAACTTCTATTCCAAGAGATCTGACATCCTCACACAGACAGACATACAGGTAAAACACCAATGTACATAAAATACAAATAAATAAATTTTTAAAAAGATTGCCATAAAAATCATTGAATGTGTTGTATAAAAAAATTGTGTGCCTATTTTTATCACTGAGAATGTGGGGCTTGAGGGCTGGTGCTTTGCCTCAGTGCTCCCAGGTTTTGATCCTAGACGCATTTGGTCCAAGAATGAAACCCCTCCTACCAGTCCTACAGGAGAAGATGTCTAGTCTAGATTAGCGTCCACCCTGTGCTTCTTCTCGGCTGCTGGAGCAGGCCAGAGAGCCTCATGAGTGTGTTTCACCTTGGGAGGATGCACAGACAATCACACCTGTCAGACCCACTGCTCAGTCACCTGTGAATGTGTCAGACACAGGATAGCCATCAGCAGAGACCCGGAAGCCTCTCTCCTAACCCCGGGTCAGGAAAAAATGAGTGGGTTAAGTCCTTTGGAAAGAGCTGCCGATGCTGGAAGTTAAGGGAATGGGGGCAGGGGCTCCCAGATCAAAGGATAGACATGAACACCATAGAGGCTCATTTGTTAGAAATTGAAGTAAAGCTGTAGAGTGGAATTTAGAAAATTATGAAGAATGTTGATAAAAATATTCATGATGTTAGCTGTCTCTATGTACGTGGTGTAGCAGATTTAAAATGGATATGGTCTTTCTAGGATTTGGTAGGATTTGCCTACTGACAAGAAGTGAGAGACACCAAAAAGGTGTCATTCGTATACTTATTTATTCAACAGGGATTACTTAAGCATTAGTTACATATATGAAGCCTTAGTGTTGTCTTTCAAGGAGACATCAACAGGCTGCTAAAGTATTTGTAACCCTTTATACAGCATTTTTTTCTTGCTATATACATTTTTTTAAACTTGTAGAATGTATGAGGTCAATAAGCCTTCTTGTAACACAGTCAAATTGTCTTAAGAGAGGTATTGCATCTGCTACTGCTAATCTATTCTGTCACAGGCTTTGGTCTCTGACAGGATCTCCAAAGTCCTTGTCATCTCTGAGTGATCAGATTACTTGAAAGAAACCAAGTCATGGTAGCCCCACCTTGAGTGTCCTGGTTGTAAGTTGTTAAGGCATAAACCTTGTTTTTCAGCACCATAGACTTTTATTTGTTAACTTTCAAGCTCTGCTTGAGTTTCAGTTTTTTTTAACCTTTTGCCTAAACTTCTATGATTGATAAAGTATTTTTCTGTCAGTTCATGTTGGTAGATGTCATTTGTGTACATACTTACTAGAAAATTGAGCCATTTAAAGAGCCCTCCTCCAGCCCTTTTAATACCATTTTTCCACAATGATGTTTAAATATTATCAAGTGTGTGTTATTTTGTTATTAGAGATGTGATTATTCTGTAGAAGGCCACTGTAATTCTTAGGAACCATTTACAGTGGGACTTAACAGCAAATCCCAGTACCTTGAGGCACTCAGGAAGCAGTGTTAACCCTTTCCCTGCTTGATTGCAGGAGGAATGCCCGCCCCTGAACAGGCCTCACTGGTGGAGGAGGGGCAACTACAGACCCACCAGGAAGCTATCTCCACTGGCCCAGGCATGGAACCCGAGACCACAGCCACCACTATTCTAGCTTCCGTGAAGGAGCAGGTACACCATTTCATTGAAATTTGCAATGACATTTCTTCAATGCCTTTAAAATTTAATCTTTGGATGTGTTATCAATTTGTCTAACGTCCTTGACGCCTTCACGTTTTCTAATTATAAGGTGTTTACATCCCTGAGTACATTGGGATGACTGGCATGTAGAGCTGCTCCAGCTGCCAGTCAGAATCGGAACATGCAGGATACTTGTGCGTCTGCAAGTAAGGACAACCTTGATGGTGATTGGTGTCTGTCTCCCACATTGCCGAGTGTGTGCATGCGCGCAGAGCTGTGTACAGCGTGTTTCACAATGCTGGCTGTCCATCAGGACTCTGGCCTGTACTGTCTAGATACTCTGAGCATTTTAACATAGGTATTAGGGTTGTCTCTGTGGTTTGGGGGTGGGGGAAGAAAGCTGTATCTGTATGTTTGTCCAAATCCAAGTACTTCATTTTGTGAGCTAACGTTCTAAAATTTGTCACATTGCCTATCCGCTTCCATCCCGTGTTTATGTTTATTCTTAAGGCACTAATATTTTGTCCTTTAAATACAAGTGACCTTCAAAGTTAGGTCTTATCTGTAGTGCTTAGAGAAACTGGTGCTTTCAAATTTAATTTTTAAGATTTAGAGGCTTAATACAGTACATGCAAATGGATCCTCTGGGATTCGTTTTCCACCTGCCTCCAAGAGAACTCAGGTGCCCTCCATGAAGGGTATTCTGCTCAAATAATATGTTCATTCATTTTTGTTTTTGTTTTTTTATTACAATTAAATGACTGGGTGTTTTTTTCCATCAAGAGAAGGAAACTGAGTGTCACAGTGTTCTCAAAACTCAGCATCTGCAGCTCACACAGCTAATGATGACAAAGACTGAGGGACATTGACACCGCAGTACTGCACCATCTGCCTCACCCAGGGACTCCGTGGGGGATTACGCCACACCTGACATCAGAGCTACATTTTTAAGCAAAGCAGTTTGAAAAATTCAAGAAATGGTGCCAAAACATTTTCCTCACTGAAATTGGGAGTTTTGAAACACTACAAAAGTCAGCCTTTTAAGGGTTGGAACTGTAGCTTGGTGGTAAGGTGCTTGCTTTCCATGCTCCTAGGTTCAGTCCCTGTCACTGCAAAATCATTAAGACAGGAGCAAAGTGCCATCAGGATGTTTTCATTTACTCTAGAATGTAACCCCCAGGGCCGTTAAGTGAGGAGAAATCTTGCTGGAACCCTCAGGTGAGGTCAGGCCCTAATGTAAGGAGCAGCAAGGTGAGGAGGCGCTGATGTTCTTAGCGCTGACACTGTTCTGACAAAACTGTGGTAAAGTGATCAAAATGCCCAGAACGGACTGAAAACCAGAAACCGTGTACACTGAACCTAACAGCAGAAACACTGCACTTGACCCTTGACACTGGAAAGCCTATGTGTTGAAAACAATAGGGAAGCCATCTGTGATCCTTTTCAACTAAGGAATTCTGGGGTAGCCTGTGATTGCCTTAAAATCAGATCTTTTGGTGATACATTGTGTGAGAGTGAATATTTTATGTGAAATTGCAAGAACACTTCTAATTTCTCCAGGTAGCAAAGGGTGATACATGCTGCTTATTAAAAGAGTTGTCACATGTCATCCAGCTAATTTAGATACTTGGAAGACATACTCTATCTTTGTTTCTTTTCATGTCCTGAAGAGTTTGAGTTCATTAATATACATTTGTAGTTTCTATACATAATTTCTTTCAATCACTCACCCCAGAGAGCCCTGTCTGTCTCCTGTGTTAAGACACATGCCTGGTTTTAAGTAGCTAAGTACAGCTTCCATAGACTTTTTAGAACTAGACAACACACCCTTGAGTAGAAGCTTCTTGATCCTCTCATGAGATGCACGATTTTCTGTCATCTATAGAAGGATAGAGCACAGAAAGCTAAATGTGAGTAGACAATGATGATGACCTTCTAGTTCCGAGGTTAGTGTTGAACTAGTCGTCAGAGTGGCATTCTCAGCCTACACATTATACACACAGGAAGTGATTGCCGCTTGATACTCCTGTACATCCAAGACCAGCATTCTTAGATGGGATACATAATTACTGGAAAACCTTGCTGCCTTGCCCTGTAGATGATGGGGTCAGCTGTCTGTTCTCCAAGGATGGGCCTGGTTTGATGGCAGCAAGAACTCAGTAAGGGCCTTGTACCAGGGCACAGAAGGAAGCACACTTCAGGGCGGTTGGGTAGATGGCTGCACTTTCTATCTTGCTTTCTCTTATTGCTGTGTCATCTTGAAGGGTTTTTGTTGTTCTTTGTTTTTAAACCTTTCTATACCTCAGTGTTCTCATTTATAAAACAGATATAAAAACAAACAATATTCACACATATAAAATGTGTACAGTAGTGTCACGGACCACTAGCTCAGTCGGGGATAAGTCTTTGGGATCGGAGGTTCTTGGAGTGTCGGTGAACGGACATAAGGCGTCGTGACAAACAGAGGTGACTCAAGTTTGAGTTTTTATTTGGGTGTATTTTTTAGTCAAGCAGTCTAGTATTATATACATTTTTTGAAAGTAGAGGGGGTTTGGTTATATTTTTTACAGTATTTTTTTACAGAGCAGATTTGTGGAAGTCAGTGAGTAATCAAGTATACATGGTACAGGTACACATAGTTTTGTCATAATTTGAATTACGACTTTGAGTTGAAACAATATAAGGTACAGAGTACATAGCAAAAAGATGTCATCACTTCTTAGTTATTGGCTTAGTATTAATATGTATGTGTTCTCTTTGTTTAGGGCCAGCGTCCTCTCCTTAACAAAACTTTTTTTAAACGAAACTTGTGTCTAGCACCAGTGTGCCAGGACATTTTTGTTGTTGTTGTTGTTACCTGGAATTTTTTGAAATACTCTATTTTTTTGTAGGCCATAGAATAACTTATAAACTAATGATTAATTTTTAGTCATGTTTCTTTTAATAAGTGGAAGTGAAGCAGAACTACTTTGGTCACGGACAGTCCATGCATGGCTGTAGTCCCAGGCCACGGTCTCATAGCAACCATTATTACGTTTGAGGAGGCCCACCTTGGGAGTGAAATGTAGTTAGAGATAGTGAGAATTAGGAAATAGTTCCCAGTAAAGAGAGTTTTGAATCTGTAGCTGTTGTTGGCAGGAATATCAACCCTAGTTTAGGAAACTTTTTCCTTTTTGAGGGTCTTAGTTTTCAGGCCTGTGTAGTAATTGTAACACAGTAGTACTTGGCACCTAGGAAAGGCTGATACCACCACCATCATCACAAACCACCTCCACCACTACCATCACCACCTCCACCACCACCACCACTACCACTAACATCACGACTTCCATCACCATCTCCACCATTATCTCCACCATTACCATCACCACCTCCACCACCACCATCACCACCTCCACCACCTCCATCTCCACCACCACCATCACTGCCTCCACCATCTCCATCTCCACCACCTCCATCTCCACCACCACCATCACTACCTCCACCATCATCATCTCCATCTTCATCATCTCCACCTCCATCATTTCCACCTCCACCATCACCATCTCCACCACCTCCATCTCCACCACCACCATCACCACCTCCACCATCACCACCTCTACCATCACCATCACCATCTCCACCATCACCATCTCTACCATCACCATCTCCACCACCACCACTACCACCTCCACCATCACCACCTCCAACATCACCATCTCCACCATCACCATCTCCACCTCCACCATCACCATCTCCACCACTACCACCTCCACCATCATAATCATCTCTACATATAAAGTGCTTTTGCTGCAAGGAGGAGCTAGTGGTTTTGGTTTTAGGATGTTTTGAGACTCATGAGCCTTCTTTTGTACATTGATATCAGCAGACTAAAACCCTGCCTGAGTATTGAATCATGTTTATGTTCTGCCAGTATTTTTCTTAACAAATGGCCTTAAGCTTTCAAGTTTTCAGCATGGTTGCCTCACAAATAGAGTTTTGTGTGTAAATTATAAGATACAGTCATATAAAAATAAATTATTAACTTGTTGATTTATGAAAACCTCAAACACTGATACTATCAAGGCATTTGATGAAAGAATTGTAAAATAAGAACCTTTAACACGCATCTGAATTCTGAGAGGAAAAGGCCACTAAATATCCCCCATGGCAGTCCCATAACTTCCTCCTTTTGGGCTAGTTACGAGAAGTGGAAGGGCAGGGATCAGGCAAACAGCCTGTGGCAGTCTCCTCTGGATTGGCTTCCAGGTGTCATAAAAACAAAGATCTTTTCCTCAAAGATCCTCAGGCAAAGGAGGTTGCTCTCTGGTACAGGTTAGAATTTACATTCTCCTTTTATGGAATGATAGCTTTTCACGCAGATGTTAGCAGCTGTCTTAGTTAGGGTTCTATTGCTGTGAAGAGACACCATGACAAGGCAACATTTAATGGAGCCTAGCTTACAATTTCAGAGTTCATCATCGTCATGGTGGAAGGCATGTGACGCTAGGCATGGTGCTGGAGAGGGAGCTGAGAGTTCTACTTCTCGATCCACAGGAACAGAATGTTATACTGGGCATGGCTTGAACTTCTAAGACCTCAAAGCCCCCCATCTAGTGACACACTTTCTCCAACAAGGCCACACCTCCTAATAGTGCCACTAATAGTGGCCAAGCATTCAAACACATGAGTCTGTGGGGCACATTCATATTCAAACCACCATAACAAGGTGTTGAAAGATTAGTAATATTTAATATTGAATTATTATTTTAGTGAAATCAGCAGTTTTTCCTTAATGAGCTTTATACCCAAATAACCACACAGAGAGACCAGGGTCTATTTAATTAGCCTATAGCACAATGCTATGCAATAATTAATCCATCCTAAACCTCCATGCTAGTTTAGTTTAGTTTAGTTTAGTTTTCTCCCATTCTGATTTCCCACTTTGTACTTGCTTTTTACTCAAATCCTAGGTTCAGCTCATTCCTCCTGGTGCTTGGCTCCATCCTTTCCTTCCTTCTGTCTCTCCTCCTCTCACTGGATCAGGATATCCCACCCTCTTTATTCTGTTATTGTTCAGCATTGGCTAGTTGGTTTGAGAACAAATAGTGACATGTTTAAACAAACTTGAAACCTCAGATATTTAGAATAAGCATCCCAGTGAACTAAGGTAAACTGTACACAGTCCACAATAATATTATGCCAACAGCAAGGTACAGGAACAGTCTTTATTCTAGTAGATGGGTCAAAGGCTAGCTCCTTTTTTCTGCCAGCCTGAAATAACATCTCTCCTGGTCCCTCATGCTCTATAGCGCAACCGCAACTACCCTGAGCTGCTTTGAGCTTATGTAATTGGCTCCCTAAGGACAGAATGCTGTTTTATACACTTGCTACAAGTTCCTGTTCTCAGCACCCCCTATGATATCAGCCTAGCAATAAATGGTTGTGCAAAGAGGAGTTCAGTACTGTTGAGTAGCCTAGTTATCAGCTCGCTGTTTGGTGAAAACCATGAACCTATGCCAAACTCACAGAAACAGGGTTAGCAGGAGTTTCCCATCTTGGAAGCAGCTTCATACCCAGCTGTAATTCTCATTCTTAAGACAGTTTTAACTGTCCTGTACCCAGATTGATCTAGGACTTAAATCGATCTACATAGTTGACTATAAAGTTTTATTTCATGTCAGCTGACATATTGACACACATGTTACAGGTTTCATTCTCCATGTGTCCAAATTATTGGACAGTTAAGAACAGATAATGAAAGGATGGGCTCTGACTTTGATTTGGGGATTCTGCTCTGTGAGAAAAAGTCAGTTCCTAGAAATAACAGGAGTGCGGTCGTTGGACTTAAATCTGAAGTTGCAGAAAGTGGCGCGTGAGCTATAGCCATCCGTTGGTTACAATCAAGGTCATCTTTTGGCTGGTTTTGCTGTTTAATTTATCTCTCAATAAGAATACAGGCATCCAAGATTAATTCAGAGGGGTTTTTGTATCCTAATAGTGTTTAGATATCTGGCAGACTTTATACTGCTGAATAGCTGGCTTAATATACTGTATACAATCATTAAATGAAGAACTAGTCCAAATGTGGTACCCACAATGGACCTTGGATACTGTGAAAACCAGAGCCTGGCTCAGTTTTGAAATACACTGCGTACTTTTGCCTAAGAGGGGTTTGCTAAGGCAGTGGCTGCCTATTGTTCTCTCCCTGCACCTCTGATGGGCCTTGTTACTCTCTTCACAGGTACAGGCAAACAGTAGGCAACTGCCTACGTGCAGGGTATTATCGGCCAATTGGCAGAGTGCATCGCAATTTTATAACAGATAGACTACTATCTCTTGGTTCTAGAAATGTTCTTCAAATAAAAATGATACTACTAATCATGAATAGGATTAACAAATCTCACAATTTGTTTGTTTGTTTTTGGTGATATTACTTATTCTCTATAGAATCATGTACACACACACACACACATTCTGATTAGATGCATTCATCTTCTGTTGTAAATTGTATGAATGAATAAAGTCTCTATTTGAACTTGGCTGTGTAGGCTTGAAGTTGCCTCAGGGGCTCTTTCATTCTTTCACCTACCAATACACCACATTCTTTATTTTATTTATTTATTTATTTATTTATTTATTTATTTATTTATTTTTATTATTTTTTTGATGGTGAGGTAAGAAACTCAAGATCCAGATTAAGATTGAGGTGAAACCAGATGGCACAAAATTGGAGTCAAAGGGTGGATGTGGTAAAACACTTTGACTTACTGTGTACTGCTTTTGCCCTGTTATGCTCCTAAATTAGGTACCTGTGTGCTACTTTTGTTGTTTTCAATGAGAATTGTGGGGCTCTCAAGAAAGACGCCATCTTTCAAGATAACGTGTTCCGGATTTTTGTGGAAATTACAACTAAACTTTCGTTATGCCCATATTTACTTAAGTGGTAGTTAAATATCAAAGAGTGAAATGAGAGCCAAGGATTCTTAAAATTTGAAGATAAGACAAAGGAATTTGGAACCCAACCGTGCCCTATTGGTATTACTTCATTTTTACACGGCTATCTTAGCTTTAGTAATTACACGCCCTTCCTGCATGGCAGAATGCCCAGAACTCAACAAACTCAGGGGCAAGTATTTACTTTATTCCCCCGAAACTGAAACAACTGCACTGCTCTGCACCTGCCTCCACAGCCTCCTTTTATGCAGCCCGAGGTTGTTTACACTGAATAGTCCTCTCTGACACACTTCAGCCACATGCAGAAAACATCTGCATTCCAGCTGTAAATGAGCGAAGTTCCTGGTTAAGCTAAAAGCACTAGCCTGTGAGTAGGGCACCAGCCTTTCCCCTTCCTCTCTTGGTCACTTGCTTATCTCTTCTGTGGGTAACTAAATGACCCTGGCAGTTGTGATGATTGGCTTACAGTTTCCCATGCCTGAGCTGCATCATGAAGTGCAAGGTAAGGCTGGATCTTCTGTTAGTGGTGTGTGTGTGTGTGTGTGTGTGTGTGTGTGTGTGTGTGTGTGTGTGAGATTAAATTTCATAACTTTTCTTCCTCAATATTATAGAAACAAGGTTAAAATGCAATTGAATAATAGAGTTCCTGTGTCATCGTTTGTACTCAAGAATTCTGAGCATTCACACTTGACTCTGTAGACTCGAAGTTTGACATTTTGTGTGTGCCATGGATGTGAATGAGAATAGTGTTTGTGCTTAGCTTGCACACCCATTTTTTGGTGACCTGCAAGTGATCAGCTGGACCCCCATGACATTCCCAGTTCTTCCTGATCCGAGTTGTACTTCAGAGTAACTGAATGTTTGTTCTGTTTGAGTTGAAGCCATCTTTTAGGTATGTTGACACTAGAAACTAGGAGACAGTAGCCTTTAACTGTAGATTTGTGTTAACAGCCTCCATCTGGCTGTTGACATGCAATGAGATCACATACACAGCTAGAGTGCCTAATAGCTGTCTGAACATGCCTGCTTGTAGGTAAACTTAAAAAACAAGCATGTACACTTTTTGCTAAGCTTTGCTTCTAATTCATTTTTTAAAATGACAGGCCTGGTGGTGTACCATAACTGTAATCCCAGAGGCAGGCGGATCTCTGTGAGTTCGAGGCCAGCCTGATCTACAAAGCAAGTCCAGGGCAGCCAAGGCTACACAAAGAAACCCTGTCTCAAAAAAACAAAAACAAAACAAAACAAAACAAACAAAATTATTGTAAACCAACTAAGAGTAAAGCTCTTTGTCCAGGAAGCAGGGAGGCTGGGAAGGAAGCCTGTAAAGGTGCTCTTCTCTTAAGTTCTTGTCAGCAGAATTGCAGGCACAAAAGTGTTGTGTATTTCATTGGGGGAGCAATTGACACATGAACTAATTGGATCACAGATCTGATTATGTGCACTCTGGTTCCTCTTCTGTTTAAATATGCTGCACACACACACACACACACACACACACACACACACACAGAGAGAGAGAGAGAGAGAGAATGTCAGTCATTTGCATATTTACTGATTTAAGTATTTTAACTTTAATTTTTATCCACAGTACTTTTCATTTACATTTGAAAGTAACAGAATACTTTTTCCTTTTTAACATTTAAAGCCAACTCTAGCTTTTCATGCTTAAAATGATAATTTCCTTTTCAGTTGGATAACCCAATTCACAGTTTCTCCTCAGAGTTAAATAATTACTCTATGGGTCAGTCACCCCTGTATGGGCACATTTTATGGTACGAAACTTGAAGTGAGTCACTGCTGCATTGGTGAGACAGTTGGGCAACAGCAATCAGCTCTGAATTCTGTCCTGTGTAACCGGGCTTCTTGTCTTTCCCACCGCTTCTGGGGAAGATATCTCACACACATACTTTCCCTGCAGGTGGGGCCCAGAGCCACCTCAGAGATTTGGCAAAGCATAGGGTTTTTTTTGAAGGTGCCTGCCTGCCTACTTACGTGTTTGCTTTCTGGATTGCCACTTTTGTTACTTGCAGAAATGAGTCCATATGGCCTTACTTCATTTGTGTATGTTTTATGAATAAATTGTTTTCCAGAGTAATTAGATCTGCTTGTACCTTAGCAAAGTAATTTGGTTATAATTATTTTGTTTCAGGCATTCCAAAGAAAAAGCAGTTAAAACATAAAGGCTTTGCAAGAAGTTTACAGATAAATCTGTGTCTTAACTTGTAGAATCTTTGAATTTATGAATCAAACCTTTAGGGCTTAGAGATTCATATAATAGAAAAAGCTTGTAAACACATTGAAATTACTCATTGAAACTTGAAGACAAATGCATATTACACATTATTTCCCGTGTAACCCTACTTCAGTAATCACACATAGCTTTTATAAATAGGATAGAATATTTAGTATTAAAGTATTTTGGGTTTTAAAAGATAAATTTTCCTTTGATAATTATATAATGGTTCAAATCATTTCAGTATTAGACTATTAAGCTAGGTAGTTGTAGGTAGTTTGTTTGTTTTTTGTTTTGTTTGGTTATTTTTCCAGACAGGGTTTCTCTGTGTAGCCTTGCCTGTCCTTGATTCGCAAAAGACCAGGCTGGCCTCGAATTCACAGTGATCCACCTGCCTCTGCCTCCCTTAATGTCCAGTATTTTAAAATAGTAATTATATATATAATAATGAGTTTCATTGCAATATTTTCATACATATACGTAATACATCCCAGTCATAGTCTATTCCACCCCCAACCCAACCAATTCTTGCTCCCCTCCCTCTCCCATAACCAACATAAGGCATGGTCTCATTTGTTGAGTTTTACATCAGGAGAGTGTTCACCATAGGATGTTACCTGCTGGAACAGCATTCCACATCATCTGTCAATTTCCTTAAATCCATTCCTTCATGACCAGGGTGCCCCGTCTCTGTCCCTAGCCTTCTGATGAGTTCTCAGGAGGATTCACTCTGTGGTTGCACAGCGCTTCTGTATCATCTTTCTCTGAATACCTTTCCTTCACATGGCTGACATGAGCAAAGAGTTTTCATCTCCCTAAATAGTGCCATAATAGCCTTCTTTTAAAATAAAAGTATACCTTTTAATTTACTTTTTTCCTTGTAATATGGTCTCTTCATATGTCTCCTGCTTCAAGGCTGTAACTGTTTGCCAGTGCTCTTCTTATATTTAATAAGAAGAATTTGTTTTGTTTGTTTATTGTATAGCATAAGCTCTTAACTTTAGGACCTTGATTTCTATTATTTCAGTTTGCATAGAATAATGGGAAATTGAATTCTTATTAAATTACTGTGGAAAAGTGTTTTGTTGTTTATTAGGGTTTTCTCCATTCTTTTTTTTTTTTTGACATTTTTTTATTAATTTATTCATATTACATCTCAATTGTTAGCCCATCCCTTGTATCCTCCCTTTCTTTCCTCCCTCCCGCTTCCCCCTCTACTCCCTTCCCCTATGTCTGTGACTGAGGGGGACCTCCTCCCCCTGTATATGCTCCTAGGGTATCAAGTCTCTTCTTGGTGACTTATTATCTTTCCTCTGAGTGCCACCAGGCCTCCCCATCCAAGGGACATGGTCCGATATGGGGCACCAGAGTTTGTGTGAAAGTCAGATTCCCTTCTCCACTTAACGGTGGAGAATGTCCTGTCCATTGGCTAGACTGGGTAGGGGTTCGAAGTTTACTGCCTGTATTTTCCTTGGCTGGTGCCATAGTTTGAGGAGGACCCCAGGGCCCAGACCTGCCTGTAGTTTTCCAGGACCCTCTGGATCCTTGTATTTCCTCATTCTCCCAGGCTTCTCACCCCTAAAGTCTCAATAGGATTTTCTCCCCTCTGACCCACTTTCCTGGTAGGTAAAGTTTTTCATGAGGGCGTACCCTTTGGCCTAGTGTCTTGATATAAGTGAGTATATACCATTTGACTCTTTTTGCTTCTGGGTGAACTCACTCATTATGATAATTTCTAGTTCAATCCATTTGTCCACAAATTTAGGAAATTCCTTGTTTTTAATAGCTGAGTAGTATTCCATAGTGTAAATATACCACAGTTTCTTTATCCATTCTTCTACTGAGGGACACGTAGGTTGTTTCCATGTTCTGGCTATTATGAATAAGGCAGCTATGAACATGGTTGAGCATATGTCCCTGTTGTGTGGTAGTGCATCTTCTCGGTATATTCCAAGGAGTGGAATAGCTGGGTCTTGAGGAAGCCCTATTCCCATTTTTCTGAGAAAGCGCCAGATAGATTTCCAAAGTGGTTGTACTAGTTTGCATTCCCACCAGCAATGAAGGAGTGTTCCTCTCTCTCCACATCCTCGCCAGCATGTGGTGTCAGTTAAGTTATTGGTCTTATCCATTCTGATGGGTGTAAGATGGAATCTCAGTGTCGTTTTGATTTGCATTTCTCTGATGACTAAGGAGGTCGAGCATTTCTTTAAGTGTTTCTCCACCATTTGATATTCCTCTGTTGAGAATTCTCTGTTTAGTTCTGAGGCCCATTTCTCTATTGGGTTATTTGGTTTGGTGTTTAATTTCTTGAGTTCTTTATATATTTTGGATATTAGACCTTTGTCAGATGTAGGGTTGGTGAAGATCTTTTCCCAGTCTATAGGCTGTCGTTTTGTTCTCTTGAAAGTGTCTCCAGCCTTACAGAAGCTTCTCAGCCTCATGAGGTCCCATTTATTAATTGTTGACATTAAGGCCTGGGCTGTTGGTGTTCTATTCAGGAAGTTGTCTCCTGTACCTATGTGTTCCAGGCTCTTCCCCACTTTTTCCTCTAATTGGGTTAATGTCTCTGGTGTAAGCTGACTGGCGAGGCATGTGAAGCTGTAGGGTGCATATGAGCAGTCCTCTACAGAGCTCATCGGATCTGCAGGGTAGACTGGGCCAACACGCCTTATGCCTGAAATGTATTTTGTGATATGAAACTATTAATTTCTCGTTTTGAATACTGTTTCTTATGAAAACAAATCCTTAATGCTTGATAATGTTCCCTTAAAAGTCTATGAACAGTTGTTGAGTAAGGGGAGAGAAAGCAAGGGAGAACCCACAAATGCGCTGTCTGTGAGAAGAGTCGGAGGCTGGCTTCTACTGCAGGATGGCTGCAGACCAGAACAGAAAAGAAGCAGTGTGTACCCAGGCCAGCCCTGCCGTGTGGAGAACAGAGCCTTGCTGCTTCACGAGCCTCCCGCTTTCTGAATAGATTGCTGTTTCTTCTCTCCCTACTGCCAGCACTGCTATTAATAGAACTGCTGTTACTACTGCCAGTGACAAATGCGAACTAAAAATTGAAAAAAGTTTTGTCATCACTGTGACATAAGAATCAATGGCTTCTGTGGAATCAGGTGCAATGAGAGGGCGTGTTGTGTGCAGGAGGATTGTAGTCCTTGCTGTCCTGAAACTTGCTGTGTCGACCAGGCTGGCTTTGAGCTCAGAGATCTACCTGTCTCTGCGACTTGAGTGCTGGAACTAAATGGGTGTGCTACCACACCCAACTTGCCTGTGTTCTTATTCTAACGTTTTGAGTTAATATAGTGAGAGTCTGTCTGTGTCGAGAGCTGTGGGATATCGTTGTTCCATGCATTGCCCATGTTACTAATTTGGCTGGTAATCTCATAATCTTGAGCTATCCAATAGCTTTCTATGTTTATCCTTAAATTAGCCCAAGTGTTTTCTGTTGTTCCTTCTTAAAAACACCTACTTATACAGATAACTATTATTACTACCACCATTTAGACATAAGGACAGTGATACTCAGGAAAGCTACGGAGCTCACAAAAACCTACAGTGTTAGTAAATAGGGAACCTGAGATGAGTTTTCAGGACATCATACTCCACAGATGCAGAACAGGAGTCACCTGACTTTTGCAGTGGTTCTGTAAGACAGAAGGATGGGTAGGGTGGGTCAACGACTACTACTCAACATGTTGTCAGTTTATCTGAAGCCTGTTCTGGAAAGCTGGAAAACTGAAAGCATATGATAGACATAGAGGAAGTCCGAGAAAGGGAATTAATGGAGACATGCACGTTGGTGAGAATGATGCACGTGAAATGATGCAATAACCCCAGAGATGCTGTTCAGCCCTAAAATGGTACCTGCCCTTCTTGCTGGTAACAGTGCAAAGAGCAGGGTGGTGATGCTGAGTCCATGGGTACCCAGGAATGTCAGCGCACAGCCATTGGAGAGCATGTGATCTGCAGTAAGGATCTTAAAAATAGTTTTGTCTGTTATCTCACAGTTTGATCCTCGGGAATCACATCTAAGAAAATATTGGCTAATAGCATAAAGATGTTAGCCACAATGGCATTTATAATGGCATAAGAAGTAGGGATAAATTGATTGTTCAATACAGGTGGAATTGTATTACATTGCATTGTATTATATGCATGTGACTGACAGTACATTATAGTGAATTTTAATGGTATGGGAAAAGTTAGGATTAAAAATGAAACATTTAAATACAGAATGATCAGCTTTACTACAGAAATACATATTCCTATATATAGCCTCCACATACATCTTAGGATGCTTTTCCTGTATGTTTTCTACATTTATTACAAAAAGCATTTTGCTTTTTATAAGATTCCAAAGCTACAAAATAAGATGACTAGTTAGGAATAAAAGACTTTATTAAAATAAAGATGTCATAGGCTAAGGTTGACAAAGAAGGAAAGAGGCCAATTTGTGAAAGTTACAAGTAGTGGGATCTTGCTGGGTGAATTGTGTTTCAGAAGCTTGACTGTCTTGCTTATAAAAGTGGAAAATGTATGGCTGTGATGGCAGACAAGCATGGTACATACATAGACCGGGTGGTGATCTATGCCTGTAACCCTTGCACTCAGGAAATGGAGGCAGAAGGGTCAGAAGTTCTAGGTCACCCTCACCTATGCATGGAATTTTGTGTCAACTAGGCTGCACCAGATCTTGTCTTCAGAAGGGGTTAGCAGGTAGGATGTAGAGGGGTAGGAGCAATAGCATATTCATGCCTCGGCCCAGGGCAGTTTAAGAGAGAGACTCAGACACAAGGCCAGCTGGCCCGGCCAATGGAAAGTTTCAGACATGGAGAAGCAGGGTTTGGTTACGTGCTTGATGGACCCAATGTCCTTGAGGTGGGTCAGGACGTGTGGAATGTGAACTGTAAACCAGCCGTGCAGACTTGACTCTTTAGTGCATTCTTACAGGAAATGATCAGTTCTTTTAAGAGCTTCTCCCGATATTTCTACCCTTTACCTTGGAAGGGGAACACAAAGGGATCATTAAGGAAGGAAGATACAGAAAAGTGTATAAAGCCTCACTTTTTGTTAATGCTTTTTACTCAAGATGATAAACTGTAAGGGTCCCTCCACCATATTTTACGGGCTGAAGTTGTGTCCGAACGTAGTAATATTAAGTGTTCATGTGTTGCAAATGCTTGAGTTTGATGGAAAATAGATTGAAAACAAAATCCAAACATGAACATTAAATATACTAATCACATTATTTGGCACCCAGGAGAGGCAAGGAAGGTGTTTTCCTTCCCCAGAAAATAGCAGAGGGAAGGAGATAACCAAGGGTAAGACAAAAGTACCTAGAGACATCTCTTTTGCTAACCTACACTTGATACTTTATTTTCCCTTGCTACTGGAGGTAGCAGTTTATGTGAAGTTAACATTAAAAGATATTTATTCAGATGGGAATCTTTTGCTGGCTGTGGTTGTTCTTGCCTGTAATCCTAATACTAGGGAAAACGAGGCAGGTAGATTGCTACAAGCTTGAGTCCATCTTGGGTTACAAAGAACCTGTCTCAAAGTACCAAAATGAAATGTGTGCCTCCCTTCTAAGTCCAAAGTAAAATGATGGTCTCTGGGGCTCGGCTAGGGCCACACTCCACAGGCTTCAGCTTGTATAGGCATTGGCCCATTCTACACAGCAGCCTGTTCAGACAACTATAATATATTTTGAAGTGATGTCACAACTTTCTTTTAGAGGCAGGAGGTATTGGTGCTGACAGAATTATATTTTCCGGCTTTTAAATGCTTCCAGCAATATTTCATTGAAAATATGGCATGAGTCACACCTACGCCTGAAGAAATACTGGTGCTTTTATGAGCGGGCAAGAGTTTGTCACTGCTGTGATCTCGCTTGCCCTTAATCTATTCTTGCCTTCTGTGACCTGGATGTATTCCAAGCCAAGTAAAATCACTCAGACTGGTTTATTAGGATGGGCAGGGCTCATATTGGTAGATGCTAAGTCTTCCCTTTTGATATATTCCTACCCATAAGAAGGCAGATGTAGCAATTAAGACTGTCTTATTTTATTGCTAGCACTATGCAAAAAAAAAAAAAAAAAGTGAAGCTACTTTTCATAGGGTTCTATGTGTGAAAAGGTCTAGCTACAGAATCTTTTAAGCCAGGGAGACTTGAAGTGCACAATAATAGAATATATTGGGCCCAAACATTTTAACATGCAAAGTCTTGTTTGCTGTTCTGTTACTGTCGGCTACTGCCTTGAGTGCCCCACATTAGCTCTCTGTAAAGCTTTTTAACATCCTGAGAAAGCTCTATGTGCCCCTACACATAGCTTTGGTTTACCTTCCAGGTTAGAATTGGCATGTTGGAAAAGAAAGCACCTGGTAGCCCAGAGTAATGTCAGCTGACCGGCTAAGATTCATTTAGAGGGAGGCTACTAAGAACTGAACCAGGAAACCAGCTCCTTACCCTAAAGCTGAAAATTCTCCTATGATTTGGAACCAACCTTCCTGTCCCAGCCTCAGCCCCATCCCGACCCCCACCCCCACCCTGGGTTGGGGGGCTTCAGTAAGCCCAGAGCATCTCTGTACCACAGTACGCCTCTCACTATTATTTACACTGACCATTGGATAGTCCTGCCCTCTTAGTAAAGGCCCGTCACATTTCACTGTCCTTTGCTAGTGAATTTAGTAGAGAACATAAGGATATCTTGATACAGTGGGGAGACTGCAGACATTAGTTTCAAATAGACCTGAACTCTATCTGAGTCTAGTGCAGATTCCTGCAAACCACTTCATGATCTGGGTAAGCCCCCTCACCTCTCCTAGCTTGAATCCTTTCTGTTAAGCTAACAGTAGCATTACCCAGTTCATGGGCTCCACTCACATCCTCTACGTGAAAAGCTATCCAAGTGCAGGGTACTTACTAGAAGGTCATGTCATCACTCAGAAGTAGAGCTGTCACATTGTTGGGTGTTTATGAACACTGAAGTTTTATCATTCACTGGGGGCTTTAGTGATGAAGCCGCCATTCAAATGTGATTGCCCCTGGGATTGTGAGAGCAGAATGAAGCCTCCTCCTCCCTGGTGTGCAATGTTGTTTACTCTGCCCTTATTATTTGTTATTTTTATTTTATTGATTATTATTTCTAATTTATTAATTATTAGTCCTTCTAAGCTGTAAGTTTGTTTACATCTCCGAGAGGCCTATCATCCCAAGCTCCCAATCCTGTCTTTGAGTTCAGATGGTCCCTGCTTCCCGTGTCCCAGCCTGCCCTAAAGCCCTCGCCTGAAATGCATCCAGCATTCTGCAGGTTTTCTGAGAAGCCATTAATTGTTTAATGAGAGTGAGCTGTGCCAGGCAAGGGGGTAGGTTTAGATCACAGGTTGGGTGGCATGCTGCAACAGTCCTGATGGCCCATTAACAAAACCCACACAAAAGCTGCGCTAATAATCTACCTTGAGCATTGAACACCCGGGCACATCTTACTGAGAACACTTTGTTCACTTGCTTAAGTAAGCTTACGAAGAGGAATGATTTCTTGAGGTTTGACTCTTTTCAGTTTTAATACAGGCTCAGAGGAAGCTCCTATCTGTATGGCATGTCTTGAAAGCCAGTGGAAAAAAGAAAAATCTTTATAGTCATTGGCATGGCACAGACTTGTAATCCCAGCACTTGGGAATCTAAGGCAAGAGGGTGTCACAAGTTCTAGGCCGCGTGAGGCCCTGTCTCAACAGAAGGAAAGACATTAGAAGTAAAAACCAATACCAGCAGATGAGAACAGCGACTGTGGCCTGGTTCTCTCACTAGCATTGGAGCTTTTTAGGATATATCTTTAAATTGGGTGTTCAAGTCTTGCTAAGTCACACACCTCCATGCCCAGCTTGGGGTGGTTTTATGGTATCTACATGCCGTGCACAGTTAACGAACACTATTTAATTCCTGTGAGCATCTCTCGGACAATGTGGAGACTCAGTGTATTGTGTGCGTTTTTCCCTCTCTCAAACCTCGCAACAGTTCCGTATGTTATTACCCACGGTCCAGACGAGGAAGCAGAAGTTCAGAGAGGACTACAGGTCAAGACTCCTGGAATGTAGGTCACAAACACAGCATATCCTAGTCAGGGTTTTGTTGCTGTGATGAAACACTGTGACCAAAGCAGCTTGGAGGGGAAAGGCTTTATGTGGCGTGTGCTTCCACACCACTGTTCATCACTGAATGAAGTCATCATTGAGCAAACTTAAGCAGGGCTGAAACCTGGAGGCAGGGGCTGATGCTGCGGCCATGGAGGAGTGCTGCCTCCTGGCATGCTCCCCATGGCTTTCCTGGTCAGCTTTCTTGTAGAATACAGGAGAACCAGCAGCACAGTGTTGGCACCACCCACAATAGGCTGGGCCATCCCCAATCATTAAGAAAATTTCCTAATACTGCCTTCAGCCTGATCTTGTGGAGGCATTTTCATAATTGAGGTTTCCACCTCTCAAATGACTCTAGCTTGAGTCAAGTTGACAAAACTACCCAGCACAGGACACAAGCATTTCTTCCTGGAATATAATCTGCTTCGTCATACGCACTTAGTTGGTACTTGCTGATTACTGAACTTCCAGTTCTCATCAGAAACCAGTCATGACTAAGTGCTCAGTTCCAGGACGATTGCACGAGCCCCAAACCTGTCTCCTACCTCCCCCCAAGTGGCCTGTGTTAGACAACTTCAGTGTTGCAAGAGGATACGGTCCAGAAGGCCTGTCAAGTGTGCTGCGTTGGCTGGAGCTTCAGTAAGGAACAGGAGTGAGGCAGCTAGGCACTAGCAGTCCGCCCTGTCAGAAGGCTATCGGGTTTCACATCCTCTCTGCTAACAGAGAGGCATCCTAATGCTTTGGCTAAACAAGATGGAAATATATTCATCAGTCAGGAAACAGCCCAAGGAGCAGCAAGCTCAGGGAACTTTGCCACTGTTGCTATCCTCAAGGCCCAAACAGCTTCCAGTTCTCAAAGCCCACCGGGCAGGCAGCACACACATTTCTTTGGAAGAGTGTAGCTAGAAGAGACTCCTTCTTCATATGACTGGAGCTTGGTCCTGGCTGCCCCTAAACTGGGGATTGTTACTTGCGTGAACAGCTATGGGCCCAGCAGAAATAAGCATCGCCAGCTGGCTGCTCTGGTCGCAGAAGGAAAGGAAAGCGCTGGCACCCAGACATGGGATGCTGCCCTCTACACTCCTCGATTCGGGCTGGGCTAGTGTAGGCTTGGTGGGCCATGAAGGACCAGAGTCAGAACCATTACTGTCATTCTTATTTTCCTTGGAACAGAGTCTTGCTTATTTCATGTTTTAAATAATAAGAAAGTACTACAGAGGAGAGGGTGGACTCTGTTTCCTTATGTTCCCAATATGTCTTTATTTTAAAGTTTTTTTTTAGTTAATTTTATCTTTAAGCTTTTAAAATGCTGATTTTCTGAATCTTACAAATACTGACTAAATTTTACAAACTGTTTGCGTTGAACTTTTATGTTCTTGCCATCTTCTAAAATAACAATGTATATTATTAAATAGACCAAGTAATTAATGTTACAGTGAGGCCCAAAATATTTTGTTTCTTTTTCTTATTCCTGTGATTTGGGAAATTATTGTATTAATACGAGGTCTTCTATTTGAATTTATTTTCTGACAACTACCAGTGTTCTAAAGTACTCAGAGTCTCAAGCTGCAGTCATGAGCTTGTTGAGCACATTTTTCCCACGCCTGGAAATTACGTCCTTTGCAGTTTGTAATTGGAAATGAGCAAATTTCAAAGTATAATCGAAACTAAAATATTCCTCTTCGAGTTAGCCACAAAGGGGTTATGAACTTCAAACATTTTGATCTATCAGCAGAAAACGCATCTCTCTTTCAGCATTTGAGTCTCAGTTCCCAGTGGAGTGCCAGTGTGTTCACATCTGAGTACAGACTGCCCAATTTTACTCTCTATAAGCAAAACTATAAAATAAGTTGAATATTTGGCTGTATCACCTACCTCCAAATAGTCAAGCATTCACACGCAGACACACTAAAGCATGTCATGCACACATATCAGAAGCATGCAGCATTAGTGATGCATATAAAGGCACACTGCAAACGGCTCTGAATGATACAGAGACTCCACTTTCACTCTTTAGACCCTGACGTAACTTTATTTGCCACAGCTTAAAATCTATAGTTTGGCTGCCTGTGGTCTTGTGTGCGTGTGCATGTGTGTAGCCGGGGAGAGGACCAAGCAGAAACAGGAAAGAGGAAGCAGAGCAGGTAATGGGACTTAGAGGAAGAATGTTGACCATACCCCTGGAGGTTGTGTGTCTGCGGCTAGGACAAGCGAGTAAAACCTGCAGAGCTGTCTGTGCTTTTTATGTGAATGTTTGAGGTGGCACTCAACAGTCATGATCAGAATTCTTGGTTTTCCATGCATTCTATTTAATCACTCAGAGCAATACATTCTTTATTAGTATTTGAAATTAGAAGATAATTGGCATTGAAAGTGAAAACAGATCAAGGTAATCTTTAAAATTTACATATTTGTTTAGTGTGTGTGTGTGTGTGCATGAACACACACAAACACACACACATTGTGTGTGTTCATGCACTTTAAGTATGGGAGAAGTAAGATATAAGTGAGTTAAGTAGCTATAGGAGGTGAAAGGACTCTGAAACAATTAGGATCTGGTTCTATCCCCTACACTCACCTGCAACCCACCCCCAGTCACAAGGCTGTACTCTTGGCCATGGTCACTGCTTAATTGGAGCAAACCACTACTGGCTATGCAGAGTTTGTAAGCATTTCCAACAAAGCCTGATCTACAAAGCAAGGTCCAGTAACCAGGGCCCACGGGAGCTTGTGGAGACTGAAGCACCAACCAAGGACCATGCATAGATTGGGCCTAGGCCCCCTACACAGATATAGCCAATGGGCAGCTCAGGCATCATGTGGGTCCTCTAAGAAGTGGAGTTGGGGCTGTCTCTGACATGGCTCTGCTGCCTCCTTTTTGATCATTTTCCCCTGGTGGGACTGTCTCGCAAAGCCACAGGGGAAGAAGACATGCTCAGTTGTGACGCAACATGATGAGCCAGGGTGGGTAGGAAGAGGGAGCTCCCTTTTCTGAGGAGTAGGGGAGGGGGAAGGGGGGGAAGGGAGGGCTACGACCAGGATGTAAAGTGGGTAAATTAATTAATTAATAGTAATAATAACAATAAGAAGACAAAGCAAGGTCAGAGCATCAGGGCTACACAGAGAAACCCTGTCTTAAAGAAAACAAGAGAGACGGAGAGAGAATTTAGGTAGCTGATTTCAGAGGGGCAGTCTGGGACTCTTGAGAAGTAAAGCACTTAGAAATCTAGGAATCATTTTGTAAAAATTGTTACCCAAAGCATTGTTATGCTATTATAACCAGCAAAACAAAAATATGGTTATTTTTATTTGGGCTGTGTTACACTAAGAAATCAGGAGCAGAGTAAGTTAGGCCTCAAACACTTTGAAATTAGATGTCTTGATCTGCTACTTTCACATAAATATTCCCTTCACCCCTCCAAGCTACCTTCAGATTTCACATTCCATTTCTTTTGTTCTGCTGTTAGGTAGGCTGCAATAATAAAAGTAATTATTTGGCTTTGGGCACTGTTTGGTGAGTGTGATATACCGCCAGCCCGCCCTTAGAAGCCGGAAGGTCATGTATCCAGCTAGGTATATGCAAGGGGTTTCTCTGCCACAGCTCCAGCTCACCTGACACCCAGAGAACTGATGGTTTGAGGATTTGCATTTCTTCTCTCTTAAGAGAGTTAGAGCTGAGTGAATAAAACTTCAGTGTCCTGCCCAGAGCTTTACTTTCAAAGGCCTCTCATGCACAGGACCCGGATCTGGTTCTGTCCTTCACCCATGAGTGCACAGTGCCACTGGCACTCAGCTTCCATGCTTGCTTTGACGGCACCGAACACAGGCCAGTTGGGCACGACTTCCGACCAGCTTTAAAGTTTGGGAACTTACACCCACTTTTGGGAACACAGCTTCCTTGCCAGACATCTAGGCCTCCACTGTCTCCTCCCCCACCCCACCCCGCAGGCCAGCCCGAGAGCTGTTTTCTCCCTTTGTGCTCCTCACACCCGCTCACCAGCACATCTGTCTCCTGTCCATGTATCTGAAAAGTGGAGAGAAAGGAGCTTTTAAATTTTATTAATACCTGGGCAAATAACTTTATTGTACTATAAACCTGCTGGAGGGCATGTACCCTGTCAAGTAATCTAGGGCACAAATAAAGACCTTCATGGCCTAATGCTTTTTATATAACAGAGTGTGACAATTATGAGATCTAAGCAGGTGGAAAAGCTTGAATTTTCCTCTTCATACCTGCATTTGGTTCACAATCTTGTACTTATTTAAGCTCCTACTTTCTAGTCACCCATGAATAATTATAACCGTTCACATAAATACATATATATGCAAATGTCCCCCCTAGGACTGTGCTCTACTCAAGCCTGGTACCATGTTTTTTCCTAGTTACAACCTCATGGTGAGATTCCACAAGTGCATTGCATAATTTAATTAGTTTAATGTTTATGACAACTCTATGAAGGCGAAATCCCTATACAAATGCCAAGAACTGTGATTGCTTCCTTCATTTAATTCCCATGGCTCAATTTTTACTCTATGTGTTCAATTTCTCATAATCAGTCAAAGAAAGCTTACATGCAATACCTTTGACAGTGCTGCAAAATTTGAATCATATTTTTAGCTGAGGTAGATACTGACATTGGCTTGTTTTTGCTGATTTGAATCTTGAAAAAATTAAATTCGGTTTAAATTGTGTCTCTTCACTAGATGATATCTGCAAATAGATGTCGGCATCTGGATACAGACTATCAAACTCTCTGTATTAGCCTGTCAGATTATTTTACATTGTATGCTGGATTTGTGCCACTAGTCTGTATTTTATTCAAATTGGGTTTTAAGTGGAGGGTTCTATATATCATACTTTTTTTTTTATCTTTTTTATTTTTTTACTGTTAGAGAGAGGATAGCTGTAGTACAGTTGAAGATGACCCTAACTTGGTGTAGATGGACACACACACACACACACACACACACACACACACACACACACACACACACACACACACACACACACAAGCACACACGCACACCCTTCCCCACCACCTCATCTTCCTGAATAGATGACATCGTAGCTAGCATATAATATATTTTGAATGGCATAAATAAGAATAAGAAAAATGTCAAGTAGTAGTAATTTTTAGATTCCCTAGCCATAAAAGCCTCTTCTTTCTCAGTTTATTTTCTCATGGTCTTCTTTGGCTTAGGCATAGTATTTCTTCAGAGTTTGCATCATTATTTTTGCAGGATGTGAGCACTATGTCTTGTGTAGCTCGTTTGGGATGCTTGTAAGAAAATGTGCAGGTGATGATGGCTGCGTGGCAAAAGGGACAGGCACTGCCCACTGACCCCCCAAACCTCATGCTTTGGTGGTCTTTCTTTACGAAGTCATCCCAAGCCATTTGGTCAGCTGTTCTCCTTAGAATACAGGAAAGAAACATGGGATTTGAGTTGAGTAAAGTAGCAGCTTAGAGTAGGAGCCAAGAAATGTAGCGTCGCAGTAGGCAGCCCGAGTGAGGTGTCAGGTTCTGGCAAATCTCACTTATGAGATAAAGATTTCCTTTCAAGCTGTGCAGTTCAGGGGAGGAGGTAAATATAGCAAAGGGAGTTGGGCAGCATTGAAGAAGGCACAGGTGATGGAGCCAGACGTATAGTTTAAACCCACAGAGACAAAAAAAAGATTTGGCCACAGGCTTTGCAGGGAATGGCTGAGAATCACCATTCAGGGAAGGAAAGGCCACACACAAGCTGGATTTACAAAGCTGAGGACAAGCATGGGCCACGTGCCATGTCTCTTTCAGTGTCCACATTGAAGGACACACATTGCAGACAGTAGCCACCACTCACAAGGTTCACTGGCATGCAGATCAGAGAATGGCCGTTGGAGTCACCCTTCTGGCCCAACCTTTGAACTCCTTCTTAAATGATAAGTATTAAGTAAGAGTTGTAACACAACACGTATGCCCCAGCAATGCTGTCCAGGGAACCACTTCTAAAATTAAGTTTGAGTTTTCTTCTGAGCATTTTGAGATAGAAAACCAGCCCAACAAAGGAAAGGATCTAACATATGGAGGAAATGTACATAGTAAATGTAACAAGATTTACATTTTAAAAAATGTATTTTTATTTATGTGTATGTGTGTGCATGTGCACATGTATGCAGGAAGGCCAGAAAAGGATGTTGGGTCCCCTGCAGCTAGAGTTATAGGTGGTTGTGAGCAGCCTGATGTGGGAGCTGGGAGCCGAATTCCTATCTGTTCTAAATGAGAATAGCAAGTGCTCTTAACCCTGAGCTGTTTCTCCAGCACTGTAACTTTACTGTCAACCAAAGTCAGTGAGACCTTATAAAAAAGAAACCAACCAGCTCACATGGCAATACTTCTTGTAGACATAAGTTGATGCTCCCAAGAATAAAAAGTTGAGTTATCATGTGAAAACTAATAAGTGTAACTCACCTCTATATCAATAGAAGGAGAAAATGTATGTGATTCTTTTAGTGGATGAAGAAACTTGCGTTCTGTAAAACCCAACAACCATTTATCCCCAGATCTCAGCAAACCAGGAGGCAGTGTGTTAGGAGAGACTTACCTCAGCATTGCACTTAGTGCTGAGGGATGCTTTTCCTTTGAAAGTTTAGCCAGTGCAGTAAGGTAAGAAAACAATACAGAAGGCACACACATCCTATTAAAAGTAAAAGCAGTAGTTTTACACAAAGGCCAAAACAAGAAATCAGCAAACTATAACCCACTGTCCAAATTCATTTCTCATTGATTGTTTTGTTTTATAATTTTTTCCTCTTTTGCCTCTTTTGCTAGTAATAACTATAAAATGCACAACTGTGTGAGAAAAGTTTGGAAGTTTTCTGTTAGACATAGAGTTAGCCTGTGACACAGTTGTCCTAGACACAGCCTAAGAAAGAATGAAAACTGTGTCCATGCAAATGTTTAGAGTATCAATGTTCCCAAGTGCCAGCCACACTAGGAAACCACATCCTCCCCATCACAGGTGAGTAAGCAGCTGCATTGCATGCAGCAGCATGTTCGAAAGGCTAACCATTGATAAACACGGCTTGGATGTATTTCCAAAACACACTGTCAAGAAAGTCAGGTGTTTGAATGCCTACTGCATCATTCTGTGCAGATAAAACCTTAGCACAAAGAAACTAATATCTAATAACAGCATGTCAGTCCCTAATAACAGCACGTAAATCTGTTGTTTGCCAAGGTGCAGAGAGCGATGGCCTTGGAGGAAGCTAAGGCAGTTGGATGTGATGGTGGTGGATATATCCTAATGGGATTTGCCTATGGTTTGTTGTCAAGGTGTTCAGTAAGACTCAGCAAACTCAACACCTGCACCATGGGTACAGCTTATTACGTCCACCTTATATTAATCAATACAGATGACTTTAAATGTAAAAAAGAATTTAAATGACTTTGAAGGGCTGGGGGCCACCTACAGTAAAACTTGGCTTACACCGGACTATAAGTTTCTGAAGAAAACAGACTTCTGAGGTAAACACAACACAGGCTTCACAGAGCAACACCTGACTCAAGTCAGAAATATGGGATCGAGGGAAGAGTTCCTGTCAACTTCCTCACAAGGCTCAAGGGCAGAGTTCAAGTTGATTCAAAGGCTGGATGTAGCTACTGAAATGCAGTGTTTGTATTGGATTTGCTCAGTTTGCATCAGTCTTTCTATTGGTGCGTAGTGGCTATGACATGATCCACATGGCTGGAATCACACGTAAGTCTTTGGCATGGCAGACAAGGCTTCAGGTGATTAGCTGCCTCTCACTCTATATAGAAGCCGCGCTGGTAGTTTTAGTAAAGTCAGGCCTGACTCATCTATTTGAGAACCAGGATCATAAAAATAATACCTTATGCTTCAGGAATATTTTAAGATTGGACTAGTAATATCAAAGTTTACGTATATAAAATAGAGGTGTAAAAATCTTATTTAAATTTGAACTTATACAAAATCTTCACTCCAGAAACATTTTATATTTTTATTTGGCTTCTCTTTGCTAATTGAAGCAATTGCTTTAGATTGCACGGCTCTAAATATATTTCTACCATTGCTAGAAAGCTAGTTAAATTTTTTTGAAATTAAATTATAATTACATCATTTCTTCTCTCTTCCTTTCTTCCCACCAACCCTTCCCACTGTCTCCTTTGTCTCCACTCAGATTCACAGCCTCTTCTTCTTTGGTGGTTATCTGTTAGACACATGCCTGGAGAGATAGAAGCTTATTATAAAAAAGTTTGTTTTTTTCACACTACTGCTAACGTTTTTTTAACTAATAGAAACATAACCACTAGACTATGAAAGCTGTGAGTTCATACATAATACAAATGTAATGCTAAAACGTTCAGCCTTATGTAAGTAACACATTACTTCACAGTGGTGTCACTGATGGAAATGGTACCATTTAGCCTGGTAGAAAGCGCCAAGCAAAGCAGCACAGCTGCTAAAGCACGCATATTCCATTAATGACAACTTTTAATATATTAATGTAGAAAAATGTTACTGTAGGTACAGTGGCCAGTTAGTGAGTATGTATCAGTGTTGATAGGATTAGAACAGCACCCGAAGGAGAAATTGGTGTGACTTAATGGAAAGAAATCATGGAGATAGGGTACATGGTCCTCTGGCATGTTTACTGAGCTCTGACTGACATACAGTAAAAATCTCCAATTAAGGGTATAGTTCTGCAAGTTTTGATATGCGTGAACAAGTCCTATAGCCACCTGCTTCAGATATAGACTGCCTAGAGCTGAGAATGAAACTCACTGGCAGAGTACTTGACTGGCATACACAGGGCCCTGGGTTCCTTCCCAGCAATGTTCCTTCACACACTCTAAAAGATAGGGAATTCTCTATCACCCTAGGAAAGATCTGTGCAGACGTTTTCAAATATTCATTGTGAGTCCTTAAGCAGACGGCGTGACTTGAGGACTTGGCCTCCAAGGCAGACCGATGTGATGGTGGGATAATGTCCAGCCCTGATGGTGAGATGCATTAGGCAACATGGCCATTTGGGATCTTATGTCTATATGACTCTTCCCAACCTGGCGGTCTCCTGAAGTTCATTTACTTTTTAGACCAGCAGAATGCTGCTGTAACTATGCGCAGTAAGAAACTATTCAAATCAACATCGTCACTCATCTAGCTGCCTGAGTTCATGTGAGATTGGACACTTCTAATATTTTATGCTTGTTGCTTCACCAATGCTTGGTGGTTCACATTTACAAAATGAGGACTTTGGGAAAAATCATAAACTTGAAGCAAACCGTGCTTTCCAGAGACTTCTTGGACAGCCTGCATCTGGACTTCTTAACATGCATGTAACAAGACAGATTAGATTGCTTGGTTAGTTACACTACACACACACACACACACACACACACACACACACACACACACACACA
>OU015750.1:33184878-33225208 GCA_907169655.1 Acomys percivali
GAAGAGATTAAACTTTGGTTCTAGCCCCAAACTAACTAGCTTCCAGTCCAGGGCCTGGGAATGTCAGGCTCCTATAGCAAAGGTCTGAAAAGGTAGAAACTGGAGAGACAAGAGCAAGTCTTTTCACATGGCCTAGTACCAAACCAGCTGAAATGTTTTTCACAGTTGTATGGAAAGCATACAGTAGATGAACCAGTATTTATTGGATAACAAGCAAAGTGTGGCCTGGCTTCTTCAATGCTCTTTGATAAAATACAAGAAGACAAACATTTATTGTGGGGAAAGTTAGAGCAAAGATACACTACAAGTTGATTTGGGGAATTCTCAACCTATCAATTTGCAAATGACACTGAAATTATATCCCCTGAGAGGAAAGTGCATGCTTCATGAGAAAGCCCAGTGTCTTTAGACAGCCAAAGGCGTACTGTAAACAGATCCTTCAGCCATCTTGGCAGAAACCAGAGAATGAGTTATCCAGGAAAGATCTGTGAAGGACCAGCTCCTTTAATAGCACCAATGTCTGGATGTTGAGAATGGTTGAGCATCACAGACACTCCCGCCCTGAACTGAGAATACCAGAGAAAGTGAAGTGGAAGATGCTGTGGAATTTCCACAGTCAACAGGCAGATGATACAAGGAAGGGAAGGGTGACCCCATGATAAAACTGTGAGGTCAGACTGCTATTCTAAAGCCTTGAAACCCTTCCTGTTGGGTGTAGGAACTACCTAGGATGAGTTCATTCATTCTTTTTTACTGTCTGGGTGTGGGAATGAGACCATCATAACTGTCACTCCTGTGCCTGTCCCAACATTGTCTTCTGGAGAGAGGATAATTTTCAATTAATTTATCGATCCAAAGAAGGAGGGGGATCTACCCAAGCCTAGATCTTACTCAGAGCCATTGCCCATATTTAATTTACACCTGAGATTTTTTGTTTTGTTTCACATTTTGGGAGTTGTTTGGTTTATCCAAGCTTTTGTGCATATATATTATTTGTTGACCATTTTTCTCTAAATCCTCTCTGCCCCTCATTTGTTGGATTTCCCCTTGGTCATCATATTTTCTAGAGAGTTTCACTGCTTCTTTCATGACACAGGGACATGGCAGATGTACTAGCTCTAGATGTCACCCTAAACAGAAATGGATTTCTAATGGATCAAAGACCTTCATGTAAAACCAGAAACTCATAGACTAATAGAAGGAAAAGGAAAACACTTAAAGATGCGGTCATAGGCAGGGACCTTCTCAACAGGGCATTACTGGAAGGAAGGTCGACAGTTGACAAGTGAGACTTCACGGTGTCAACAGACTTGGGCTTCTTGTTTGTTTGCTGTATCGTGTTGAGACTTCTCCTGATGTCGGGACTGGCCACACTGTTTTGCACAGAGGATAGATATGAATCCCTGGAAAGTAAAGAGTAGATTGTGGTGGCTAGACTATTCCACCTCTCCTCCCATAAAGGAAAGCAGGTTCTTACCCCGTGTTCATTTGCAGTATTTTCTTACTTAGGATACGTGGATTAGGAAATTGTCTGGTTTATTAAGGTAAGCCCCAAGACAGGAGAAGTGTTGTGAGGGCGGGGCAGAGAGAAGTCTGCACACAGAAAATGTAGTGTGAGATGCCCACCCATAGAGACTGGAGCAGGGAAGCCACTGAGCGGTATGGCCGCCACCAGAAGCTGCCAGAGGCAAGGAACAGGCTCCTACACCAGGATTTTGCCCAGTGAGATTGATTTTGAATTTTTGGCTTTCAGAACTGGCATAATAAAAGTTCTTTTAGTTTGAACCATGTTTATTGTAAGATCTGAGGTGATCATAATTAGAGTGAGATTATAATACATTATAATACAGTGAGATTTTACATTTAACCTTATTAAATATATTTCATTTGTTTCATTTAATTTTCAGGAACCCCATGCTATTTGTAGAACTCATAAGCCCATTAAAAAAGCAGTTAGCTCAACTTTTACGTACTGTACCTTTCTCTTAAAAATGGTGATTTTATAGACATTCACTCTGCACATGTGATACCTGCTTTTCGATATGTAGATATTGTTTTATAACTTTTATATATTTTTACTGGGTTGGCGGTTATTGCGTGCTTGCTTTTTCTCTTATAGTTGGGTCAGCCTGTGTTAGCCAGGCTGCTCGCACACCATGGTGGTCCCAGCACAGCCTCCTAAGCAGTTGAGTAGTTGGTACCTACTTGTATGCATCATCACATTTAGGTTATGAAATTTGAGGAAATTCATGGCCTTTTATGCTCCTGTAAAATGATTTTTCAGGAATGTTTCTTTGATCTGAATTTCATGACCTAAAAGCACGCTTCCTGCCCTTGTAGCATTTACAAATGCTAGGAGCTGAGATTGGAGGATCTGGCCCAGGAGGGCCTGGGGATGGCTCCTTTCCCACCTTTCCCTTCGTAGCTCTTGACTGTGTTGTGTTTATATCTCATGGGGAGAGGCAAGCATTAAGCACAGATAAATAGGTGATTTGAGTAAGTACTATACTGACAAGGATGGATATTGTAGAAGGAGGAACCTATTAGAACTGGATTCCGTTAAAATCTTTTCAAACGAGTGAGACCCTGAAGCTAAAACACGAAGGCAAATACACCTTTCTTACTTTCCAACTTCTTCCTCTGTGCAAAGGAGAAATAGAATATGTTCCTGGAACTAAAAGAGGCCCACGTGGTTACGTCTTCAAAACGTGTTCAGAGTCCAACTGCTCTTTACCTCTCACTATCATCCTTATACAACCCAACCTTGCCTTTTCCCAGACTGTCATAGAGGCTTCTAATGGTCCTTTGTGTGCAGGGGGCCTGGTAAACAGGAAGTCAATCAGGGACCTCCTCCACTCAGATCATCCTATGGCCTCTGAGTAGAGACTAGTGTCCCTGCATTGCCTTCTGCCAACCCCGTGACCAGGCCCATGGTTTTTCTTTGCTCTTATCTTTCTTCTTCATTCTTGGTTTCAGCCACACTGGTTTCATCAATGAACTCAGGCCAGACATGGCTTGTGCCCTTCCTCTTTCTTGTCTTTGGATGTGCATCCCTTGCTTCTGCCTGCTTTGATTTTTCACTTCCTTCTAGCTGTGATTTATGTGGTAATCTCTGGGGGTTGTTATTGGATGTAGTAACTGTAGCGTGGACTCCGGGTGCCAAGGATAGGAACATCGGAGTTTTCCTTTGGCTCCAAATCCTACTCACCAGCAGCTTTCACATCCTGGAGCTAAATCCCCTTAATACTGACAAGTCAGACACAGCAAGGGACAGGTGACTCTCAAACTGTGAGTGTTTCACTCCTGAAGCCCAGCAGAACGGCTGTGCATAACTACCTACACCTGCTGCTTCTTGATAAGGTACAAGGTTTTAAAGGCTATAGGGTCTAAATTTCTTACATCTCAAAGTATATGGATTCCATTCCTGAGAATTCTGCACCGTTCAGTTAGCATGTCAGCTGCCTACCTCTCATCCTTCAAACATCTCTCGGTAGCATGGCATCTGCATTCACCACCACCCCTTCTGTCTTCTGTATCCTCTGGAACTCTTCCTCCCTCAGCTGGCGTTCCTGCATCCATAACCTCTGTGCATTTTCCCTTTTCCCATTCCTGGCCTTAGGAGGACTCTAGCTGTTCCCTGAGAGGACCTCATATTTTCTCTCCATCTCTTTCTAGGGTTACCTGGTACATCTCTTAACCTGTGGGTCTCTCAAGTTCACCATGTAGTTAACATTCTTCTTGCTTCCCAGGTGTTACGTACACATGCTCATCCTGCACAAGTCCTGGCTTCTCCAAGCATCATGGCTGGTTGTACCACTACACTCTCCTCAGTGCTGCCATCTGTGTACTTCTGGGTACATTCACTCGCCCTCATTCACTGAAGACTAAGCTCGTGTCAGCCTTCTCCAGTTCACCTCCGTGTCCCTGAAAAATCTACTTAGCTAGCTTATCTAGTCTCTCGGCTTTCTTATCACCAGTGACTTCTTTAAACACTATGTTTTTAGATCACAAGCTCGTGTTCCGATATTTGCTTTCTCAGTACCCATCCAAAAAGAAATTTTCATCTTCAATAAAAATTTTTCCCTGTTGGTCTTGCCAGTTTTTCTGTACCTTCTTAGTACACTAGGCTCACCTGATTCGTAGGTATCTGCAGTGGATAATCAGCACCCCACATAGAATGGTAAAACGACAGTAGGCTGCAAAAACCACAGCGGTGCTTCACATCGTGGCTGCAGTGCTGTGTGCTTCCCAATAATCATGGCAATTTGCTGTTTTTTTTATTATACACGTACAGTCTAGAATATTGTAACTATATAAATAGATTCTGAGATTTTTATTTAGTGAAGTGATACTGGGCTGCAGGTAGTTCATAAAGCTGCCCACGTTTCTAAGGCCAACTCCAGCATCAGTCTAAATTACCATATACCAAGTGAGCCATGCCAATCTTGTGTAAATATGAAGTCCCATAAAATAATTATTATTTGAGATTGTTCACTTTATTGGTTTTTGTTCTTTTCTTTTTCTCCTCTTTTGAAGTCTGTCTCTGGTGGATTGCCGGGGGGTTGCGGGGGGGGCAGAGAGGCTTGCATTTTGGTTTCTCTATGTAGTCTTGCCTGCCCTGGGCTTGCTTTGTAGACTAGGCTGTCCTCGAACTCACAAAGATCCATCTGCTCTGCCTCCCAAGTACTGGGATTACAGGCATGTGCAACTACACCCAGCTATCTGTGGTAGATTTTTAACTATGAACTAACTTTCCTCCTGTCCAGAAGGCTTCAGGAACCCCACCTTTTATATATAATTTATATACTAAGGAAACATTAAACCTACTTTACTAACAAAGCAAAATGTAATTAGGAAAGCAGATCTACTACTGAAATGCCACACATGCATTACAAATCCAAAGGTAAGCAATTTGGATTAGACTCACACCATTGGTTGTGTTTATTAGTATAATTAACCGAAAATTGGTTGCATAAAAATTATGTCACATAAATGATTTTTTTTTGTCCTTTGATCTAAATATTCCAGAATGTTTTCTCTGTGTACCTCACAATTTGCAGACAAATGTGGGAAATGCTGAGTGAGTGAAGAAAGGAAGGAATGAGAGTTCACTGTGATGTCTGCCCTGGGTTGATTTACTGACTGTTGAGATGGGGTCAGCCCCACCATCTGTACCCTTGCCTACTCCCACTTTGGACTGTGATCAGCTTGTGGGGTAGCTGACAGTGTTGTCAACCCACAGACGGAAACACCTTTCCCGTGTAATTCTTGCCCTCTTGTCTGTCTCCACTGAATTGGTAGACATGGCCCATGACAATGGAGCCGAGGTGGGGTTCTGCTGTGCTGCCGCCGTTGGCCCAGCTTAACACACATTTCAACCACTGATCAAGTTCTAAGAAGAGTTCCATTTATATTTTGTCACAAAGTGGAAGCTGGAGGAAGATTTGTTGCTTATCAGTGATACAGGGCAGTGCCAGATTTATCACATTAGTGCACTGTGACATTGTCAAGTTCTGAAACAGCTTAGATGGTTCCCTTGTTTTCTAAATAAAAGAGAAATAGGGCTACAAACAATTAAACACATCTCAATGTGAATGTCTGTGTGAAAATACCTTCACACGGAGTAGTTTATTTTTCAAAGTTCCTGTAATACACTAATGGCTTACAATTTAGTTTAATAGCTCGGTGTGTTGTAATCAAGAGTGTGAATAGGCAATCACATACTTCAGTGAAATTCTGCTCCCCAGAGAATTCCTGGCAGGCCTGTTGCTATGGTGCACTCTCACCTGAGACTGGTTTATCTTCTTTCTCAATCAGATACATTGACAATAATGAGCTTAAAAACAGAACTCGGAGAGTTTTTAGAATGGAGACAAATAAAGCTTTGAGTCTCTCCCTCCCTAGTTTAGTTGCTCTTACAGAGTCTTATTTGTGATGCCAGGAGTCTAAAGAGCCACCGGCAGCATTTCTGTCTCACCGCAGGGTGAGCTGGGTGGCTTGGAAGGCCCTCCTTATCTAATGGGAAGCGAAGAGAAGACAGTTTCTTAACACCTGCAAGCTGGATTCTCTGGGCCCACACCTGCATCCCTGGAGATGCGGGAAACTGTGTTGTAGTCCATTGCTGGTTTGTGGCGCCATCCCAGTTAGATAGGAATCACAGTTACGGAGTTAAAGATGGCGATCACCGCAGAGCAAATGAAGCCAAAGGGGGAGAGTTTCGTGGATGGCTTTGGCTTGCGTTATTTTCTAATAATCTTCCTCTCCAACTTGAAATCAGTTTTCCTGTCACACTCTGGTGGTTGTGGTGTAAGGCTGGGAGCGATAAAGAGCTCTGGAGGCCTGGCAAGATGGCTTAGCAGGTAAGGACACCTACTGCCAAGCCTGAGGACCTGAGTTTGCTCCCTGGAACCCACATGATAGAAAATGAGAGCCAGCTCTCAGAAGTTATTCTCTGACCTCCACGCACATGCTTGCACACCAACACATGATTTAAGTAAAATTTGAATGAGTCCTGGCTCTGTTCTCGTGCTGCGTGCACTCTCAGGGTGTGCAGCCCTAGACACTCATGATCCACATCTCTAGGATGAGAATAATAATATGTTTGCATGGGGAAGTTGTCAAACTTAGTAAGCGTGTAGCACTTGAAGTCATCCATCCTCGGCCTTGGCTGTCACCATGTATGGCGAGCATGGGAGGCGGCATGGTGCAGGGTTGCCTCCTAATAAGTTACAGCCCAGAGTTCTGTAAGTGAAACTGCATGTGATGCATTGATGACAGAGTTTTAGTTAAAGAGTGAGCTCATGAACCTGCAACCAGCCAAGTCATGCTATACACTGTCCATACGTGTGTGCTTGCAAGATGTTCTGCAACCAGAGTTGCCTGCCTCCATGTAAACATGCACCATGCTATACACTAGTTGTTTAGACCAATTTGTCAGCAGTACTAGACACTTCTGACGGAACGTCCCAAATTGCCAAACTATGTATGTTTATCTACCATTTAATAATAGTCGTGTCATCCACAACAATATTGTTAACTGCCTTGCTTTAATTGTAATGTATTTGTTTATTTTAAAAGATAAATCACACGTGTGTACAAAAGTGTAGGTTTAGGTTTACATCCAAAACCAATGTGCAGAAAGAGTTCCTGCTTAGCCTTTGTTGGGTGTGGTAAGATGAGATCCTGAGGCGACATGGGTGTGATGGAAGTCACTGATAACCGAGTTCTATTCTAGAGGTGTTTGCATGAGATGCTGTAGCCATCCTGTTAGACAGCTGACCATGCACATGTGACTGAAAGTTGCCCCTGAGAAGCTTCCACCCACAGACTCATTGCCTGAAGCCACAGAGCAGCAGGGGCGTGACAAACATAGGTACAGCATGAAACTGAGGGAACTCAGGCCCCTGCCTGCCATGCGACCTGACATAGTAGCATGATCCCGAGGCTTCTGTCTCCTCTGAACACATGGTTCCCAAGAAGCTGCTGCTTTCCTGGGTGAGATGTAAAGGCTTAGAATAAGAGGTGACATATAGCATGTGCTCAGTAAATGTCAGCTGATGCTGTTACTCTTGGTAAAATCACCCGAGGAGAAACCAGGGCAAACTGAACAGCACCACTGTTTGCAAGGGGTGGAGAGGAAACTTAAGTTTATCCAGAGTAAAACAGCAAGGAAGAAGGACCAGGCTTCCATGAACCCAAAGGAGGAAACAGAATGGCAAGGAGTGCGCCATGCTGAAAGACGCAGGGGGTCCTGGGTAAATAGTGCCCACTGCTGTAAAGAACTAACACGCATGGTGTTGATAACTGGATAGAACAGTGAGGGAAGAAACTATATTAGCAGAGTTCGGGAGCAGATAAGACCCACCGTAGAGCCATTTCAAGAAGCACATCAGGAAAGAGAAGCAAGAACGATCTCGAAGTGGAAAGACTGGGTAGGTAGCGCCTGCGATGATTGCACTGATGATGGACATTAAAGCGGAGGAGACAACTGGTGCTGGCATGCCAGAGGCAGGTGCTGTATGAGTTCAGAGAGTTCAGACGGTCCTCAGTAAATGCACAAGGCTCAGTCGGTATTTCAGTAAAAACTCGGTCTCCTCTTGAATAAATGGGAAACTGTCACCTGGTATACTGATGGCTTGCTTTCCCCTCACCTTTTGTGGGGAGAAGCACAGAAGGCCCTCATGAGTGGAAGACCTTGTCTAGATTTGGAGCTCCAATGTGTTCTGCAGAAATATCTGGAATATTTCCTGGAGGCTGCCTTGTGAATCCCTAATTATTCCCTGCCTCTAGCACCAACTCACAGTCTCACTCTTCTCCCCTGGAGACTCACGTGCCTTGTGATGACCCAGTGTCCTGCCTGTCCTGTGCGGTCTTTTCTCTCGTTTGACAGTTGGAAGTCTCTGTAGTAGACTTTTGGCCTTGGTCTGGAACAGGGCTGCAGCGAGCACTCTGTCAGAACTCACAGTGAGCATTTGCTTCAGAGGCTGTATACTCCTGTTCCGGAAAGGAGAGTTAGGGAGTCACCCTGACCTGTCCCTGCTCATCATCAGGAGACAGCTGCCAATGTGAAAACTGTCACCTAGAAAAATTTCACAAGACAAATGCAAATGTTTTCTTTCAGTATTTTATAAAGTAGAGAAAGAAATTCTCAACATAATACAAATAATGGGAAATATAAATAAAGACTCTGGGTTCCCGGAACAATAAAAGAAAAACTTCAAAATATAATCCCTATCTCTGCCCTAGTGTCTGATATATCCGGGCTGACTGCATAGAGAGATTGTGGTTTTAGCTTGGGGTGGGGGTCATGAGGACCTAGCTTTATATAGGTCACTTGTTTTGTAGTTTAATCACTACACACTGTAGCATTGTTACAGTATTGAACAGTCATGTCCCAGTCATGAGCATTAGGAGGAGATAACAACAAATTGACAAAGTAGTGCCATGGAAATCAGAGTATAATCAGAAGATGAAAAGTAAATTATTTAAGTGAGCCATCTAATAACTCTGTGCAGTGCCAAGCCGAGTAAAGATGGATACAGGACCTCTGTATTTATAGTACAAGCTTCCTTGTTACTGCTGAGGCTTGGCATCTATCCCCAAGTTGCTCCTCGGAAAGATACTTGAATTGCTAGGCTGGGGATGCAGCTCAGTGATGTAGTGCTTGCCTCCTGTGTGTAAGAACTTGGCCTCTAGCTGGCAAGATGGTTCATCTGATAAGGGTGCTTGCTTCCAAGCCTTATGACCTGAGTTCGATTCCTAGGATCCATATGATCGAGGGAGAACAAGTTCTTGCAATTATCCTTTGATCTCCACATGTGAGCGTGTACACACACACACACACACACACACACACACACACACACACACACACCACTCAAATAAATAAATAAATAAATGTAATAAGAAATTTTCAAAGAGCCTGGGTTCTATCTTTAATACTACAAAAGAAAAAAAAGTTGGTTTTGACTTTAGAGCTTTAACTCTTTGAGAACCACTTTAGTATTTAAATTACACTTTGCAGTTTGCTTATGCCTCAACTCTTCTGTGTGTTCTGTGTCCATTTTACAGATGACCTAGGCCAGACTGATAAATGTTAAAGTGACTTGTCCCCTGTTGCAATATTAGTTTCTTTTACTCACAGCATTCTTTAGCTGCCTGTACTTTTTCATGTAGGATTGTATCCTCCTAAACTTCCTGTCCTCTTTGGCATTTCTCCTGTTGCCCTTACTTGGATCACGTATAGACAGCCACGATAATGAGATTTTGTATTTCTGCCATTCCTAGTAGACGCACGCTCACAGTAAGTCCTTGTTCTCTGGCCACTAGAATCTTTCTGCCTCCTGCCACAAAGATCTCTCAGTCTCAGGTGTGAGAGTTGTATTGTAGATATATATCAGTTGGCTCCATAACTCTGTATTTTGATTGGTTGTGGTTTTTTTACATGACCTCTGCCTATTGCAAAGAGGAGGTGAGGACTATACTTACCCATGTATGGGTATTTAGAATGAAGTTAGGGAGTTATACCGCTTTACTAAAGTTGTGGTTGTAGGGTCTCCTCCAAAGCCCATGACTTGAGCAGCCCTGGGTAGCTGGCCAGCTTTCTGATATCACCGATGCTTTCCCCCTTGTTGAGCAGGTCTTAAGTCTAGTTGAAAAACCGTTGGGCACTACCACAGTGTGCATGCCACTCTTGTACCTTTAGTGTTACCTTGCCTTGCTGGTCACTAGCGGGTCTCACAGGCATCATGGCTGTGTAGCACCGCTGGTTGCTTCCCTCCTTCGGAAGCTTATTGATGTGGCACCTTCTGGTACCGTAAACATTAGTCCTTGGCAGGAGGATTCTAGGTCACTTCCAGCTCAGTGACCTCTACGCCCTGTGTCCAAAGTGCATGGTATTTTCAGCAATAGGGACTTATTTTCCACCTAGTTCAGGGGAGGGTTGGGGGGAAATCAAGGGCAACAGCAATAGTTTATACTATTTTGGATGGTGCATGTATAACCCTAACCAACAATTCAAAAAAGGGCTTTTCATGCCCAGTTGGTTTTTGTTAGATGGGCTATGGCAGCGGTTCTCAATCTGTGGGTCGTGACCCCTTTGACAAACCTTTATCTCCAAAAATATTTACATTACAATTCATAGCAGCAACAAAATTACAGTTAAAATGAAGTAGCAATGAAAATCATTTTGTGGTCAGGGATCACCACAACATGAGAAACTGTATTATTACAAAGGTTGAAAACCACTGGTCCATGGCTATTGGGGAGAGCATTGTCAGCCCAGATGCAAAAATTCCATTTAAACTCTACACTGACTAGTGTATATTACAGGTGTTTTTAGATAGTTAATAGTATGATTACTTAGAGCTTTCTCAGACATCTTCGCTTATTTTACTCTCCCATTCTGCTTTTCATTTTCCCCTTCCTCCTGCCCTCCTCCCATTAGTAGAGCCCTCCCCCCCCCCATGTACGAGGAAGTAGTCATTGTTCTTAAAAGGGAAAGAAAATCTGAGAAAATCAACCTTGAGGATTTTGTACTAAATCAAATAAGCCAGTCAAAGAAAGTGAATACTTTTTAAAAAAGATTTGTTTTTATGTGAATGGGTGTTTTGCCTGCATGTATGCCTGTGCATCACGTGTGTGGATGTCAGAGAATGTGTTAGATGCCCTGAGACTGGTGTTAGAACAGCTGATAACCACTGTGCGGATGCTGGGGGTCAAACTACAGACCTCTCAAAGAGCAGCCAGTATTCTTAACTGATGGGTCATCTCCCCATCCTCTGGCAAATACTGTATTAATTCATTTATATGAGATACTTAGAGTATTCAGTTTTGTATAAAAGACCAAGAGGTAGTTCTCTGTTAGTAAGGTGTGGGGAGAGTAGAATTAGTTTCTAATGAAAATGTAGTTTCAACTTGAGAAAATGAAGTTCAATAGGTGGTTAATGGTGAGCATTACAACAATTTCATTCTTCTTAGCAGTTTATGAAATAAAATTAATTACAATTATACGGTGAGCCAAGCGGCATCTTTGTAGAGATTGTCTTTATTGAATTGTCTAATGGAGCACCAAGAGAAATATATGCAGTGGAATCTATTAAACCAGTCCATTTATTTAGCACATATTTCTAGATATGGCATTTATTTCTATTATAGATTCCATGTCCTTTTATAAAACTTGATTTTTAAGATGCTCATTATCAGGTTCAAATGTACAGGTAGAAAAATTGGGGTCACTTGTGGCTTTAGGGTGTAAATAGGTCGCACTATTTTATTTATAAATTTGCCATTTTCATTGTCTATAGTCACTGTATATGGTACTCTGTTATAACGATACACCCACGCATATGTACCCTTCCTCCCCTGCTGTGCTCTTCGTGCCTCACCGCTCCTCAGTAGTCCTCTTTGTTCCCCCAGACAGTTTCATGTCTTACGTGTACATGACTTAATGTACTATGTAAAACCCAGGAGTCATATGAGAGAAAACATAGTATTTGCCTCCTTGAAACTGACTTAATTTGCTTAATGTCATAGTTATAGTTGTGTACATTTTCCTGCAAATGACAAGATTCTGATCTTTTTGGATGAAAACATCCCATTGTACTTATGTACTACATTTTCACTATCCGTTCTTCTCTGCTTGGATATCGAGGTTGGTTGCATCACTTAGCTATCGTGAGTCAGGCTGCACCACACAGTGATCTGCAAATATCTCTGCCATGTGTCAACTTGATGTCCTTCAGACCAATCCCTGGAGAGGGATAGCTGGGTTGTAAGGTAGATCTTGTTTTAGTGGAGGGCTCTTGTTTGGATGGGTGGGTGGGGTGGGTTTTGTTTGTTTGTTTTATTTTTGTTTTCATGAACCTCCATACTGATTCCCATTGTGCCTGAACTAATTCCATTTGCTGTTTGCTTCCTTAATGATTACTCCTGTCTTGTAAGCTAGCCTTTCACTTGATTAACTGTTCCCTTTGCTGAGCAGAAACTTTCACATTCTTTTATAAGATCCCTCTTCTCAACGGTCCTTAAATTTCTTGGGGGCTGGAGAGACAGTGCAGCAGTTAAAAGTTCCCAAGTTCCTAGCATCCATCCATGCCAGGTGTCTCCCAGCTGTAACTCACCCTCCAGAGGGTCCCAAGCCCCTGGTCTCCACGGGTACCTGCCCTCATGGCACATACACATATACTGATAAAAATATGTGTTATTAAAAATAAACTCAATTTAAAAGTCTTTCCTATGCCTTTAAGTATTTTCCCTACTTTTTACTCAAGCAGTTCAGTTTTGATCCCTTTGAAGTTGGTGTTTCCATAAAATGAGATTCGCTTTGTTTTCTCCAAGGCCTTGAGGTCATTGTATATTTGAGATTTTTCATATTTTCTAATGTGAACACTTGTAACTATAAACTTCCCTCTTAGAACTAACTTCATTCTATCAATAGGTTTTGGTACATTGTATTTTCTTTCTCATTTGATGCTGGGACTTAACTTTTTTTCCACCTGATGTCTTTGCTGTTCTGTTTATCATTCAGTATTGTGTTGGTCGGTCTCCGTAGTTTCTCCTGCTGGTGATGTACTTACTGTTTCATTGCACCGCAGTCGGCATTCACCACACCTTTGTCACATCTGATTTTGGTTTAGACTCTTGTTTGACAGATATTAGAAGAGTGATGCCCGTTTGTTTCGTGTATCCATTTGTTTGGAGTACCTCTTCCCACCATCTCAGCGTCAGATGGCGTCTGTCATTGACAGGGAAATGTATTTTTTAATGGCAACAAATAGGAGGACCCCATCCCCTATCCAGTCTGCCAGCTGGTATCTTTTGGTTAGAGAACTTAGACTATTAATATTCAGAGTTTTTATTGTGTTGCTTCCTATCACCTTGTTGATTGATGTTAGTTTACTAGTCATGTTCAGTATTTTCCCTTTTGCCCTGCCTTAACTGCCATGCTGGCGTGGTCTATTTCTATTTCCTACATCACAGGTATATTTATCTTTCTTTTCCATCCAAAGAATTCCGTTAGATGTCCTCCTCTACGAAGCTGGTATAGTGGTTGTGATTTTATTGTATTTTATTTTTTTTAGCTTATTTTTCTCATGGAAAGTTTGTCTTTCTCTTATAGTTACAACTTAGTTTTGCTAGATGAATAGTCTTTGTGGCATTTGTCTTTCAGAGTTTTAAATATGCCTTGCCAAGCCCTCTTGGCTTTACCTGTTAAGGCAAAGATGGAGAGATGGCTCAGTGGTTAAGGGCATTTGCTGTTCTTAACCAGGGACTTGAATTTGATGTTTTAGGCTTCTTGTGTTTTGTAATTGAAATGTATACATGGGGGTTTAGGTGTAATTTTTTTAAATGGCCTTTATTCTTTCATTAGGCATGTTTGTAGTGTTCCAGTTACCAGAGGACTTGAATTTTGTTCCCTCTCACCCACATCAGGAAGCTGTGAGCTGCCTGTAACTCTAGCCCCAGGGTATCTCACATCTTCTTCCTATCTCTGTCCACTGCCTTCACATGTGTGTATACACACACACACACACACACACACACACGAGTTTAAACTAATTGTTGTGAAATATTCAAGTTTTCTCATGGGCATGGCTTTATGTGCTACTTGGTGTCTCTCTTGCAGATTATAAAACACTTTCTACGTTGTGTATATTGAGTGTTTTTCTACGTTGTGTATATTGAGTGTTTTGACTACAGTATTACTTGGTAAAGTTCTTCTAGACATGTCTGGTTGGTGTTCTAAATGCCTCCTGAGATGAGCATCTCTTTCACCAGACTTGTACATTCTCTCCTCTGGTCCTATTGAAACTATTTCTATGCGTTAGTGTGAAATCTTTGTCTGTGATTCATTAATGTGGTATATTCATAGTGTCCCAAAGATCCCAAATGTTCTTTTTCTACTTAGTATTTTTTATCTTTGTCATTGTTCCAATTTCTTTACTGTCACTGCAAGCCTCAGTACTCTGTCCTCCTTGTGATGCTTGTGATGCATCCTGTTGGTGAGCGTTTCCATGGAGCTCTATATTTAACTATTGAAATTGTCATTTCCATTATGTGTTCTCTTGGAGTACACTCATGAGTTCATTGGTAGCCTCCATTGTTTCTATGAATATGCTTCCCTTTCGAATCCCTTGCCTGGGATTTCATCTAACTCATTTTCGTTAGTGCTACTTACTGTGGTATTAGTAAATTTTGGGGGAGTCTTATGTATACACACACACTTATATATATGTATATATGTTTATATATTTGACATATTTGGTGTTCTATATTATGTTTTTGAGTTGAGATTTGTACATGCAGGCTTGAGTTTAATATTTTTTATTCACCTTCATCCTTTCATTGAGAATGTTTGTAGTATTCAATAAGAACTAGATTATAGTAGAGTTGAATTGTTGTTTTTGTCTTCTAGACTAATATTCAGGGCAGTAGGCCTACTCCCTATTAATTCCCCTGAATTTAAAATAATGCCTCCAACTGTCAGAGATCAGGCCCATATAAATATTTAGCAATAGTCAGTCACCCTTTAAACTCTAACCATTTTAGGGCGAATGGGAACACTGATAGTATTTACTGAAAAAGTAGTTGTATGAATAGAAAGGGGGGAAATGGAGCTAAGATGGGTTGATACAAGACAAGGTTAGAAAGAAAAAGTAACTAAACAGTGGAAACACAGGAGACACAGGAAAAGATGAGACAATTTTAGCTGAAGGTGGAATGAAAAAAAAAAAAAAAAAAGACTACAGTCAGATGATCCCAAAGAGAAACATGTTTGAGGAGGCTGAGACACAGAATCCAGCAGGCTAAGCTAGGCTGTGTTCCTTAGAAGCCTATCAAAAAAATAATAAAGAAAAGAGAGCTGTGAGAGTAGGAGAAAGACAGAAAGCGAGCACGGGAATATATGAGAAAATAGGACAGAGCTGGCCTGCTAAATTAATATTTGTGTCAAATAGGGGAGAGAGCTGGATAGAGATAGAGTCTGAATGTGCTCTTATTGTTGGTTGTAGCCTCGGATTTCTCCATGTTCCTCCTCAGCCTCACTTATGCCTGTCATGGCTCTGAGCTGTATTGTGCAAGGTTAAGTCCCAGGGGATAGCCCATCAGTAGGCGGTCCTTCAGGGATCAGAGCATAGATACTGGCCACACCCTCAGTCAGTCCCTCAGTGGTTGGGATTTCCAGTGCTGTTCCATTTTAAGGAGGTCCTTTGTAAAGTGCATCACAGATGCCGGTCCAGCAGTAGGTGGTGTCCATCTATCCTGTATTGGCTCATAGATGCTGGTCACTCATCTGGGCCACCTCCAGCTCGCAAATGCTGCCCTTGTCCACGCACAGCCTTTTCTGATGTTGGATGTGTCCCTTGGCACTGTGCATTTGTTTCCCTCTAGACTTGATCTCCAATCAGGTTTCCACCTTTCTGAATCATAAGGCTTTTGACTCAAAGTTTCAACCTGTCAGACTCCATGGCCTGAGCTTTCTAGAGTGTGGAACATGGAAGATCTAACAGCACCAAATTGTTCAACCAGGAGTTTTTCTTTTAGAATGTCCCACTCCAATGCCAAAAGGAGAGGGATTTTTCCTCAGTGTAGCAACTTTGGCTTGTCGTCATCCTCCCCCCACCCACCTACCTACCTATTTGTACATTCATTTATTTGGCTTTCTCCGTTCCCCCCACACCATTTATTTTATTTATCTATTTACTTACCCGTTCCTTCATTCATTCATCTCTCTTAAAGTGTCTGCTACAGGAAGTTCAGGCACAGTGTTTTGAGGTGCACTATCTTAAGTGGGGCTCCAGAGTTGAGGCACAGTGTTTTGAGGTGCACCATCTTAAGTGTGGCTCCAGAGTTGAGGCACAATGTTTTGAGGTGCACCATCTTAAGTGTGGCTCCAGAGTTGAGGCACAGTGTTTTGAGGTGCACCATCTTAAGTGTGGCTCCAGTCATTTCCTCACACTGGGACAAGGGGATTCCCACAAGCTTGACAAAGTCTAGGATGGACTTTGTTTTTCTTGTTCTGCTTTTAAAACTTATCTATTTTACTTTGCTCTTAGACTAGAGTTTTTCAGCTGTCAGCTATCTATTTTCATAACTGTTACACAGCTTTTCCTACTTTATTCCCTGGAGATTCTAACAGACTATGCCTGCATGACATCCACTGTCTTGAGTCCTATCTTTTCTTTTCTTTTTTTTTTTTTTGGTGTGTGTTTGTGTGTGTGTGTGTGTGTGTGTGTATCACAAAGTAAAGTAAAAAACATAAAGAACTATAAAGTAAACTTACAATAAAAGTCTCCAGTTCATTTTAAAATATCAAAAAATATTTTCAAATATAAAAAGTTATAAAAATATTTTTTAAAACTTTTTAAAATTCCCACAAACTGTTTCTTACATGTGCATGAAGAAAATGTTTTCTTCATATTCAAGTATATCTAAAACTACTTAAGTTCACTGGTTTTCATTTAATCTTGAAGCTTATGCCATATCACATGTGGATTGTCGTAGACATCGCTAGCTATTGTATGGACTATATATTTGGGCAGTCTGTTTTACCAATCCCTGTTGATGACTGTTAGGTTATTTCCAGTTTAATGTGATTGCTTGGCTTTGTATTTGTGGGTTTTGGGATGTTTGTTTGTTTTGTTTTTTAAGTATATAAGACCCTCAACACCTAAACTAATGAACTGATGGGGGTACATTTTCAGGTGTTGTTGGGTTGACTCATCTAGGCTCCCATCCAGTCACACTCCTCTGCACTACTTCTGTGCCCTCACCATTTAAACACTTTCTCACAACAAGCCAGAGTCGTTAGTTGTGAGAGCGTGCTATTAGAGCATGATGGGAATCCCCATTGGGCTTTGAAAAAAGTAAAATTTACACTTGTTCTTTCTATTAGAATGCTGTTTTCCTGGAATTGGGATGTGTCTCCTAAATAAGATCTCTTCTGGTCCATGCAAATAATGGCTTCATTTCTTTAGCCTGTTCACTTTGTTATTTTTATGAATATGACTTTAAAGAAGTCACATGCTGAATGGATACAATACTATGAAGCTCTGAGCTCTATCTCCTCCCTGTTCTCAGCCCTGCCCTTCCAAGATAGCCAGCCGTGCCACTCTGTAGCCCCTCTCACAATTACCTCCATGCCCCCAACAAATCAAATCAGATCTGGGGTCTTGACCTGTTGTGTTTTAGTCAGCTTTTCATTTGGATTTTAAAAAACAAAAATGCATATGTACTGGTTCTGGGGTCATAAATAACTATGAAGCTCTTTCTGTTTAATGATTATATAGTGTGCTACCCTGTGAGGAGCTGTGGTTAGGATGCTGCCACGTGGTAGTGTGGCGGGCTGTGGACATTATTGCCAACTGCGCTGACGTTGACGCTGTATGGATTGCTACCCCACAGACTAGATACTGAAAAGTGGAAGTGGGGGGGGGTCTTAAGTAGTGTGTGTTGAGGAGAGGTGTTTTGAATTTTTGGTTTTGGCTTAATAGTTACTATCAGATTTATTTCCTGGAGCTGTATAACAAACCTCGCTCACAAAAGCATGTATGGGTGCCCAGCTCGTTGGCTGCTTTACAGCCCTGGATGGCACCAGACTTTACGTTGTTTTCCACCGTCAATAAAATGGTCTCACATTCTTATTTTATTCCCCCTTACTAATGAGTTTGAGCAGTTTTCCCAATACTTAGTGTCTATATTTTATTTTACATTACCTGCCTGCCGTGCCCTCCTCCCTTATCTTTCCTTGTTCACTGCTCCCTCTCTCCCTTGGCCTCTTTCTCTCTCCCTTGGACTTCTTCTGTGGCGCTGGATGTGGTCCCCGAGTCATACACCTACAGTACTAATCAAGCCTCCCAGCAGCCCGCATCCCTAGTCTTCATTTGACTCTCTATGTATGATCTCCTAGGTGTAGAGCTGTTTTTAAGGGGTCTATATTTTCTCTTACGGTTTTCAGGTTTATATTAAGAAGCTTATAAAAATGTTCTAGGCCATCTTTTTATGAATATGTTTTTCTTATGTATACTTGCCATGCTCTTTTCCTGCGTGTGCGTGCGTGCATGCGTGCGTGCGTGTGTATATTTGGGTACCAAGATACTGAAGTAGTTTGTGTTCTCACTATGCCACTAGTCTTTTCCCACTATGCTCTGCCCCTTTGTCGTTAGGAAGTTCCCGTGTCTACGTGGCATCTGGCACTTTACTCCTCATTACGTTCTAGCACTTATTTGATTTGGGAAGGAGGTTTTGAAGTAATAAAGTAAATTACAGTTCTAAATATAACCTCAAGGAGCAGAAAGTGAAAGAAGCTCAGATGTTCGGCTTTCTGTAACAGAACAAGCAGAAGTGTGGCCCCGCTCCTCCTCCTCACTTCACAGGCCTGGAGCCATCTCCACGCCACCTCCCGTGCCTCTTCCGCCCCACAGCTGCCTGACACAGCTCGCTTGTGGTTTTTTAAGAACTCCAGAAACATGAAAGCCAGAGAGGTGGCTCAGCTGATGCCATGAGTTCAGTCCCTGGAGCTGATATATGCGTGTCCACATGAGGTACCATATGTTTGTAATCCTAGGACTCCTGTGGTGAGATGGGAAGTGGAGCCAGGAATGTTAGCCAGAAAGACGGCATCATGGTGGAAATAGATAGCCAAGTCGCAGAATTGTCTTCTGATCTCGACGCATGATACGGCACGCACACGTAAATGAAAAGAGTTACGGAAACATACATGCAGAATGCCTAACCCACAAGCAGCACTCGTTACTAGTATTGTGTTGTACAAAAAGATAGTCTTATAACTGTAGACTATATCTGGACCAAACATAAGCAGATAAATAAATCTCTTCCAAATGATCATATATACAAGATGGAAAAAAGTATCCAATATGCTAAATTTGAGATTCATACAAGTAAATTAGTCTGAAAAATTAACATAAACAGCATTTTGTCAAATTTGCCACTTCTAAAAATTTTCCTGTTTTTTATGTGTTGTTATTGTTGTTGTTTCCTCCATACTGCTAGGCATGTAGATTTAACACAAGTTTAAAAAATATATTTATTTGTGGGATAGATTTTACAGGGTATTAAACTTGGTGTTAGGGAATGTTCTGCCACTAAGTACATACCTAGCCCATGCTCAATTACTTTATCAGATAAATAGGGAACAGACAGATTTTTTTTAAATTTTTTATTAATTTATTCTTGTTACATCTCAATGGTTATCCCGTCCCTTGTATCCTCCCATCAGACAGATGTTTTATAAGAGCCATGAAAGATTAAGTTAAAATGGCTTTTTATGTAGCTACCAGCAGCATGGAGTGTCAGTGGAGACTGGGGGACAGCAAGGCTGAAATGGGTATCATTCTGCCTGTGGCTACACTGTGCTTGACCTTAAGCCATTGGTTCAGATGTGGCCTGGTTCTCTCCTGTCGCTCCAAGTCCCTGAAGGTAACTGACTGTGGCTCTAACGCCCTGGGTAGAAATCTGGGTCTTCTTAATCACATTTCTGTAGAAACCAAGGTGAGTTCCGAAAGTTTAGAAATGAATGATATAAGCTGTACTATAAAGTGACAGTAATTAAAACAGTATGGTACTGGCACAGCAACAGGCTGGTTGATCAGTGGAATCAAATCAAAGACCCAGATATGAATCCACACACATATGGTCACTTGATTTTTGACAAAGAAGCCAAATCTATTCAATGGAAAAAGGATAGCATCTTCAACAAATGATATTGGTCTAACTGGATGTCTATGTGTAAAAAAATGCAACTGAGCCTGGCATGGTGGCGCACGCCTTTAATCCCAGCACTTGGGAGGCAGAGGCAGGCGGATCGATGTGAGTTCGAGGCCAGCCTGGACTACAAAGTGAGTCCAAGACAGTCAAGGCTACACAGAGAGACCCTGTCTCGAAAAACCAAAAAAAAAAAAAAAAAAATGCAACTGGACCCATATTTGTCACCTTGCACAAAACTTAAATCCAAGTGGATCAAAGACCTCAACATAAAACCAGAGACACTAAGTCAGATAGAAGAAACCTACAGACTGGGAAAAGATCTTCACCAACCCTACATCTGACAAAGGTCTCATATCCAAAATATATAAAGAACTCAGGAAATTAAACACCACCAAACCAAATAACCCAGTTGAGAAATGGGGCTTGGAACTAAACAGAGAATTCTCAACAGAGGAATATCAAATGGCTGAGAAACACTTAAGGAAATGCTCAACCTTCTTAGTCATCAGGGAAAAGCAAATCAGAACAACTCTGAGATTCCATCTTACACCCAGCAGATAAAGAAACTGTGGTACATTTACACTATGGAATACTACTCAGCTATTAAAAACAAGGAATTCCCGAAATTTATGGACAAATGGATTGAACTAGAAATGATCATAATGAGTGAGTTAACCCAGAAGCAGAAAGACTCAAATGGTATATACTCACTTATATCTGCATACTAGCCCAAGGGGCATGTCCCATGAAAGTCTTCACTAACCAGGAAACTGGTACAGAGGGGAGGACATCCTATTGGGACTCTAGATGAGAGATTGCTGGGAGAATGGCAAAGTTGAAGGATCCAGAGGATCCTAGAAACCTACAAGAAGAACATTATGATAGGTAGATTTGGGCCCAGGGGTCCCGCTCAAACTATGGCACCAGCCAAGGACAATACAGGCCGTAAACTTCAAACCCCTACCCAGATCTAGCCAATGGACAGGACATTCTCCACAGTTGAGTGGAGAGTGGGGTCTGACTTTCACACATACTCTGGTGCCTCATATTTGGCCAAGTCCCCTGAATGGGGAGACCTGGTAGCACTCAGAGGAAGGATAGCAGGCTACCCAGAAGAGACTTGATACCCTATGAGCATATACAGGGGGAGGAAGTCCCCCTCAGTCACAGTCATAGGGGAGGGGAATAAGGGGAAACTGGGAGGGAGGGAGGAATGGGAGGATACAAGGGATGGGATAACAATAGAGATGTAATATGAATAAATTAATAAAATTTTAAAGAGAAGAAAATTAAAGGAATACAAATAAGAAAAGAAAAAGAAATGAATGATATTCTTAATGAAGTTACGTGTATAAAGTGAACCATTTGCAAGAGTCATTTCTTATGCCCAGGAACAAGTCTTGACAGAGGTTTAACATGCCAGGGCAGAACTAGCTCATACACAGTCTGTGGAGCAGAAGAAACACTTATGAAAGCGACTCTCATGGGGTCATAAGAAAACATACTCGAGATATCTACTTTTCTTTCTATTATTTTCCTTGTTAATAACCAATTTTTTTTAAAACTAGCCTCCTAGTGCTATTTTTAAGATTTCATAAAGAAAGGTTAGGTTTAGTCATTTTTATCATACTATTTTCATATTTTTGACTATGTATAAAAATATTCTATGTAGAGAAAATAGGAGATCAGACATGTATTCTTCAAAGTACTCCATTTCAGCAAATGACGATCTATGTGCATTATTGTCATGTGCTGTGTGGTCAGTTCACTCCAGATGCCATCTAACACTAGAGGACATGTATCCTGCATTCTTGTTTGTTTGTTGTTTGTTTTTGGAGACAGGGTCTCACAATGTAACTGTGGCTGGCTTGGAACTCACTATGTAGACCAGGCTGGCCTCAAACTCATAGAGATCAGCCTGTCTCTGCATCCCAAGTGCTGAAATTAAGGTGTGCATCGTCATATCTGATATACCATGCATCTTAATAGTTTTGAAGCACATATATGGTAGGAAGTCAAGCGAAGTTACTAGTCATAATCTCTTAATACGAGATTCAAGGAAATAGCTAATCAACAATGATGTGACACTTTAAAGAAAAGAACAACATGCTCTAGGCGACAGTTCTCCCAAGCCGCTACTGTAGTGGAAGCTCATAGTATCAGCTGTCAGGTCACACCGACTCCAAGTACTCACTGTCCCCATGACACATGGCCTCAGCATTTATTTCACAACAGCACTCTCCAAATGTAAAGAATTTTAACCATGCTGGGAAAACCTCAAGTAGTAAGAGATTTTTAGTAGAACTATTGATTTTTTTTTTTAATGCACACATACTTTTTATATAGTACATAGATAGATACCTTTTTAAGAGGTAAGCTAAATGAAAATAAGAAGGCATTGCTAGTTCAACATATGAGTTGCAAAGGATACAGAGAGCTGAGGGAGTTGGATGGTTAATGACAGATAAATGCAGCGGGCAGAAGAAGGGACAGTGAACAGCGCCTCTTAAATTGGGGACAGTGCACACTGCCTCTGAAACTATGCACTCAACAACAAAGCCTTAACTCTGAGAACCTGGCAGCTAATTTGTTAAGAGTCAGTGAACTGTCAGGCAACCAACATCCACCCCCACTTTTGTCTGTGTTCTCTAACTTCAGACAAAAGTAGAAACTAGTTTTATACACAAACCTTTTTGTTCAAATGTCTTTGCTGCCTTTTAAGGAGATGTATTTTAAATGCTTTAAGGACCCCAAAAAGGATCATTCATAAGATATTATCCAGGCTTTTATATAAAATACTTACAAATAAATAAATTGCAGAGATTTTGCACTAACCCTACATGCTACATAAAATGATGACTGAATTGAACAGATGTCATGGCCAAGGCTGTACTGTGGGATGAACAGAGGGCAGTAGGCGTTCACAGGAGTGTCGTGTTTCAGAAGTGTGGAAGACATAGTGAAGAGCCCTGAGTGATAAGTTTAGGAAATCATGAATGGTCTCACGTAGGTGCCTACACCTCACTGCCAAGAGAGTATCTACTAATGTCCTGGGGACCCTTGTGGTTATTATTTGGGAACGACAGTGTTAGTTTTTCAAGTCTGTCTTATTATTATTATTATTATTATTATTATTATTATTATTATTATTATTATTTACTTTTAACAGAGAGAAGTAGTTAGTGCAAAGGGATAGGGCTTGTGTTTCTATTAATTAATTAATTAATTAATTAATTATATTTCTGTAACTATGCACTAGGTGAGGGACTACTACATAGACCTTAAACTATGATAGACAATTTGGACACTGGGTCCCCTCTATGGTACTAGCTGACACTGAGAGGCTGAGAAACCCCAAAACAGTTTGTAAATATAGATACTTTAGTTAGTGCCACTTAGATTAGAAAATAATATTTAGACTCATTGCAGTGAACATTTGCAAATAAAGCTGCTTGGACAAAAAGGTGTGACACACCATGACATACCACAGCTTCCCCAATATGATGGTTTTGGTGGTGGTGGTGGTGGTGGCGGTGGTGGTGGTGGTGGTGGTGGTGGTGGAGGTGGAGGTGGTGGTGTTTTGTTTTCTTTGGGGGGCAGGGTTGCAAGGGCAGAGGGTAGATATGGCGGCATGAGGAGATGAGTTGGGTTGGGGTACATGATGTGAAATTCACAAAGAATCAATAAAAAGGTGTGGTTTTTAAATAATTTTTAGATTTTACAGAATTTCTCAGTGGTTTTTGGTTGTCCAGTATTTGAGATCCAGCCAAGTGCCTTCTTCCAGCTGGTAAAGTGTATTATAAAATCAGCTTAAAAACAAGACTTACAAAGATAGTATGTCTTCAATTCATTGATCTTTTGAATATAGGGAAGATGGGGGTACCTTCATATAATATGTCATCAGAATGGGACATATGTTGCCTAGTGCCTTGAATATTAAAAGCCTACTTAGAACCCAGAATATTAATGACTTCGGTGCCTGGAATGGTACCGTATTGTTAAAAGGAGACAAAGTAAAGCATCATTAGTGAAAAGCCAGCATGGGTCACAGAAGAAGGAAACAGGAGCCCTGAGGTCAGCGTGACGTGTCTTCAGATGGGAACGGTGTAAGCATTATATGAGAAGAGATATTAAAGAACACAGAGAGAGAGGAGAGCAAGAAGCTGTAGGAGGCCACCAGGCCCGGAGACAGAAGTCTTGGCTAGGAGAGGAACTCTCTCCACTAAGCCTGGAAGAAAACTGGCAGTGCCTGCGACTGTGAAACCAGAAGGTGGAGACTTCATTGGTGGCTGAACAGCAGAACCTGCTGCTTTCTTTGCTGTCAGCGCCACTGTCATAGTAACCGCTACAGCTTCTCCTGTGGTCAGAAGGCAGAGCTAGAAGTACACACAGGATGGTGATGCAGGTGGGTGGTGAGGTGGAATGGCTCCTGCCTCAAAGCACAGTGAACCTTGACACACGCAAGTAGTAAATTTATGGCCTTTACCAGTAGAGAAAAGAAGAGATTGTAAGAGGGAGTGTGGTTTCCAGGTCTGCTGACTGGACGGTTACATAACACGCTGGTGACGAGGAATACTATGAACACTTTATGCTAATGAGCAGAGCCTGTGAGGTGCCAAGAGAGCACCCTCCCTCTGGAAGGCTCCTCAGTGTTGGGCGTGGAGGAATACCAGAGTTGTAGGGAAAAGAGTATTTTTAGGAGAGAACTCCATTACAGTTAAAGCCTCGTGGGTATTCTTAGTAACCCAGAGGTGGGAATATTCTGGGCAAGAGATGAACAGCTTGTAAAGCAGCTTTGGAAAGCAGAATAAGACTTCTTTCCACAGGGCACGGGTGGGATGGGCCAGGGGATGCAGCACGAAGACCCTCAGAGAGGATTTGACGAGGGTGAGAGAGTAGGTACCCACAGGAGGTGAAGTCTGCCCTGATTTTAGGGGCAACACTGGACAGAGTCTCTGAAGCTGAGAACCGGAGTGCAGCTATTTCTGCATTTCAGAGGAGGTGGGGTGGCAGCATCTAGTGCTAGATGCTCAGGGAGCCAGGGGGAGGTGAGGTAGCCCCAGATGTGGCTGCACGGAATCCCTAGTGTTGCTGTTTGAAAGAACATGGAAGTCACTTTCAGGAGGAAAAGAGAACTCAAACGTGGGAGTTCAACAAAGGTGTAGCCCTAACAAGGAAGAAAAACAGCAGGCTACATGAACTTTCAAGAACAGATAGGTGTGTTATTTAAAAAAGAAAAGAGAAGAAATATCAGAAAATATTTTCTTTGGGACAAACCCAGTGTATGAACTAAAACCTAACCAAGCCACTGATGGTTTATTACTGTGGAATTCTTCATGACTATGGCTCAGAAAAATAAAGAGAAAACATGAACAAAACAGTCAGTATACTGTAGGTCCAATATGTGAATCTTTTTTTTCCACCTAAATGGAACAAATTGACTGAATAAAGCCATTACACTACATTACTGAGCTGAGCCAGAAAGGAAGGGCGGGTCACAGAGATGGAAACAGAAATGAAGCATCTTGGGCTGTGCAGTAAAGCCTGCATTTTCCCTGCAGGTGGCCTCCAGAGAGGTAGGGGATGGGGCTCGCCTAGGAGATATCCCTGTGTGTGCTTGCATTGAGGGCTTGGCTCTCCTAACGGTAATAATTTGGGAGGTTCGGGAAGCTTGAGGTGGAATCTGGCAGGAGGAAATCAGTCACTTGTATCCTTGGGGTATCTCACCCTGGCCCCTCTCTGTCTCTTTGTCTCTGCTTTCTGGCTGCTATGAGATGCCTGTTTCCCATAGAAGACAGGCCTGTGCAGTTGCAATAAGGAGGAATTTTTCCCCTGAGAAATTTTGAAATTCTTGGGAAATTCAAAAACCTAAATGGCCAGTACACATAGGAAGTATATGTCGGTTATTGAGGGAACGCAAACGAAAGCATAAGCAAGGTGGACTCCCACGGAGGAGGAGGGAGACCTACTGTGATGCAGTGAATGTAGGGGCAGAGGGCACCTGTACTGCACCTGTAATCCAGCAGTCATTGTGAAATAAAATTAATAGTGTGTGTACCTTTAAGTGTCTTAATTCCTTTCTGAGACTGTTCTGGAGAAGTGTGGCTCATATACACAAGGTTTAATCAAGATTGTTTGTTTTACAGAATGCTTACAATTGCATAAGCAATTAGAACCAGCTCATGGTCCATCATGATGCGACCATGAATACGTATATGCTACTGTCATAAAACGGGATCTTACTGATCGCTGGAAATTAATGAGCAAGAGCTACCCATACTGATAACTCAGTCTTACTACATTGAGAGCAATCTGCAAACAAACTGCACAGTAGGCTATTTACGTAAATTCACATATGTAGAAGCAATAACATGAAATATTCACAAGACTAGTACACAGCAGACCCAAGGCACTGATTTCCTCTGCCAAGGGATGAAGAGGGAAGAGTAGGATCCGGCGGGAAACCAGGGGCTGTTGTTCTTTAACATAAATTAACATTTTACCTCTTAAGACAGCTGAAGCAGACAGGCAGAAGGGTGAGGCCTGTGGTAGCAGGCCTGCCACTCACTTTCACAGTGAGTGTTCACTCATTGCTTTAGTGTCTGTACCTTTCCTGTGTACCCAAAGGAGCTCACAGTATTCAGAACCTAAGAAAAAGAAACTTCTATCACTGTGGAAAAGAAGCCAACACGAGCCTGGCTAAGGTGGGGCTCGTGGAGCGAGCTTTCTGTGCCCTTCAGGGCCTGCGTGAAGGGAAGGATCAGCAGGAACGGTATCAGCCTCAGCGCAGACTGACAAAGCCCTAGCCAAGCCCAGAAGGAAGGCTCCCTAGGCCCAGCCTTTCCAGGCCTCCTTAGTCAGCGGCAGGGGGAGGCCTAGGCAGCTGGTGTACCCGTGAACAAGGGAGTTGGTTCTTGGTGCCTTGGCAGCTCCTGAGCGAGCCAGGGTAGTGAGTGAGCCCTTGCTGGTCCTTGGCAGGAATGTCCACCATGCGTCAGCATTATCAAGACACTACATAAGTTCTATTGCCCTGAGGCTCCCTCTGTCTTTATCAGTGAATTTATGCCTGGAATGAAATTAAGTTTATGATGCATGCACTGACTATCTTTTAGAGCATATTGGTACAATCACTTCTTTTTATAAGGTTGTGCTTTATTTGCTGAACTCTGAGGATAGTCACATGCTATGACCGGAAGTTCTCTTCATTTTTCATCTCCTTTTTGTTCTCCCCACTTAATGTAAATGGCCAGTTCTAAATACTGGTAAGAGACAAGTCTTTACATTCTTATGTTTGGAGGGTGAAATATAGAAGGGATAGCGCTGCCTAAGTATCTTAATGAGTGTTGCTTTAGGAATCACTGGATGTGTTCTTGTATGACTACATAATGCTACTTCCACATCAGCGAGTCAAAGGATGCAATAGGGACAGAATTACCAAATGCTGAAAACTTGCTCCTCCATCTGGGTACCAGTCACATATCATGCTAGACTTATATTCCGTAGAAATAACATTTGTCAATAAATAAAACAAAAATACATTTTATCTGAAAATGTCCAGAGTTGTTAGTAACAGTTGCAGGTCCCCACTGTCCAGCTTCCTGGTGCCCTGATGAAGTCTTGCTAATGAGTCCTGTGGACACATCAGTAGGGTAGTTTTGATAAGTTGCTGAGTAATGTTCAATAGTATGGACTCTGATACTGCGAGAGATATAATATAGACTTTACTCTGTTCATTAGGATGTTAAAGCAACTGCCTAACGTTTGCACTGAATGCATGGTGTTCCAGCATGTATTCACAGGCCTTCAAAGCATTACACACTGGGTATTTCTGAGGTGCTTCTAGTGACACACAGACTGATGCTCCTAATTAAGCAGAAAAGGACTTCATTTAGTCTTGACTTTTCACACTTGTAGCAAAGACAGGAGAGCAAAGCCAGAGTCCCAGCTTTCAGAACAACTTACAAACTTCCCCAGATACGTGGTCAAAGTGTTGATGCAGCCCTAGGCTGACACAGCTTGTTTAGAAGGGAGCTGGTTTCTGTTTGAAGAACTTGACCTTGAGACCAGACTCCTACCACAAGTAGGCAGAATTGAGGGGGCGGAGCCTCCTGCTTCCTGGAGCCAGTCTGCAGGTGAACATGAGTCACTGTCTGGCCTGAGCACATCTTAGGCCAAGGCAAAGTCACTTGCCTCTGGCTCCGAGTAGGGAATTATGAGGAACTATGCCTTGTTCCTAACTCCAGGTAGAAACTTCCTCTACAGTCCCTTGAAAGATTGTTTCCAAGGTCATAAAAGATGCCACAAATACAACTTAAAGATCTATCATAATAGAATTTTTTTCTATAAAGTGGAGAATCATACCAGCCTCAATCCCTACTTGTCATTGGGAACAATGTGTAAAAGCCATATCACAAATACTTGGAGTCTCCCTAGACTAGCTTGATTCAAATAGCCAGTGTTGTGGGGAAAGCTCTATCTAATAAAAGAATAGATATCACCAACACACACACACACACACACACACACACACACACACAGCCAAAAGAAAAATAACTCTGAAACGTTGTTAGGAGGAAGTGATGCTGATTCCTGAGGTGTTCTCAGCGTGGTTCTGAACAGCGCAGTGTGGACCCACCTGGACTGCACTGCCGCACTTCCCTGCTGCAGTCATAGTTGAACACTGTAAACCAGCTGCTGTTCTTCTCTGCCTCGTCCAGTGAGCCTGCACCAAATTCCCTAGGAAAGGATCTCGTATCAGAAAGTGATGAGCAGTGAAGGGTCATTACTCTGGATCACTCCCTTTGTGCACAGAAACTATTTTCCTCAGTCCCACTCTTGACACTTGGGGTTAGTTCCCCGTGTTGTGGGTCTTCTGTTCCAAAAGTCCTTGACAAGTTACAGCAATTCATGTTTTAAATCTGGGTCTTCGGTCCCTTCTGGATTGATTGCTGTACACGGTGAGAAAGATAAGAATCTAACTTCAGGGAGAACCCAGTTTTCATAGCACTATTTGTTGGATAGGCTACCCCACCCCATGCCCCCAAGTATATTTTTGCTCCTTTGTCAAAAATTCTGTGAACTTAACTTTGCTATTTCCAGCTCTTCTGTTCCGTTCCATTGGCCTGCCTGTGTACTTCTGTGCCAGCCCCAGACTGCCTCCATCACTATAGCTCTGTGGTATAATTTGAGGGTGGGTGTTGTAATACCTCCAGTACTATTCTTACTCCCTAGGATTGCTTTGGCTGTTTGTGGTCTTTTATGGGTCTATATGAATTCATGTATTATTTTTCCTAAATCATTGAAATATAGCATGGCAAATTTAGTGGTATATATTAATTTTGGTAGCACAGACATTTTCATAATATTAATTTTCCCCACCTAGAAACATGGAAAATTTTTTCTATTGTCTAGTATCTCTGGTGATTTTGCTTTTTGTTATCTTGGGATTTTCATTATAGAAGTATTTCATTTCTTTGTTTGGCTATATTTTTAAACACTCAATTTTTAACTTAATTTAATTTTAATGGGTTTGATGGCACTTGCCTTTAATCCCTGGACTTCAGAGGCTGAGGCAGGAAAAGATCTAGAGAGTTCCAGGCCATCCTGATCTACATATCACACTCCAGACCAGGCAGGGCTACATGGTGAGATAATGAGACCCTGTCCCTGGCAGCTCCCCCACCCTCCCACCAAAAAAACCAAATCAAACCAAACAAACAAACAAAAAAAACTTAAATTGGAGGTTAGTACAGCAGCAAAGGAAGCCATGAGCACAGTTAAAGTGCTCAATGTCCCTAAGTATCAGAGAAATACAAATTAGAACTACTCTAAGATTCTACCTCACCCTCATCAGAATGGCTATAAATAAATCTGACCGCAAATGGCGGAGAAGATGTGGAGAGAAAGCAACCCTTATCCAATGCTGATGGGAGCGCAAATGAATACAGTCATTGTGGAAATCAATTTGGAGATTTCTCAAAAACACAAACACAAAACAAAAACTAAAAATAGAACTACTGTGTTCCAGCTGTGCATCTACCCAAAGAACTCCATACTCTAACACTATAAGATATTTGCACCCCCTTGTTCATTGATGTTTTATTTACAGTAACAAAGGATTGGAATCAACCTAGCTGTCCATCAACAGATGGATGAATAATGAAAATTTTATGTATATGTGTATATATGAATACTACTCTGTTGTAAAGAAAAATGAAAACTATGCAGGAAAATGAAATTTAAAATTTACAGGCAAATGGATGAACTTAGAATATATAATATTATGCAAGGTCACACAATCACAGAAAGAAAAAAACAGCATGTGCTCTTATTCAGAATCTGGACAATAATATATGAATACATAAACATGTACATTGTGCGTATAGTATACATGAATAAAGAAAGCAAAAAAGCTAAATATAAGAAAATGCAGAAGGGCTGAAAGCAGGTAATAGGTACAAGTCATGAAAAGTATTAAAGGCAATTGGTTTTCTTTTTCTAATTCTGTTGTGAGATTTTTTGGTAGATAAGTGCTTGAAATTTATTCAATACTGAAAGTATAAATTTAAATGTGAGGCTCTAGCTTCCATCCCAACTGTATAAAAGTCCACTGCATTATATATAGGCTTTAGATTTGGTTAATATTGGTGTGTGATATTTTTATTTATTTTCAAGTTTTTATACTAAAGGTTACAAAATTAGTAATACATATAACTATTCTTAGAACAGTGCGTGGAATTTACAAAGCCAGTGCGCTGTCAGGTAGTTACTGCAGGGAGTTGCTGACATACGTAAGGTTTATGACAAACATTAACCTAGCCATAATTATTCTTTTAGTATTCGGTTGCCTGTTCTTTTGAACTAACAGTCACTGTCAAGTTAAACTGCTTACAGCTGGATAGACGTATAGGCACATGTTACAGTACACAGGACCTGGATATATTTTTGCAGATGTTAATTCTAACTTAAAGCTTCAGCAAGTGATGTGTCGGATTTGATTTTCTCGTGTTTTATAGAACAGTGTGCTCTTTTTTTAATCAAGTTCTATCAAGCTAACAGTAAGAGATGTACAAATACAGTTTAACCACTTAATAACCAAATTAGTTTGCATTCTGATGTAGCATAAAGAGTATTTCTCTAGATAGTTTTTCTTACTTCTCAATACAAGTTCGGAGTCCATGGCATAAGCATATTCTTTTTATTTGTTTGTATCCCTCTGCGAAGTCGCAACATGAATACATTGTAAATAGAGTGAACATTTTTGGTTATATGACAGAATAAAGATAGCCACACACTTCCTGTGGGGTCCGAGTGTTTCCCTGGTGCAGTGACTTATAGGAAATGTGGCACCATGGTACCCGTCATGTCCCAACATGCAGTACATGAGAAGAGATATCAAAAGTAGCCATTGAGGAAGAAGGACTCAGGATGGTTGGGCAACATGTAAACAGCATGCGAAAGTACTGTTTAAAGCCTTGAGTAGAATTGAAGCCAAAGAGGGAGCGTAAGCATCTACACGCTGAGACTCGAGTATTCTCAACTCAGACACCCACATGTCTGCAGGTTCATCCCCTGGAATTGCATAACGCCTCACTGTAGCTCTATGTGATGGGTATGTTCCTGTGTTTCCTGTGACAAACATTAACTCGTATCTGCCCGAGCAGCCAACCTGGTCGCCTTATATGCCTTTTATTTCCTTGACCCCCAGGAGCTTCAGTTTCAACGACTCACCCGAGAACTGGAAGTGGAAAGGCAGATTGTTGCCAGTCAGCTAGAAAGATGTAGGCTTGGAGCAGAATCGCCAAGCATCGCCAGCACCAGGTACAGGGCCAGTGGCTCTATCTTTATGCACCCAAATTACATGTCCTCATAAGTTAACAGGGCTGTGCGACTCGTCCTGTAGAATGCTGTTCCTGGTAACTTCCATTCTGATTTTGACACCAAAATGTCTATTTATTTGACTTGTGAGAAGCTGCTGACAGCATTGATTATCCTTCAGTCCTGTGCTGAAGTAATTGATACAGCATTGGTAAGCTCATGTGGCAGAAGAGGAAATCTGATGTCTTGCATGCACACCATTGATGGGCGCAGCACAGTTAATGGCTACCTGGTAAATCAAGTTGGCTGGTGCTTGGGCAACGTGGAATAGATTTTTTCAAACTAAGAAATATTTCTTTCTAAGTGGTATGGTTTAGTTGGCCTTTAGAAATGCCTTCAATTTACAATTTAGTTTTTCTAAAATCTATGTAACTGCTGTATACATGGATTACTCTATAAAATAACCAGTGTTCAAGTGTGGTAAGTACAGAATGAGTTTAAGGTAGTCTAATATAGCAGTTAACAAATTGGGGATTTAATTGAAGGAACACATTAATCACAATTGTTGTTTTTTATTTAAATGGCCTCTTCTCCTCTTTAAGAATATCACAGTTGTATAAATCACCATGTGTTAAATCACTGCTTACCTGCAGACCTGCTTCTTAAAAATTATGTGTTACTAGATCTTATTATTTGCATCTTAAAGCTTGATGTGTGTGTGCTTCGCACTGCACCGCAATTGCATCAGTTTATTCTCCTCCGTTTCTTCTGTGGCTCATTGGAGACAACATCTTTTTGCTGAATAAGATGCTGCTTGTAGCTTCTCTTTTCTAGTGTGTGGTTGGTATGGTCTTTAAACTCTTAGACTTGGTTTGCACAAATGTTTCAGCCTTGGGTGACGTGGCATAAATCATATAAATAAAGCCAATAGGACTGCTTAAAGATATAAAAGTAGGTGATCATATTTTTTTTAATATTATGGGAAGTCTTTTCTTTCTTTTTGAAAACCTGTTTATTTATGTTGAGTGTGTTGTTTTGTGAGCGCTCATGCCATGGTGTGCACAGGGAGATCAGAACAACTTGCAGAAACAGGTTCCTTCCTTTAGCTATATGTGTCTCAGGGGGCGAAGTCAGGCCATTAACTTTACCCACTGAGCCATCTTGTTGGTTTAGGCAGGCTTTTATACTAAGAAATGTATACACAGGCAAAGTGTAATATTATAAATGTCTAACTATGTCTTTTGGTAGCCAATGAAATAATTTGCCACAGAAGGGAACATTATAAAAGAAGAAAATCAATTCCGCTCAGTAGTTTTTTGAAGGTATCAATAGTTTAGCATTAAAAAGGGAAGTCTACAAATTCAGGAATATGATACTATGTGTGTTTTCAAAAAGAATAAGCCAGATGAATAGAAAAATAGAATTTTATATTACTAAGAAAATTAATCCATCATGTGAGAGGCTGGGCAGGACGCCTGGCCCTGGCGATAGCTGACTCAGAAAAATCAGATTTATCCTGTTAAACTTATAGAAATAATTTCCATGTCAATTATAAAAGTTGATATTTAGAGAAAATGGGAGAAAAAAAAAGGGGAGGGGAAAACCACTAAGCTTTGATCTGCCTTTGCTGGAAGCTGGAAGCTGGGGAGTTACCAGATCCCAAGATAAGCATGCACAGTTTGGTGCATTTGAATTTGGTTATCTCATTAAGTTGTATCCTTCAAAGGGCTACACGGAAGGCAAACACCATACTCATGCAGTGGGTTTGGAGTCTAATTGTAACTCTCCGCATTATTCAGGAATCCGTGTCTTTGCAACTGTCACCTGTAGAGATGAGCTCACAGTCAGATTTTGTAAAACACAAACCCCTAGTGGAATTTTTCACTGTGTACCCTGTTACAGAAACGGCCCCTTGTGATGGCCCCTTCACAGGAGCTGTGGCCTGTTGAGAGGTCCCAGAGCACCAAAGTAACACAGACACAAGAAGGGATGCACCGGGTGGGAGGGGTGCGGTTTTATATGCTACACCATGTTCTAAGTTTTTAATGTTCGCATTAAAATGTTTCTTGCGGAGGAGGGGGGGCTTGACAATGAGTAAAATATTAGTAAACAGTATCCATCCAGTTTCTAACTCCCCAAACTAGAAGCCATTGGAGAAACTTTGAAAGGCATGCATGGTACAAAGGATGCTCACTGCAATGATGTTGGCAAAAGCCAAACAATTAATAGAACTTGAGGGGCAGACGTATCTCTGTGAGTTTAAAGCCAATCTGTTCTACAAACCAAGTCCAGGACAGCCAAAACTAGACAAGAAACCCTGTCTTGGGAAACAAAAATAGATAGATGGATGGATGATAGACAGACAGACAGACAGACAGACAGACAGACAGACAGACTTAATTGTCCACCAGGATAGAAGTAGGAAATGAACTATAAATAGACAGTCTAGAATAGTTAAAATGAGATACATATATCAACATGAACATGTTTTCAAAGCAGACTTGCCTGGGATATGACAAAAAAGCCAAACAAGAAGAAGAACCAAAGGAAAACATATAGATACAGAAATACACACATTTGCACATACAGGAATCCCATAAAAATCCCAAACCACAAGTCATAATATGTATCAAAGGGACCCGTAAGAGTTTTGGTTTTTGTTTAGTTTTATTGTTTTGTTTTTGTTTTTGTTTTTTGTTTGTTTGTTTGTTTGTTTGTTTGTTTTCCTAAGACAGGATTTCTCTGTGTTGCCTTGGCTGTCCTGGACTCATTTTGTAGACCATGCTGGCCTCAAACTCATAGCGATCCACCAGCCTCTGCCTCCTGAGTGCTGGGATGAAAGGCATGTGCCACCACGCCCAGCAAGGGTTTTGGGGTTTTGTTTATTTGGTTGGTTTGGTTTTAAAGCCCTGATTTAATATTATGAGACAATGAACCTTTAAAGATGTCATTGATTTCATTTTGTGTTGGCCATCTACTCCTGGGCATGGAGCTTACGCTTTAAAGTGGTTTGTTTCCCAAGTGAGACTCTCTTTGAGAAAACTAATTTTTCATTTGCAAGTGGTTATCAACTGGAGACAGCTTCTGGGTTAGGAATGGGGGCATGTGTCCACTTCTCCTTTCAGTTCTAGGACCCCATCTGGTACAGACCTATGCAGGCCCTATGCATGCTGCCACAGTCTCTGAGTTGGTATGTCCACCAGCCCTGTTGTGTCTAGAAAGCCTTGATTCCTTGGTGTGCTTCATCCCCTCTGATTCTTAGGGTCTTTCTGCCTCCTCTTCCAGAGTTCTCTGAGCCCTGAGGGGAGGGATTTGATTGAGACATCCTGTTTAGGGCTGAATGTCCCAAAGATCTCTCTTTGTGTAAGGTCTGGCTGTGGGTCTCTGTTCATTACCATCTGCTGTAGGGGAGGCTTCTCTGAAGATGGCTGAGCAAGATGCAGATCTATAAGTATAGCAGAACGTTGTTAGGAGTCATTTTATTGCTACGTTCCTTTCATATAAAAGTAATAATTTGGTTTCCCACCAGGTCCCTGGTCTATACTACCTAGGCTACCCAAGCAGTGCTGGATATGGGTTCTATATCATGGAGTGGGACTTAAATCAGATACTGGTTGTTCCTCCCATAAGCTTTGTACCACTATTGTACCAGCATATCTTGTAGATTGAAGGGTTTGTAGCTGGATTGGTGTTTACTTGTCTCCTTTAGTAGTGTACAGAGTACCTTCCAGCACCATGAATACTAGACCATAGTGGTAAAGACTCTCGGTAGGTACCAGCTCGACTTCTCCACGTTCAATGAATTGTATAGGTGTTGTCTTCCGCAATAGGGCCTTACTCTAAGTTTGTGAAGAGCTGGCAATAGCCAGATTGTTTGGGGGTTCCATCCATGGGACCCCTTTAGCCAACAATTCAATTATATGTAACCCATTCTTGCTACTGGAAGCTTCATTTTGTGATGAGATGTCCACCTGTGTCTCTGTCTTTCCCACTACTTGGAGATTTCACTTAGATCACCTTCATATATGTATATATTATAGAAAGTTTCTACTTTGTTAGGTTTCCATACAACCCTTCAAATAGACCTTAGTCTTAGCTGTTCCTCCCTGTGGTCTCTCTCTTGCCCTACTTTTTCCTCTCCTCCCTGTTTATTCTCCCACTACAGGCCCTCCTCTTTGTCTATCCATAACTATCTATTCTATTTCCCTTCCTAGGGAGGTCCACCCCCTACCCCAGTCCTCTACTGTCTACCAAACCTCTGTGGTTATATGGATTGTAGCCAGCTTATCAGTGACGTAACAGCTAACATCCTCATGTAAGTGAATACATACAGCATTTGTCTTTCTGCATCCGATTATCTCACTTAGGATGTTTTATTTGTTTGATTGATTGTTTGTTTTCTAGTTACATCCATTTACTTCCACATTCCATTATTTCATTATTTATGGCTAAGTAGTAGTCCATTGTATACATTTTCTTTATCCATTCATCTGCTGACAGACATCTAGGTTGTTTCCAGTTTGTGGCTATTGAGAACTGAGCAGCAATGACCCTGGTTGAGCATGTGTCTCTTCTGTAGTACAATGAAGCGTCCTTTGGGTATATGCCCGAGAATGCTATAGCAGGATCTTGGCATAGATTGAACCCCTCTTTCTGATTTCCATAGTGGCTCTATGAGTTTGCGCTCCCACCCGCAATAGATGAGTGTTGCCCTCACTCCACATCCCCACTAGCATGAGCTGTCATTTGTTTTGTTGATCTTAGCCATTCTGATGGCTGTAAGGTGTAATCTCAAAGTTGTGCATTGCATTTCCCTGATGACTAAGGATGTTGAACATCTCTTTAAATTCTCTCAGCCATTTGAATTTTCTCTTTTGAAAATTCTGTTTAGATCTGCACCCCATTTTTAATTGCATTATTTGTTTTCTTGGTAGCTAAGGTTTTTTGTTTGTCCTTCTTTTTGGTTCTTTAGATCGTTTTGATGTTAGTTCTCTATTGTGTAGCTGATAAAACATCTTTTCCCATTGTACAGGCTGCCACTTTGTCCGAATGGTACTGTCTTTTGCCATGGAAAAGCTTTTCAGTTTCATGAGGTCCCATTAATTAATTGTCTTAGAGCCTGTGCTATCAGTATTTTGTTCAGAAAGTTTTTTCCTATACAGATTATTAAACTTGAAATTGTTCATTAGTGAACTCGTGATAAAAGATCATAAAAAATATTTTTGAATGACACCAATTTAAGAAAGTAATACCTCTTCCAAGGAAGGAAGAAAGAAGTCATCATGAGCTAAGCTTTGGCCAAATCTGTAAAATTATATTTAACAGGGCCATCTGGAACAAACATGACAAAATGTTAACATCTGTTGAGTGAGGATGTGTTTGTTATTTGCATGGCCAGTAAACTTTAATTTTTAAAATATTAATTAAGGCTATATAATTGATCTAATTCTATAGATTTGTTTTAAAATCTATAAAATATGTATTCTAGGTAATAAAATAATTACTATCAATGAATTTTATTCTTTATTTTGTATGTGCTTTATGCTTGGTTCCCTCTGCCTGAAGTCAAAGCCAGCACATCACTAGGGCTTCATCCATTCACACAGGTAGTGCTGGCCCTTGGCTGTGGGGAAGGAGCCTCATTAGGACATCCATAGGATGCTGAGACGGTCGGTGTAAAACAGAATGAGAAGAATCTAAGCAGCCAAAAAGAATGAGTTACAAGACTGATAGAGTTACAACCAGGGACAAGGTTCTTCATTCCATGAACTCACTCAGATGTCCTCTCAAGTCAGACCCCCTTGTGTTCCCGACGCCCCAACTGCTAACCCCTTTCCATAGCCTCTCCCAAGGTCCTCGGGGAAAGTGGTTTCCCTTCAAATAAACTCATAACTGTGGGCCTGTGTTAGCCCACTGTGAAGTGGTGAGGCCCAACCACTGCACACCCACTGGCTCAGCAGCCCTGCTTCCACCCAAATGTGCATTAAACGCATCATGGACCTTACTGAGAGACAGCAGCTCATTGGAGGTGGCTTTGCAGGTTCTTCACGCACTCTCCTTGGTGTCTGCCTTCCCCACAACTTATGTTGCTCTCCAGAGGACCCACAGTGCAGTCGGCAGAGTTGCTCAGCTCTGAGGCCAGCATTGCTGCACACCATTCAAAGAAGGATGTTAGCAAAGAGAGCAGCAGTGCTCTGTTCTGTCCTGTGAGAGAGACTCTGCCTCTGTGTGCCTCCTGGCCCCTTCCTGCCCACTTTGGAACCAGAGTGTAAAGATGTAAATAGAGATTAGCTCTGATACCTGCATCCCCTTTGCTGTCAGCCTCCTGATTGGTTCAAAGGACATTGACGTAGAATCCCTGCTCAAGCCCAAGAAGCTTCCTGTTGGGTACTTTTTCATTTTATGTGTGAAATGAGTTTAGTCAGAAAAATAAATAGACGTTTTGTAACCTGTTACTTTCCTTAAGATCTTTGTCACTGAGAGTAAGGTAATCTGTAAGACTGTCTAACTTTTTATCTAAATATGCATCAAAAGAAAATGTATATTTTAATCAACATTTTAGTTGCCTACAATTTTCACCATTACTGCCATCCCTGAGTAAAGAGGAGGCAGCACAAGGCAGGCTTACCGAGGGGCTTGCACTGCGGCTCCACAGTGAGCACTCCAGCCCCTCACACTTGAGCTTCACATGCGAGGTGCTCCGCTGAGAACTTTACAACAACCTCAACTGGAATGCTCAGATTTTCTATTAATCACCCAGAAGAAGTGTTCCAAACAAGGCAGCAAAAACTAATTTTATATGATTTTCCATTTGTTTTATTTTGTAGCATTCTAACATACATAAACCAGCAATATTAATGCATTTGAATTGTTCCTGATGTGGACTTGGTGGTGTCTATGCAAAGATGATGTCTAATACTAACTATTGTCACTAAACCTTAAAAGGCCCTGAAATTAGTAAAGGTACTTATTCTGAGTACTGTGTAGCTGGTTGAGTTAATATTTCATCTCATCCAGTGCATTTGAAACATCTTTTAAAATACAGAAACTAAAAATAAAGTGTGAGGATTAGGGGAAAGGGGAGGTAAAATTTAGAAAGATGAAATGGAGCCAAGATTAAAATAGAACAAAAAAATGTATATGTAGCATGCTTTGCATTACTAAGGTTGAGAGCCAATTTTGCTCTGAGCATCCTAGCAGCCGTGCTGGAAGACAGAAACAGTCCTGATGTGAGTGTGCACAAGACGGAAACAGATCTCATTAATGAATGTCACGGTGTTAGCATGTACAAAATGGAAATGTACCAGGCTGCTCAGGAAGATCCTCCCATCCTGGGTGCCAAAACTTCAGTGGTTTCTCCTATATGATCACATAAGAGAGTATTGTTTGACCCTCAGTGGCCTCTGCTAACAAATTGCAGAAACAAGCTCACAGGGCAATTTCTCATTGCTAAGTGGAAGATAGATAGATGAAATGACACTTTTGCTAAAAGTAACTCCACTGGAGGCCAATTCTGACATCTAGTTTGGCTCAGGGCAATATTTAGCACATGTAGATAGATGAATGGCTTTCAGGTCCACTAAGCAGGCAGCCTGCCGTGACTATTTCTGTCTGCATAGGTTTTGAGAGTCATGGATGGTAAGGGATGCTAAGATGTGAGGTGCCCCATGTTGCAGTTTTCTGCACAGGTGTGCTATATGCACATTAGTGACAAAAATGGCTCCCAGGAACTGCTATGCTATGCAGAGCCCAGGAGCCACCCAGAACGTCCAGCTTCTGATGAACATGGCATTTGGTCCACTTCTCCCTCCAGTGGCATCAGAGGAGGGTTATGATTCAATTTAACTGGCTAAAATAACAGTAGAAAGACCTAGAACTCACCATGAGAAAGCCACCTGGCCGCTGTGCCCAACCACACACCTGGAGCCTGCCCTGCTCTATTCCCAAGAGCATGGAAAAGGGGTGAGGGAAGGGGGGCCCAAGACCATAGTCTTAAGAGCATGGGAAGGGGGGGATCAAGACCTTAGTCTCAAGAGCATAGAAAGGGGTGAGGGAAGGGGCGACCAAGACCATAGTCTCAAGAGCATGGAAGGGGTGAGGGAAGGGGGGACCAAGACCATAGTCTTAAGAGCATGGGAAGGGGCGATCAAGACCTTAGTCTCAAGAATATAGAAAGGGGTGAGGGAAGGGGGGACCAAGACCATAGTCTCAAGAGCATGGAAGGGGTGAGGGAAGGGGCGACGAAGACCATAGTCTCAAGAGCATGGAAAGAGGTAAAGGAAGAGGGGAC
>OU015750.1:33225308-33241238 GCA_907169655.1 Acomys percivali
CAAGACCATAGTCTCAAGAGCATGGAAAGGGGTGAGGGAAGGGGGGATCAAGACCTTAGTCTCAAGAGCATAGAAAGGGGTGAGGGAAGGGGAGATCAAGACCTTAGTCTCAAGAGCATGGAAGGGGTGAGGGAAGGGGGGACCAAGACCATAGTCTTAAGAGCATGGAAGGGGTGAGGGAAGGGGGGACCAAGACCATAGTCTTAAGAGCATGGAAAGGGTGAGGGAAGGGGGGACCAAGACCATAGTCGGTAACTACTATATTTAAAAGTCAGGTGTCTTGAAATGCAAACTACAGCAGATCCACCCCTTTGTAGCAGTTTTATGATTTCTGACTAACACAATTGGCATAGCACTGTGTGGCCACCTCCACAATCCACAGAGCGTATTTTCATCACCCTCCCAAAAATGAGACAACTACTTTTAAAAGCTTGCTACATTTCTTTCCCTTCGATTTTTTTTTTCTTTACATGAAAGTAATTCCCACAAGTAACTTTTCACCTTATTCTTCAAGTTGCACTCTGATATGCCAGGCTTATTAGCTGAACAGCTTCTAATGGCTCCCACTTGTCCAAAATATCTCAAGGAAGCAATAGCTCAGAGCCCGGGGATGCTCATTTGCCAGCAGCCTGAGATTCCTGCAGCCATCCTGGGGCAGGGGCACAGTGAGCAAAGAGGTGCCTGGGAACATAGGACCAGCGAAGGAAGCAGCATTCAGGTCCACAAGGTATATATAGCCTGTGTTCACATCGCATTCAAGCAAGGAAAGTACAGTAGTTGTTCATCTTGCTGGTTCACAAGGCCAGGCAAGAATAGAAAACACGGTTAGAATAGACATCAGTAAGTGAAAATATGAGTCTTAGGATTCTTGAGTTTTAGTGCATAATGTGGAAACTGCTAAGAGGCTTGAGATCTTGCTCTGTTGCCCAGAAGCTCACCTTGACTTGGTTCCTCAGCTCATCCCAGATAAGTTTTAAATGGTAAAAGTATGTTTCTTTGCAAGCTGAAGGTTTGTTTCTCATACTTTATCTTGTAAATCATAACGTTTTCACTTGTGAAGATAAAGTACTCAGTTTACATCTATAGTGAAGTTTTTAAAAGGCTAATAGTTGCAGACTATTGATTTTCTTTTTATTTTCTCCTGTGATGTCCAAATACACTTATCTTACTTAGAAGCACAACGTTCTTTATTGGCTGCTGCTGCTACTCTCAAAGCTTCTGGACTGAAAAACCCTGTCCTTATAACTGCATAGAGAAGAAGGGGTGGGGCGGCAGTGCTGACATCAGCAACATCACACTTGTCCCAAGATGTTCATTCTCTCTCCCTCTCCCTCTCTCTCTCTCTCCCTCTCCTCTTCCTCCTTCCCTCACTCCCTCCTTTCTTCCTTCCTTCCCTCCTTAGTTTAAAGCCCCAATCAAGTAGAATTTTACATGGTTCACAAAAGGGCATGGAGCTTAGACAGTCTTCTTATTGACACTTAGGAAGAGACTGTTATTTAATGAAAAGAACTGACTCCCCATGGGAGAAGCCCTTGGGAAAGTGTCATGGTTTTGCATTTTATGGGGTCATCTGGTGCCACCAGGCTTCTGCTGATCCCACTAAAAAATCCTGAAAGTGTTTTGGGATTGTCAGTAACAGAGACATTTTCCTCATGATTCACATCTTCAGTCAGTGAACAGTTTTCTTTAATCACTGTAAAATAAGCTGCCTGAAATAACGCCTTCGTGGAAATAAAGAGTCCTTGGGGAAATTGTCTGTTCCTTGACATTTATTATGTACTTCGTTTGCCATTAGGTAGATCTCTGATAGAGTTCTATCCTTTTGACATTTAGTGCTTTATCAGTGAAAATTTGAGGATTTTTATTATTGTTGTTGAATATTTGTTTTAATGAGATAATTTCCTATAACCTTCAAATTCATATTTTCAAAGTACAGAGATCATTGGATTTTAGTACATTTACAAAGGTGTCGCCCGTTAGCGTTCTCCATCCTGGACATATTATATTTATATATGCTACTACACATTTGGTCCTTTGTATCTGACATCTTTTACTTCTTGTATTCAGAGTTTGTTAATGTTGTATATAGCATGCCTTTGATTTTGCGTTGATATTGCGTTATGTGGGCATACCACATTTTCCTTGTCATTCACCTTTGGCCATTGAAGAGTGCTGCCTTTGACTCTTAGGGGAAAGACTGAGGTGTTTGCCTAAGCCCTTCTTAAGTTAGGGGACTAATGAGCCCCAGAGAGATTGCCTTGGTCCTGTCTGTCCATGCCCTCCTGTCTCTGCTTGCCTGACTGCTTCCTCTGTCCTGCTGTCTCCTACTGCATTCATCCTTTATTGCCAGCCCGGCATCTGCACATAGTAGACCAGGCCTCTTCCTGCTGCTGTGTTTCTCACAGTCTCCCTATAGCATGTTAGATCTGTCACTACTGCCTCCCTTGATGGTCAAGGTCAGAGCTCCCTGACTTCATTTCTAAATCAGACTAAATGAGGAACAAACTGTTTGAATGTAATTCAGAAATACTCTCTGGGATTCTGTGGTAAGTATTTGTCACATAGACACTCTTAAGAGGAATTGAGGATCACTGAGGTTTTACGGCTGAACTCCTGTTCTAAGCAATGGAGAGTTCCAGATCGGAAGGGTAGAAAATGTGCCTGGCTAGCTTAGCTCTTCAGAAGTCATTTTAGGGCAGTTAGCTCAGCATCATTTTTCCAGAAGGCATTTTTAACATCTACTCCTCATTGCCACTCAGGCCACAAGCAAATTTTCTCTGAGATGGATGGCTGTTGCACACATTTGATTTAAACTTAGGTCTTGCAGACTCTTGGGGGGCACAGGCCCAGGGGCATGCAGACCGCATTCCCAGATACCTCTTTTAACTAAGAACATACCAAACAATATCAGAATCATTAACCAGATATTCTTCATGAGAAATAAAGTCTGCTATGAATCCAGAACATTATCAGCAGAGCATTTGGTTGGTTAGTTGGTTGGTTGTTGGTTGGTTGGTTGGTTCGTTGGTTTTTTGAGACAGGGTTTCTCTGTGTAGCCCTGGCTGTCCTGGACTCACTTTGTATGTAGACTAGGCTGGCATCGAACACAATGATCTGTCTGCTTCTACCTCCCGAGTGCTGGGATTAAAGGCATGCACCACCCTGCCCATCGCAGCAGAACATTTTAATCAGAGTCTATAACATCCCCAAGTGACTGCACCATCTCTTAGATCAAGCATTTAAAAACATTAAGCGTGTGATGTAGCCGGGAGGAACCACAAATACAGATTGCTTAGAGTTATTTCATATTACTCTAGTACCTTTGATCAAATATGAAAGCAGCCCAGCTGTATTAACTTTTTCTAATTAATGAAGAGGAAAACATCTTTTAAAGATTCAGAAGCCCATGCACATAAAATATATGTACCATGCCTTTATCTAATTTAAGAAACTGTTTTAATTAACATTTCATTTTCTACAGTTTTCATACTTTATATTCTATAGTTACTAGTCCTAAATTGTTTGCCATTAATGAGTTATTGAACCAAACTAAGAATTATATTGTTAGCTTTCTCTCTGAATCATTAGGGCTATAAAAATTTTAATATGATTTATTTAATTTTGCTTTATGTGCATTGGTGGAAGGGTGTCATATCTCTTGGAACTAGAATTACAGACAGTTGTGACCTGCCATGTGGGTACTGGGAATTGAACCCGGGTCCTTTGGAAGAGCAGACAGTGCTCTTAACCACTGAGCAATCTCTCCAGCCTCCAAACATGTTCAATGGTTTTTTAAGACAGAGTTTCTTTATGTAGTTCTGGCTGTCCTGGACTTGCCTTGTAGACCAGCCTGGCCTCAAACTCTCAGAGATCCACCTGCCTCTGCCTCCCTGAGTGCTAGGATTACAGGCATGTGCCACCACAACTGGCTTATGTACATATTTTTTCATATGTTAAAAACAGATTAGAAAAGAGACTGTAGGCTACTTCTCCAGGAGAAAAACAAAACAAAAAAACCTTACTTTTGCTTTTGACATATAGGAATTTGTAATTACTTTCACCATATCAAAAGTACAACAGTACTCTAAAGTCCTATTGTCTTATGGCTCTCACTTTGAAGTTATCAGTATTTATAATCTTTAAGAAAACTAAAAACACCAAATCTAGAGTGAGAATGTGAACATTTATGCCCAGAATTCAGAATTACTGAGGATTTCATATATTGAATTTAATTTTTTGATATAAGAAGAAATATTAAATGCAAAATTCAACTTTTCTTTGTTCCACTCTGTTTTTCTATAGCTAACCACTGCTGTGTTGTCTTCTAGAGTACTTTGTGTACTTTTATATTAAATATACTTTGTATTCACCTGTGGGTAGCATTTTCTGTTGCTTTTTAAATATGCATGGGTGGTGGGGCTGGAGAGATAGTTCAATGGTTAGAGCACTGGCTGTTGTCCCAGAGGTCCCTGTCCTGGCTCCCAGAACCCACAGGGGGACTCACAGCCTCTGTGACCTCAGCTCCTTGGGACCCTAAACACCTTCTTCTGGCCTCCTCAGGCCCCTGACACTCATGTGGGTACCCAGACATGCATGCAGCTGAAACGCCCATACACATAAAACTAATTAAGTATATGTACAATAGTATTTCTAGGTCATTATTCATTTTGCCTTTTCTTCCTGAGATGTGTCCACACTGATGCATGTAGATTTAGTTTTATACTGCTTTATCACACTATTAAACTGTTCTTCTATTCTCTGCTGAAATTTGAAAGTAATAAAAAGTGGACATTTTTTAACCAAAATGAATATTCTGTTTAAATTTATTTTATTTTTAGCATTTAATTTATATCATATGTTTGTCTGTATATGTTCCAGTGATGATCAGAGCAGACTAATTGGGGTATCTGTCTGTCACCTTAGGCACCCCACTCATTTTGGGAGATATTGAGCACTTTCTCTATTAGCCATTTAGATACATAATTAGTTATTGTTAGCCAGTCATCTACCCTCTTACCCACTGCAGCCCCACAGTGATACACTGCTTGATGTACCACCCCATCCCACACCTTTTCCTACTTCTTGATAAACTATAGCTTCAATATGTAAGTGAAATCAGGATGTATTTGCCTTTGTTTATCCGCCCTATTGTTTCTAACATAATCACCTCCAGTCTGAAAACCTTTTTAATAAGAAGCACTTTTTGAAATTATCTTCTGTTCATTGTGTGTGAGACTCTGGAGCACATACTCTTAGAAGCGCCATGTTTGGGTCATGACAAACGTACAGTTTTAAATGTGTTTTTTAATTTCTGTATTCATGTGTGGGGGAATGATGAATGTATGCATACCCAAGCGTAAAGTGCCTTCATCTGAGGACAGCATTCAGGAGTCAATTCTTTCCTTCTACTCTGCACTGCAGACTTTGAACTCTTAGGGCGTGGCAGCAAGTACTTTCAGTCCCTGAGCCTTCTTGCTAACCCAAGAGTATTTTTTAAAAAGGTTTTCCTATACTTCTAAAGTTTTATAGCTTTATATTTCATATTTGTATCCTCAGTTTACCTGGAATTGACTATGCGTGTGCAGAAGCCAGAGGAGGGCATCTGACAACCTGCTATGTCTGATAACGGTGTCTCACCAAACTGTGAGCAGATCTTACACAACACACCTGTATGCCTCTTCTTAGAAGTGTCCACTCAGCCAGGCGTGGTGGTGCACGCCTTTAATCCCAGCACTCAGGAGGCAGAAGCAGGTGGATCGCTGTGAGTTCGAGGCCAGCCTGGTCTAAAAAGCAAGTCCAGGACAGCCAAGGTTACACAGAGAGACCCTGTCTCAAAACAAAAGCAAAAACAAAAACAAAGGAACAAAAAGCAAAGAAGTGTCCATTCTACTAGGGTAGTCGCCGTAGATCTGTGCAAATACTGCAGTGCTTAGCATGGCTGCCAGCGCTATATACTTTGCGAGGGTTCTGTGTTCAACAGATGGCACTGGCTGCCCAGGCTCTGTCCTTGCTTATTATATCCTTGGGTTTACAAATGAGAGAAGAGAATAGGAGCTTCTCTTAGGAGACTGACAGTTGTATTAGGAGATATTGCGGCTCCTTATCTTATTATTACTCAGTAGAGTTCGATTTCCAGTTTGGTTTGATTTGGTTTTAATTATTACTGCACACCCAACTAACAGTAAGATGTCCTTAACAAAGGCATTTTCCATGTGGGCACCAGTAAGTAGTTAAGGAAGATATAAGCCTCCCACTTCCTCTGGCTACTTCCCAGTTGACTGTTGTGCACCTACACTCGATATAGGAGGAAAACCACTAACCCCTTGGTCTCCATCACTATGCTTGCCCACCTGAGCCTGCAGTGGCTGTTGTTGCTTCTACTAATTAATCAAACCCATGATATGGGAGGCCATCTAAGTACTAGCTCAGAAATTCTGGAAGACAATCTTGGAAAACAGCACCTCAACTAATGCAACTTGTACTGTCAATTGTTTTAGGGGAAAAATGCTACCATCCCTTAGCCTGAATCATTTTGAACTTCATGAGCTAAAAGATGGTTGCTGTTACACTTGGCAGTCAGAGCAGAGTGATGTGTGTGGTGAGATGTTTCCTTGGCCCTTCAGAGAGCTGCTCAGCATCGCTCTGATCCAGTGATACTTGGGGGAAAAATTGAAAGTGTGATTATCTTCCCAAAAGTGAAGGCCCCTCCTTTCGCGCACCATCAGCAGTTCATCAACTTGCCGCTAGCAGTGATCATGGCACGTCTGTCTGCTGGGAGAAAGAAAACACCTTGCCCCATTTGCCAGCTCTCTAATGTCTGACTTGTTCCAATAACTGTCCTCCCCAGGACTTCATGATATACTTAATAACAAATCAATCTAATCTGGTTTTGCATAGATTTTTCTACCCTGGGCTGTGTTCTTTCACACAACAGGGAGGAAGACACTGTACAGCTGAAGGGAAGAAAAGCCCAAGGCTACAGAATTTCATGGCTAAACATCTTATGTTGAACAATTGCACATTTTAGGATCCACCAAAAGCTTTGGTACAACATTTGAGCAGGCTGCTTTAATCCGCCAAAACTGTCTCTGGGATGGTGTGTGTATGCACCTTCCAGGCTTTTTGCTTCATGGAAAAACAAGCATGGTCTAATGTTTTAGGATCCTGTGATCATTGCTACAGTCTAGTTCAATTATGGGTTGATCCCAACTTTAGTTGTATTATTAGTAATAGCTCTATTGGAGCCACAATAAATTCAAGTTAAATTTCCAAGTGTGGCACCAGCATGGATATGCAAGAGGTACAGAATGTAGAATGCACCTTGTTTTCTGAGCTGCACTAACAAGATACTTTCCAGTCAGATGATTTATGAGTAGGACATGAAACAGACTCACACTGTATGTCCCTGCTATAGAAGAGAATGGCACATTCAGAATAAATCTACGTGTTATACCCATACGTCTGTGGCGGTTTGTGCACACCAGAATCACATCGAAGGGGAGACCGCTCAAAGTCTGGGATTGATGGTCCAGTGTGACACGTTGTGAAGTACAGAACAGTCACCATGGTACCTGCTTGTGAAAATTTGCTTTTGCATTTACATTTAAATACCAGTCTGAAATACAGGAGAGAGAAGAGCATGGTAAATGACATGGGGCTGGTGAGCTAATTAGATTCAGGCTGCCAGGGATTCTACAAAGCAAATAAATGAAATAATTTCAGACAGGACCAAGGGATTTTAGAGACAAACAGCCAGTTACTACAGATGGACCTTACTTTAGTCTTGATTCAAAGAAATAGCTTTTAAATATTAAAATCATATTTTTGAATGGAATGAATTTTATTGTTAAATTTTTGGAGTGATGCTATTGTCGTATAGATTTAATAAATTGATATAGATTTAATAATTGCCACATGGCCAGTTTTTGGTTGAAAGTGGGTAAAACTGGATAAGTGATCCATTATATATTTTTTTATGTTTAAGTGTTGCATAACATTTTAAAATGTCAGATGATTTAGCCCTTAGATTTGAGTAAATTGTTTTTAAAATTCACTATTTATATAGGGTATATATTTGCCTTTTAAAGTGTTTTATTAATTCTTTGAGAATGCCAGGGATGCATGTAAATGTATTGTGATTATTTTCACTTCCTACCCTTTTTTCTAACTCCCCCCAGATCCATCGTAGTCCTTTCACCTCCCAACTTCGTGTCATTTTCATTTGTTTGCTTGTTTACAGCTCACTCGAGTTCCATTTGTACTACCTATATTCTTGTGAGTATAGGGCCATCCACTGGAATGTTGACTTACTTACCAGGAGCCATGCCCTTAAAGAAAACTGGCTTTCCCTTGCCCAGAGACCATCAACTGTCCATAGCTCTTCAGCCAGGGGAGGGGACTCCTAAGTGCCACTACCTTCCATGCTGCAAAGCTCACTGCCTTGGTCTTTAGTAACCACCACAGCTGCTGTGAGTTCATGCTTGCCATGTGCAGAAGGGATTATTTTGTTGTGGTAGTCCTTGACCTCTGGTTCTTACAGTATTTCTGCCCTCCCCAAGACCTATGATGGCCCCTGGGCCTTGAGGGGAAGCAGTGTGATATAGATGTCCCATTGTGGCTCAGTACCCCAAAGACACCTACTTTCTGTACATTGACCAGTTGCAATCTTTTGCATTAGGCACCACCCACTGCACAAAGACTCTGATGAGGTCTGAGAGCTACACTGATCTCTGGGTATAAACATGTGAGTTTAGAAGATAGTTTGATACAGGTCCATCTAACAAAATAATACTAGTGGGTTCACCCCCGGGGCCTATGAGCTCCCCAGTCTTGGCCAGATTTACAGTACAAGACATTTGTTTCTTCCTTTGGAGCTGGCCCTAAATTCTATGAGAAAGTTGTTGGCTACCCCATAACATTCCTGCCACTGTTGCACCCATGGGTGTATCTTGCCTTGCCTGTCATTACTGTAGCTCACCAGGTTCACAACTGGGCATGGCTGTTAATGATGTACCCCCTCTTCTCCCCCAGCAGCCTGAATCACGCTCTCTGGTGCTGCAAAAGCCAGCCAACAGAGAGGAAGGTTCCAGATCACTACCAGCTTTATTTCTCCGTGTTCTGTGACCAAAGTTTGTGGTGTTCTTAGCAACAGAGTCTTACCATCAAGTTCTGCTGGGGAACCAAGAGCATCAACATAACTAGTATTGTCCTGGGCTCTCTAGGACACTCTAATGCTGACAGAGGAATCCGTTACCTGGAACTGCCTTTTTACTTCATAGCCTCTGGCTTCTGATGCAATATAGTCTGTGTAGGGTAAACCCAATTAAACTCTTTTATGTGTTCCTGTGTGTGTGAACACGTGTGTGTGTGTGTGTGTGCGTGTGTGTGTATGTCCACACCTCTGTGTTGCTCCTACCCCTCCTCCACTCTCCCTTCAACCATCCCCAAATATCCTTCCCGATTCTTCTTTTCCCTTCATATCGCTGTGTTCTAATTTATTGCATTTTTATAAAACTAGTATAGTTATATTTATTAGAATATTAGAAATTTCCTAAAACTCTTAAAGTTTCATAGTGGAATGGGTATTCTTCTAAGAAGCTTAAAGAGAGACTGCTTATTAGCCCTGACTTTTATGTTTTGTCACACGTGTTTGTTTGGGGGCACACGCACGTTCTCTCCTCCTGCCGCGTAGATCCCGGGAATCACACTCAGGTCACAGGCTAGGCAGCAGCTGCCTTTACCTGGCAGTCTTACAAGCACTGCTTTTAAATTTTGTAGATTATTACTTACAGTTGGTTCCCTATCTTCCATAAGCCTTTCTTATGGATCCTGTTGACTTATAGTCATGAACGGTAAAGGGCAAAAAAAAAGTTAAGCTGATCAGCCCTCTCTCTGTCGTGTTGTAAATTGTAAACTAGTGTTGCTGTAAGGATTCTTGTTTCTCAGAAACATGCTGGGCATTCACAGTGGAGCTGGAAAACATTTGTGACCAGACAGTCCCTGTGTCTGTGCTTTGGAAGGGCCTGGCCACCTGAGGAGGGTTTGCCCATCAGCCTCCCTCTTTGAAGAATGTTGTCTTCAGAGACGCTTCCGATCACTGCCGTGGCCCACCTCATGTGGGTAGCTTTGAAATCCTATGCATTTATGTGGTCAGTAGAGAGAAGGAGGCGGCTGGGCTCAGGTGTGGGATGACTCCGGGGCTCTAAGCAGTCTGCAGCCTCCCGTCTGGGTTTCCGGTGCTGCAGACCAGAGAAGTGGTGGCTGGATATTGACTGTCTCCAGGCTCTGTCCTTTCCCCAGACAGTTATTGATGATGCTAGATCTCTCCTCCCATGTGAACTCCTTTCTCCCTCGGCACAGAAATAGCTTCTAATGGCCTTGCCCTATAAATCAAAAGCTGTGAGCATGATGGCAGCTAGAAATGGGAGCAAAGCAGGAAGCCCTTAATTGGAACAAAAGTTATTTTAGAAGTTCAAGAACCTTCACTCCTCATAAGATGTAAAAGTAAATTATTGGTCTTGCTAATCAGTAGGCAGAAATTATTTTTTAGATGGACACTGAATGGTGTCCCCATAGCCTTCCAAGCCTTGGAGTAACAGGTATGTGCCACCACTGGCCCAAGCATTTGTTTTTGAATGCCTAAACTGGTAAATTATTAGCAAAATAAATATTTCATTTAAAGTGTACTCTTAAATTTTCTTTTAAAAGTGAATTTTCAGAATCTGAGGATATGGACTTTATTTGTTGTGCAAATGCAAGAAACCAAGTTTAGATCCCTAGAATTTACATTAAAAAGTCAGGTGCTAAAAAAATAAAATAAAATAAATAAATAATAAAATAAAATAAAATAAAATAAGGTGCTGCAGTACATGTTTGCACTCACAGCATTGGGAAGGGAGGCAGGAGAATCCCAAGGGACAAGTTGGCAAGCCAGGATAGTTGAGAGGCCTTGTCTCAAAAATGAGGTGAACAATTTAAAAAAAAAACAGTGGGGGGGGCACTCACACACATGTGCACACACTTTGAGTATGTGTATATGTATGCGCAAACAAACCATACACCAAAAAAAAAGATAAAATTAAAGAAATAATTTCATACAGTAAATTTGTACATTAAGTAAATCTTCCAACACATTTCATTTTGTCTTATTGTGTAGCACATAATGGGCACACATGCCTTGGCACACATTTGAATAGCAGAGAACAGCTTCTCTTGCCCGCCTTTTATGGATTCTGGGAACAGAACTCAGGCTTGCCCAGGTGTCTTAGCCTCTAAGCAATCTCGCCAGCCCTCCTGAGCATTCTAAATCCTAAAGACTATACAGAATGAAATTGTGTGCATCAGAACGAAGCTTTGTGATTATCAGTGGTTTTCTTAGCTCTGGACAGCTGGGTCCTGAGTTGGTATTGCATTTAGTCTCGTGTGGAGAAGTAGAAAAGCAGGGGCCTTCTCTTCTTCCCTTTTAGGGAAAACTCTTTTCCTGCTCCTTACCATTGCTACCTTCATTTAAAATTATAAGATTGAGATTGTCCTGACTCCGAAAGAAAAGGACTTTTTTATGTGAACACAATATTTTTGCTTTGAACTTAATCTTTCCCCTTTCTTTTCTTCATCTTTGGAGGGTCTGAGAAGATAAGTGAAGCAACAGCATTTTACAGGCCATAAACACAGACAACTCCCATCCACCTGTCCATTCATAAGCTAACCCTCTACCTGAGCGGGACCGTGGAGTCTGGTGCTGAGCCAGCCACCTTGCTATTTTCCTTTCGTTTGCTGTGGTTTTTCAAGTGTTAGCTGAGATGGCAGGAAACCCTTCTCTCTGGATTTCTTTGACTAATCAGGACACTGTTGAGGGGTGGGCCTCACCAGAAGTCTTACTTCCTGTGTAATCTACGGGGATGCCACAGGGAACTGTTTGTCTCATTTTTGTCTAGTAACACATCCTCTCTGATCTTCGCTTCCCATATGGTCTTCTAAATCTTTTATTCATACACTCAGCACTCACAAAATGCTTTTGTCAAAGAATATTCAACATCATCTAAAATGTATTCGCCTCTATTGCTCAGTGTGTTTCCTTCACTTTGAATGTTTGCACTGAGCATCAAAAAGTCGTTTTCTCTTTGGAAGATTGGTCATAAGATTATTTATTTATATCTTAACCTTTTCCTGAAGTGTATTTTAGACAGCTGTTATAAGGGGATCTGAAACTATGGTAGAATGCATGGCATGAGTTTAAGGTAGCATAAAGGAATTGAGAAGTAGTAAACCCACATGGACAGAAGTGAGACAGCAGATGACCACCAAGTTTACTAGACCCACTAGCCACAGAAAACCAAGACTGAACTTTGCTGCCCCTGCCGTGTGTGATTCTTTAAGTACTGAAACTGCGAAAACACATTCTGCGAGTGTGACCAGGTTTTTTGGGTCAAATGCTGCTGAAAGGAAATACCTGAGTCAGGCTATAGGCCTGGCTATTTTCCTACAGGTCCTGGAGTATCTGGTCTGCCCTCTCCAGCCGCCTGTTGCCTCTCTGTGGTCATACCTATGACTGACTGGGTTTGGTGTAAAGATGGACCAACGCAAATGCCTCTCTGCCAGTGGGGACAGCTCAAGGCTCTGGTCAGGAGTTGCTATGTCCTATGTGAATGACATCATTCTTAACTTAACTTGGAGCACAGTCTCTCCTTAGCCTCAGTGTCATCCTGGTCACGTACATAATTATGAAGAGACCCTTGTCCTGTCTCATTTGTTATGACTCATAGATTATGAACATGTGCCATTCTCTGGGACAAACTCATTACATACAAACTAATCTTGAATTATGGCCTGTTGTCATGTTTTCACTTTCCCTCCTTACTGAGATATTGGGGATTGCCTCTGGAAGAGAGAGGAGTTATGGCTAATTATTTGAGAAGCCAGAAAAAATGGTAATTGGTCTCTGGCTAACAGAATTTCAGGCACATCGCATGGTTCCAGGTAGACGCCTGCACTCTGTCTCTGTAAGACATGAGAAGCAGGCAGAGTTTCTGTTTGATGCTGTGGCTGAGCACTAAGCAATTTTGGAAGTGTTTCCTAAGTGTAGTTAAATGCCAAGAATTGCTTTCAGACCACAGGCGATGCCTTCTGCCTTGGCTAATGAATTTTCTTAAACCAGGGTCTTCAGGACTTCTTAGGGCTTGATGGTGTCAATCTGCCTTCTAGCTTCCTTGTTCTTCAAGCAGGCACTGCAAAGCTCCCTTGTCATCTGTTATTTATTGGCTTTTCTGTTTTTTTTACTTAGGTAGCTTACTATAAGAAAGGGGAGCATTTGTGCTTGCTGGGGAAGAATAATCAAGATTTATTGCTTCATTTTGTCTGAGGTTCTACTTGTTCTGATACTCAGAAAATGAGCCTAGTGTAGAGAATGCATTGTCTACTCGGTCTGCCTTTTTAAAAGGCAACAGATGCCTCTGAAGCACTGCACAAAAACGCTAGCTAGGCTGGACAGTTACTTGCGGGTGGGTGGTAGTGGTTCCTGGAACATCAGACGTTTGTCGCATTAGGGCGACCCTGCTTCTCACATGCCTAGTGAGCCCATGACATGGCTGATGGGAGCCACGGTACAGACAGATTTCACCTGACAATGAGGTAAATGCTTTCAAGTCCTAGGTTTCCTATAGGTGTTATATTTTAAAAGTGTTCTCAGCAAAAAGCCAAGAGCATTCAAGAAACCTACTGCATCTAAAATTAGTAATCTGCCTCTTTTGTTAAAAAACGATGATTGAAAATCATGTAGAATTTACTTTTAAAACTGAACAACCTCTCCCCGCCCCCCGCCGCCAAAAAATAATTCTAATTGGCAAGCATTCTGGAGTCTTATTCAATTCTGGTTAGAATCAAGACACAGTCTCTCCCCATAGCAGAGCTGTGGTCTGGTAATGGAAACCGGGAACAAATACCACAATCATCATCATGAAAAGTAGAAATATAAAAGTGAGCTGGACACGGTCTTGATGTGAAGAGCAAGGAATCAACTTTCATCACTCTACTTCTTGAAGGACCTTAGAGGTCACCGAGGAGGAGGCCATCAAGTGGTGGGTGGGCAGTCAGCCTAAACCATGTCCACAGGGAACGCAGTTTCTGGAGCAGTTCACACGAGCGAAGTTTAGTTTGAGGTCGCCGTGGTTAGTTTTGTCAGCCGCTGAAAGGTCTTTGCCTCTGAGTGACCGATACGCACCTGAGAAGGGGTGAGGGAAGTGGTGTGGCAAGGTTCTGGGTGGCTCCACTCTGTTCTCACTGTGACCTCCCCAGTGCTTACCCAGCAGTGTCCAAGCAGGCTGGCCAGCGTTAGGCAGGGCAGGGAGAGCATTTTCTGAGAACGTACTTGTTTTTATAGGCAGATTCACAAAGTAAAGTTAAACCTCACTAGACTGTTTAGTTTCCTGCACACAGTCCATACATGCGTATACATAATTCATGGTGCCTGGACAGCCGCTCTGGCATTTGAACAGTTCCTGAAAGATTTTTCAGACTGTTCCTGCACATCCTCTGCCCCTCCCCCCTCCACCCCCAGTAGCGTTCAAAGTGTGAAGCAGCTTGGCAGAGGAGGCAAGTTCAAGTACTTGCAGGTTCCTGGAATGTAAGTTTGGATGGGAAAGGGTAAACTAAAGGAAGCAGGTGGCAAGGGTCTCCTGTGGCAGCCTCAGATTTCTGTGGGTCTGTTTGTACATTGGCGGTCAGAGAATGATGTCCATTTATTGCCAGTGCCATTCAGTAAAACTCAGTAGTAACAGCAGGAAAAGAGCCTGAAAGGATAGACTGACTAGGAGAAAGATGGAGAGAATGTTCCAGCCCAAATAGGATGGAAGGATGGATGTCCAGCCTGTGTCCCCAGTAGCGGGGTACCCTAAGTGAGAGTCATAGGTCAGTTTCTGGGCAGTGAATTAACTCCTGCTTTTCAGGTTCAGTGACCCATGGCTCACTTTCCAGGACAGAACTGTAACATGCTGAGCACAAAGTGGGGTTGGAAGCACTGGACATAGTTCATGGGACTTGCATGTGTTTGTCAGTCTTATGATAAGCCAGTCATGATTGTCAGTTCCCAACAGCCCTTCCTCCCTGGTTTGCATGCACAGAAACAGATGATCAGGTATCAGTTCACAGAATCTCTAGGAGGGAGCATGAGCCAGATTCTGAAACCTGGAGACCAGGAACAGTGCTCACGGCAAGTACTCAGGTCATCACCACCCTGTTCTCACATGGTTCATGGAGCCTGCTCACTAGCCTGCCCTCGGGCCTTGGAGGAGTATGAGCAGGCAAGTTTCCTGACTCCTGACAAAAGACCAAACACAGGAGGATTTTCAAACACAATGTAAGAGGCCATTTTTTATCTGTGAATGAACACTAATTCCATATGTATAGAATTTTACAGTGATTGCTGCACATTTTATGAAGCACGAAAATACATAGTCCCTACCTAAAATAAATAATAATAATAATTTACCTAAAATGCAAAGCTTTGATTGGTTAATTTACCAGCAAGCTTCTTTTTATTTGTTGTTCATCTTCTGACCTGGACAGTTCTGAACACATGAATGGTCCGTTGTAAATCATGGTTGATGATAAAGTTATCTGAAATTATGATGGTATTTTCCTATTGACACAAAACTCTAGTTGATGATTCAGTCCTTGTGTGTTAAATGTCTTTCACATTCCAGTGGAAGCTCCTAGAACACAGGCTGCTTGGCATCTTCAGAAGGGACGTGAAAGGGAGCCAGGGCGGAGTCTTCCGGGCACAGTGCCTGCAGACACATGGTAGACAGCCAGCGTTGGTTGGGAAGTGTTTCTAGGAATAGATGGTGGGGAGAAAGGAGATGGAGGAACCAGGCCTTCCCTTCCAGGCTGAGGCTGCCTCTGGTGTCTACCATGGCTCTGATCTGCCAGAGAAAGGAA
>OU015750.1:33241248-33284448 GCA_907169655.1 Acomys percivali
GGCTGGGGCTGCCTCTGGTGTCTACCATGGCTCTGATCTGCCAGAGAGAGGAGATGGAGGAACCAGGCCTTCCCTTCTGGGCTGAGGCTGCCTCTGGTGTCTTCCATGGCTCTGATCTGCCAGGCCTAAAGCAGCGTGAGTCCTATTAACCGGCATTTCAGATTCGGTCCTTGGGTCACAGAGTGAACAGTTTGAGACTCAGTTAAAGTGGGTACTTTCAAAAGAGAAACACGCCGTTCTGAAGAACATATTCCGTAGTTACTACAACAGCACTGTTGATTTCTTGTCAAGGTAATCAGGTAATATGTAGTCCTCCAAACACCTTGGCAATTTCGCTTAATTTTAATGTTCATTATTAGCTTATTTTCCTAATGAGTTATGGATATTACTTTAAATAGAAATAGGAAGATGATTTTAGTTGAAGATTCCCATTGACTTAGGGATGCCCTGCTGTATTTAGGGGACCTAAGATCTTTTCAGCAGCCAAATATTATTTGCCTGATTTTTGTTCAGAAAAAAGAAAAGGCCACAAAGGAAACTACTGGCACCTCCTTGTGATAAAGAGGGAAATAAGTTAATCTGCTTGAACAAACTTACATCTCTTCATCAATATTTACCTCATTACCAGAGCAGTGAGCTGCTTGGTGCTTTTCACATTCTATGAATTAGCACTGTGTATTAAGTGTCTCCTGTGTGCCAGGCAGGCAGGATGCTAGGCCCACGGCACTGAGAGGAGCCAGACCACCACAGCCCCTGCTACTCTGAGCAGAGGACCAGAAGAGTGGCAGGATAAGGTTGGTAAATTTCAAAGATGAGAAACATAGAAAGCATTCTGTTAAAGTTATGTAAGTTAAAACTCAGAGCTTAATACATTCCCATGGTAGTCCCAAGATACATGAGCTATAATAAGCCATTCTGGATAGCAGTTTGGTTAGCAGCATGTATTAATATTGACATAAGATGTGATTGTTTTGGCAAGTGTACAGTGAGGCATTAGCCATCCTAGTTTTTGGAGAACTGATTTTGGGAATAAAACTAAGTAACAAAAATGCTAAGAAACTGAAATTTGTTGTAAGAAAGAACCCACTTTCTAAGTTCGAGGACAATGGTGACCCGTCACCAGGAACAAGACAGATAGCCGTTACTAAGGTTTGCTCAGTTTCCCTTCCACCCTCCTCACCCTCCTGTCCCTTTTGAAATGAGGTAAGAGCACATTAGCTGGAGCAACACCCCTGGAGCTTGCACAGGATTTGCTGCTTGGCTGCATTCACCTGCTTCCAACGTCCCAGGCCCTGGAGTGTGAGCTGCTGAGCCTGCGGTGGGAAGCAGGGAATCGCACAATCGCTCGTTTCCACCTAGCAGAAGTTCCTGCGACCCTTTCATTCTTGGGGACAACATCAAGGACTTAGACAGGAATGTGGAACTGTTGCACTGACAGGTCTGGGCCTTCCGTCAGCTCCACATCCTTTGTTTTGTAAAGTATTTGAGTCCAGAGTTACTGCTCTTTTTCATAAATTACTAAAGGAAAAAAATCTGTGTCCTTACCCCAAAGGAATAATTTCGATTTTTATTTTTCTAGACTCCTTTCTGAGGTGTGTGTGTGTGTGTGTGTGTGTGTGTGTGTGTGTGTGTGTGTGTGTCTGTCTGTCTGTCTGTCAGTCTGTCTGTCTGTCTGAGTGTTAAGGAGCACTGATTTTGGAATCATAACATCATAGGTTTGAACTCAGCATTTCTTGTTGCCACATGTTTTATCTATAAAATAAAATTACTCATGACACTGATTAAGTTATTGAGCAAGATAAAGAAGATAATGTATTCAAGATGTAGATACATATATTAAATGCTTTAATTGACCTTTGACAAATGCATAATCATCTAGTTTATGGTCTACCACACTGTCACCTCATGCCATAATGTCCCGTGTTAATTGGTGCATGGCAGAGAAGGGGAAAAAAGGTGCACAAATATATTTTCACATAAAAATGTGTTTTAAATACATATACTATAAGCCGGTGGTTCTCAACCTTCCTGAGGCTGCGACCCTTTAATACAGTTCCTCATGTTGTGCTGATCCGCCGACCATAAAATTATTTTCACTATTACTTTATAACTGTAGTTTTGCTACTGTTATGAATTGTAATATAAATATCTGTGTTTTCTGATGATCTAAGGCAAAGCCTGTGAAAGGGTCATTCAACACCCAAATGGGTCACAACACACAGGTTGAGAACCACTGCTGTAAGCTAAGGAAACCATGTAGCTCAAATACTGCCCTGGCTTCGAAGTCTTGATTTTTTTTTTTTTTTTTTTAATATACTGCTCTATTTACGTTAGCTTTCAGAGCATGTCTCTGTTAACTTGCATGTCTGTTGCAGTCTCTGGTATAGTCCTTTGAGCTTTTTAGTGGCCAGTGGGTCTTTTTTAAATGTACCTGCTGCACATATGGTTTCATGGTGTCACAAATACCAGCTCCATTAACGCACTTGGTTGTTCTGTATCTCTTTATAATTTGCTTAATTTCCAAGTAAAAATAGAGTTTAAAAATAATTTAGATGGGTAATTTTGAATTTTATTTGAGGACTTTATACTTTTACATAATTAGATGTAAATATTAGTGTTGGAATGCAAAATATGTCCATAGTTAAATTCTATAACAAAACATTTTTTTTCTTTTTCCCTAGCTCAACTGAAAAATCATTTCCTTGGAGATCAACAGGTATGTGTGTGTATGTTTGGTTTTTTAATTATATAAAAATGGGGTTTTTGTTTGTTTGTTTGTTTAGATACACACACCAAAAAAGCAGTTCATTAGCTAGCACCTACCCTGTAACCCCATGCTGTGCACTGAAGCCAGGGTGTTGTGCACACTAGGCCAGTGCTGTACCACTAACTCCTACATAGCTTATTCTTTGTCTTCCTGTCTCTTGGTGAACTTAGCCAAGCAGACAGTACTGAGACTGAGCTGCTTCACTCTGGTGTGGTAGGTAGTTCCAGTCCCCTTTATCCTTTTAGCATAATCGAAAGCTACAGCATCAAGCAGCAGTTCCCCGATATCAACAGAGGGGACACCAGGAAGGCCATTGTAAAAAAGGTAATCTCTCATCTCCACCAATGTCTTCACTGTTAAATATCAGCTAGTCTTGGTATAGTCTTTACATATAGTAGACTTGAATGCAGTTTATGTGTCTTTTCCCCAAAACTTACCACATGAAGGATGGATTACATTACAAAGAGCACGTGCCACTATCCCAAGGGGCATGTGCAGTCTTCACTCAGTATGTGCTAATCAAGCACCCATGCCACAAGCCACATGCTGTGCCCCCTGCATGGCAGACAGCATTAGCACAACATACCTGGCCTCCCACTACCAAACCATGTGGAGTTATAAGATGAGCAAGGCAACAGCATTGCAAAGACTAGAGTTGGCCCTGAAGAAATGTAGAGCACCAGGTGACGCATTATCTAAGTTTATCTGCACTTGGCCACAGACTTCCGATGTCTTTCCCATCGCTATTCTACAGTGTTTGCTTGTTCAAACTGCTATTGTGGATAAGAGCATGGAAAAGCTCCTACCAGCAAGACCTATATATTAGATAGCCCATGAAAGGATACCTTGGAAATAAGGTGGAACTTCATGTCAGAGATGGACTGGCCACTTCTGAGGCAGCTATGCAAAAATGAGCCTGAAACCCACCTGGTCTTCACCTCCACCAGGCTAGAGAGGGGACAACACTCAGGAGCAGCAGTGTGTGGGGAAGGGAGATGTGTAGATATTAGAAAGCTGGATTCAACCCTAAAAATCCTTTTTAAAAAGTCACACCATTTAAACATCCTCTGGAAGAACAGCATAGTGGTGAATTGCAGGAAAGGAAAATGTAGCAAAGAAAGACCAGGTAGAAGTGTACTGCATGATTTGGTGTGGGACCATCTGGACTAGACCACTGCTCAGGATTTGGAGAGTGGCTTGGTGTAGACAAAAGATGATGGCTTGAGGCCTTGAGGACTTGAGCCAAGTAGAAGGGCGGCTTCATCAAAAACCTGGGAAAGTCAGAATGGAGAGCCAGTCTTTGGGATGCTTTGGGTGGTACTGGGCAACTGGACTTGAGAATAGTCAGTAACGAGGCATGAATGAAAGCAAGCCCCAGCCCAGGGTGAAGGAAAGCTCTCCTGTTGACTGGACAGTTCCCTGCACACTTGTATCTCATCAGGTGGGTCAGACATGTAGCTGGAGTGCTGTGGGCTGAACCCTCTGAGTGGCAACCAGGCTGGAACCCTGAGGCCAGTCCTGCTCGCTGTCCCTAGGAGGTAATCAGAGATGATCTGAAACCCGAGGAGCCCTGGGTGTCATCTGGGACCAATGTTACTCCTCTACTTTGTCACAATGTCAAGTCATCACAAAAGGCAGGAACCATGTCCGCCCTGCTCACCTGAGCAGATGAATACACTGTGCGTGCATGAATAATAAATGTCAGGAAGGTTTGAGGGCATGTACATTAGCTTCACAACTAAATTTGAAGCCCTTGTAAGATTTCTTTTTCCTCCGCACCAGGACCTAGAAAATGTCCAGTCCTTAGCAAATATTAAAGATACTTCTCAGTGTAAGCGGGGCAAATGTGTTAATTTAGGAACAAAATATTTACTTGAAAAAAATTATAAAATGTTTAAGTGTTTAAAACTCTGAGCTTATTTTGATTCTTAGCTACTTTACTCAGTGCTCCTGAAACCCAAATTCTGTAGGCATATCCAACAGACAGTCTGTGGTCCCATCACCTCAGAATGGTCATGAGTGCCACCACCCACATCGTGAAATGTGGGTTGGTTTGTTTCTCCTCCCCCTCCCTTGTTTTTTGTAAACTTAGTTGCATACTCTTGATCATGAACTTAGCACATGATAGTGTCATGGTGCAGTGTCAAAAAGTTAGACATTCCTGATAGTTTAAAAGGACATTACCAGGCTTGTAAATCTTGCCCTTGTCCACCATCACTGCTGCCCTCCTCCTCCTCCTCCTCCTCCTCCTCCTCCTCCTGTTTGTTGTTGTTGTTGATTGTTTTGTTTTGTTGTAAGACAGAGTCTTTCTGTGCATCCCAGGTGTCTTGAAGCTCACTGAGGCACAGCCCAGGCTGTCCTGGCTCAGCCCCTTCATGCCTGGGATTCACCGTGTTCAGCTTTTATGGGATTTTCTGTATTGCAGATTTTAACATGTATGATGTGATCTTGATCATAGTGTTTCCCTTGTAGCTCTTTCTATCTTCTTGATATGATAACTTCATTAAGATATTACTCTCATGCCCTACAATTTACACATTTAAACTGCATATTTCAATATTTTTAATATATTCAGAGTTGGACACCCATCACCATGGTCAATTTCAGAACACTGTCATTACCTGTAAAGATGCAACATACATTTTATCAATCACCATCATTTTCTATACAAAAGCACTAATGTTGAGCAGCCACCATTCTCTTTCTTTTTGAATTTGCCTGTTTCTGACATTTCAGTTAATGGGTTTATGCAGCATGTGACCCTTTGTGATGGGCTTCTTTCCCTTAGCGTTGTGTTCTCAAGGTTCACCCTATGTGTCAGCACTCCATTCCTTCTTATTGATAAATACCGTCCCATTAGGATACTGGAGAACATTCTCTTTATCCACTCATGAATTGATAGGTATTTCTCTTTTGGGCCATTACTGTGATTTACCTATGTGGATAACAAAGAGCAGAGCCCCTCAGTCAGCTGCTACCTCAGGGTTTAACTTTGAAACAATTGGCAAAGTGGTTTCCAGTGTGGCTGTTCCTACCAGCAAAGCATAAGGTCTTTCCCTGCCCCTCCCACACTTGGTACTTTTTTACTATCTATCTTAGCAGACATGATGTAGCAGCTCCTAAATTTTTATTTGCACCTCAGTGATGGCCAGCACCATTTTTTTTTTCTTGGATTAGGTTCTGGATTTTGTTCTTCAAGCAGTGGAGAATGGCAAAGCTTGTACTTTCATCTTACTACCTGCCCTCCTGCCTTTTTTTATTATAAAAAAAATCTTATCAATTTTAAATGTGCTATAGAGCCCATCATTTAATGTTTTAAAATAAAGGAAAATATAAAATAACTTTTTACAATTAATCTCATCTCAGTTTTTATGTGTGTTACACATAGTTACCCTTTTAAACAAACTTGAGGACATAGATGTGCAGTTATATTTGCTGTTTGTTTGCATTTTCAGACAGGTCTCACTGTGTATCCAGGCTAGCCTCTGCCTCCCCAGACACAAAGTATCTATTATTGGCTGGGAAAGCAGAACCCATGGCAGCTGTTTCAGTTTAGAAGACTAGAAGCAGAGAACCTAGCTATCAAAGGAAGGTTGGAGGTCTGAGAGCTTTAGCTGGAGAGCGGAGCACCCTAGAGGCTGGTGATGCTGAGTGTCTGCGCGCATTCCGAGGGCAATGGGGTGCTTGACTTTGTCAGAGTCTTGGAATAGGTACAGGGGTTGGGTGGGGATTTCTTCATATTCCTGGGAACCAGGAAGAGGCACACTGTGGCAGGAATGCTGTCTGAAGTTGAGATGGGCTAGGACCTCTTCTCTACCATTCTTTCCCACCCACTGCTGCTGCCTAGCTTCCTGAGCTAGAGAGGCAGCTGGACAGTTGTAACTACCAACACCAGACAGATGTCTGGTGATGCGCAGCACAGACAGATGAAAACGTGCAATGGGAGATGCAGTGTCTACGACCTTCTTGGCCCTTCCTCACTTTTTTAAAAAATATATTTTATTAATTTATTCATATTACATCTCAATTGTTACCCCATCCCTTGTATCCTCCCATTCCTCCCTCCCTCCCATTTTTCCCTTACTCCCCTCCCCTATGACTGTGACTGAGGGGGACCTCCTCACCCTGTATATGCTCATAGGGTATCAAGTCTCTTTTTGTAGCCTACTATCCTTCCTCTGAGTGTCAACAGGCCTCCCCATCCATCAGCGTTCGTGTGAAAGTCATATCCCACTCTACACTCAACTGTGAAGAATGTCCTGTCCATTGGCTAGATCTGGGTAGGGGTTCGAAGTTTACTGCACATATTGTCCTTGGCTGGGCCCTTCCCTTATCCCCACACTTTGATTCCCATCTTCAGGATCTGTGTCATAGGCAAGTAGCAAATACCATTAATGGGCTGGATATTTTTCTTAAAATTCTTCAAGAAGTATTTTACAGATGTGGGTGTGTTTTCATTTTTAACTTTCATCACCCCAGTAGACAGTGCAACCATCTCATTAAAATATATGTATGTGTAAGCATTAAAATATACTTAAATTAAATACATAACAATTAAATACTGCCCACATGTCTCCCCAAGCTTGCCAGCATCAGGGAGATACAACTGCAGCAAGTCAGCTGTTGTCACCACAGCTAGCTCCCTCCATACAGCCCCTTATTTTTCTTAGAGCAGTGTAACCCAAACTTACTCCAGCCCGGGCCTTATAGTCATGTATTTATTGTTTTTCCGGCCAGGCTTCCCTTCAGATATAACAGCCACAAATGGCAGAACTCGCTCTTTCTCCTACCCTCAGAATTGTGTTTTTCTGGGATTAGCCTGCTTTTTAGCTGTGCTTATAGCATCCGAACTGTGCCCATGACAGTAAGCTATAGCTCCAGGGCAGGAAAATTGAAAATTGATGTTTATGAATAAAACAAAAATCTGATTCCTTTTATTCTTCTTTTTCTAGCAGAGAATAGATGCCCATTTACATGTTCAAGTGTAAGTTAATAATTGGAATAAAATGGCAGTGTTGGTATTCTTTTACTGTAAACTTTATTGTATTAACTCTGTGTGGGTAGAAGCACAGGCAGAAAACATACTTTGAAAATCCTTCCCAGAATGAGCAGTGGTTGCTTTAGCAGGTGAAAACTATTTCAGAGGCCTTCTGTATGCTGCGCTTTTGACTTGGTCTCAACAGAAGACAGCTTCATGCTCTTCCTTGGTTCCCTGTGTAAGATCGGATGACACAGAAGGAGTGGGGCTGCAAGTCCATCACTGTTATCGTCTTCATATTTTGCATTTTCTTGCAGACAGTGTCTCTGCCTTCTCCCTCCCTCTTTAAAGTTTCACAGATTCAATTTGAAAAGTGCACCCTTTAAAAGCGTCCAGCAGGAGGGTGAGTTGTTAGGGAGACACAACTGTGGTGCCTGGGGGACACTTGAGCATGCTGCCTTCTGCTGAAGCTCCCAAACTGAGCCCAGCTGCTGAGTTTTGCTTTTGAATAGCCAACTTACTGTAGCACCTAGGGAGGAAATTGGGGTGTGCTAAGCAGAAAGATTTCTATCTCTTTGTAATTCAGCTCAGGAAAATCTGGTTTCGCTTAGTGGTTGGTAGATGGTGGGTGGCATTTAACCTACACTAAGAATAATAGGCTTTTAGGAAGGGCCATTTCCCCAAGGATGAGAAGTTCCCAAACCCTCTGCATCCTGTGCGTCTCTACCACTACTACAAAGTGATGATGGTGCTTTGAAGCACCGCGTTGCTCTTTGCCATTTGCCGTCTTCATTACTCTGCATTTTCTATCTGTCATATTTTCACTTCCTAGAACATCAGCACACTTCTTTCTGTCTTTACAAGGAGGAGAGTTTACCATTTCACATCTCTGCTCTGTGTTTTCTTTAGTCTCATATCTCTAACAGCCTGTGCTCTGCTCTGCGATTCAGAGGGAGTGCCATCCATGCCGCCGCCTTCTTCCTGTTTGACGAGTGCATCGTTATCATCTTTCCCCTTTGCATCTCTTAACATGTTATGTAGTTGTACAATCGCTTATGATCCCTCAAAGCTCGAGGTAACCTTTAAGGCAGTATATAATAAAATAGAAAACAACATCGGAATTTAAGGAAGTGTGTGTACTGCAATAATAAAGGGCGAAGGGGAGTGAGAATGTAGACATGGGCCCATGGACTCTTTCATGGTGAAAGACGCTCTGTGTGGAATCGCTTTCACGAAGAGAAATGTTCCGGTGTGGCTTTTTTATAAAGGAAAACCACATCAATTTTTTTTTCTTTTTAATGTACAACTGTACCAGTGGCTGTCAGGAAGAAGCTAGGAAGCCAAGCTGAGTTCTTTTGTCAGTGATTCTGCTTGTTGCTCTCATGCTCTGCTTGTGAAATGGAGGTTGCTACGGATCACAATTTCACAGTTTTTCTATTGGGGGAATCACTATAATACAAAAGGTTGACAGTTTGAGCAGTTCTGTGTGAGATGGCTGGGGCCCGGGCGTGTAGATGAGGGAATCAGCCTCAGAAAACTGGATTAGAGGAAGCAACCACCTTGCAGAACTGAAAGGCTCTGGTCTATTCATCTCATCACACCATCAGTAAAACCCATTGTTTTCCTGTTCTTGTTTAGGGCGGAGGGATTTTCTTTATGTGTATATGTGAAGCTGGGGCCTTACACATGCATGACAAGCTCTCTCCATCTACCTGCAGCTACACTCCCAGCCCCCTTTTACTTTTATTATGAGACAAGGGTTGGGAATTACTCAGGCTGGCCTCAAGCTCACTGTGTAGCCTAGAGAGACCTTGAACTTGGGATCTTCCTGCTTCTAGCTTCTAAGTGACCAGGATTATAGGCCTGCCCAGGCCCACTGTTTATTTTGTTTTTAATGATTTATTTGTTTATTTTATGTGCATTGGTATTTTACCTGCATGTATGTCTCTGTGAGGATGTTGAATCCTCTAGAACTGGAGTTACAGACAGTTGAGTACCGCCATATGGGTGCTGGGAATTAAAGCCAGGTTCTCTGAAAGAGCAGCCAGTGAGTGTTCTTAACCACTGAGCCATTTCTCCAGACAGTCCTACTTAACTGTAACATAGTTCCTAGAAATAAATATTTAAAAGATTAATGAATATTAAGTAAATGATGGAGCATTGGTACTCAGAAGTAAGACATTATAGAGGCAAGGAAGATTAGTGCTTCTCAGAAAACAAGTCAACAAAAGACAGGATAATGAAATGGGGGGAGCTTATAGTTGACTTTACATGTGCCCAGTAAATTCAGGTGCATAGGGAGAAAACAATTGTATATAGTAAGGGCTTTTGATATTTGGCAATAACTATAGAAGGGACAGGAAATGATGAAATAGAAGTTTTAAAGCAATTACTTGCCTTCTCAGTGCTGTGTCCACTTATTGTATATACAGCACATTGAAGTGTCATGGCCTCATGCTGCCCACCTGTTGCAGCCCCAGGTGCCAAGTTTAAGGCCATAAAGCTAGGCTCTCCATTTTGTGTATATACACAGAGGTGTTTGTTTCTAAAGTGTTTACATAGATACACATTCTGCCACCAGAGTGAACTCAAGCCCCCAGGCACAAAAACTGAAGATAAACGATAAATGAGAGACTAGGCTTAGGACAGTCTTTCTTTCCTTCTTTCGTCCTCCTGGAACAAGTAACTCGCAACACAAAGAAAGCTTGAGTTCATCATGAGATAGGGCATGAGCTGAAATGGTGGGAGCATGTTATGTTTCAGTAGGCACGTGGAGAGTTCGTGAAGGGCAGCTACAGCAGGAAGTGTCTTACAGCCCCAGACAGCCCGTTAGGTCAGCACTGCTGTGTAAAATGACCACTATGCTATTGAAGATCTTGGCGGTTTTGGTTTATTTTGGTTATCCAATGCACAAATGCACTCTTCCTTACCATCGCTGGAGTAACTGAGGTTCCTGCCCTCATCCCACATGTCTCCAAACTTCTCCATACATTGGGTCACCTGTGAGGCCTTTAAGCTCTGTACTCAGGCCTCACCACACACATTAAAATCAAAATTTGGTTTTGGAACAAGGCACCTATAATCTTCAGACTATGAATCAGTCTTACTGCTATGGTTCCCAATGAGACAAGACATGAAAATTAGAAGTGTCCATCCATATCTACATTAAGGGGCTTAACTAAACATGGAAAGTCTTCTTTGAGGCTGACAAGTATAAGATAGCTAAACAGAAACACTTTAAAATACCAGGAAAATTTGAATATGAAGTCAGTATATGCCATTAAAGTCATTATGGTTGTATGGTGTCCTAGTTTTATAAAGGTACATTTGGAAGTATTAGAGATGATTTGATATGAGAGATATTATGATTCTATAACAAAGAAAAGAAAAAGATAAATGGAAGATGCTAGGAAGTATGAACTTTAATCAGTTTAAGTATAAATTCTCTACAGAAGTCATTTGAAATATCAGGGTAAAAATGACACATCAGAGTGAACTGAGTAGAAGTCAGAAAAGGCTGGCTGTGTTGTACAGAGTTTCTCACCTATAAATCATAGAAAGAAATTTACTATGATGCAAATGACATACATGGGTTTTCTACCAAGTAGGTATTATTTAATTCATATTTTCTATATACTTAAGATTTTTTAAGTGAACTTTTATTAAGAAAAATTACTTGTAGTATCCTCCCTCAGCACCACAGATCCCAGCCTTGCAGACAAAGGTTATGTGAAAACATGTTGTTTTGATTATTGTTTGGATGTGTCAGGTTTAGGCTGTGATGATAGTGTCTGTACGGACTTCACCTTGTCATTCTCTAAATAAATAATTCAGTATGGTTACTTGTATAACATTTACACTTTATTGGTTATGACAAGAAGTCTGGATATAACGTGTATGGGAGCCTGTGTATAGATGAAACTGCCCTTCATTTTACATAAAGGGCCAGATTAGGGCTGCTGTGTGAGACTCTATCACACACATGTGCACACATGAGAAAGAAAGAAAAAGAAATGCATAAGAATCTGAAGTATCCATAGGTTCTTCTTCCTGGGAACCCTGGAGCCACTGCCCACCAGGACGCTGTCCACCAAGAGGCACACCTGTACAGAAGTGGAAACCAGATTCTGTGCTTTAGAACTATGAATTATTGATGTTTGTGCTTGGACCACCACCAAATAAGAATGCTAGAGTTTTGCTTCAACAGACATATATACCTGGCTGTGTCTGAGGCACTTCTGTGGGTTAAGTGAGTGATCCCCAAAGTTTAACTAGAGCTAGTACAGGGTGAAGAGATTAGTATCTAGTTGTGCTGTTTAATATTTCATTTGATATGGATGTTTAAATTTTCTCCTATGTTTTTGATCTGTGAAAAGATCTTCTATTAACTGTCTAAAATGTAATAGAAATGATCGAGTCTGAGGCTTCTCCTTTCAATTTTCCTTTTTCCCTCAGTGCACAAAGCCTTGGTCCCTGGGTTTGTGGTTTGTTACTTGGGGTTACCACCCGTAGTCCCCATTTCCTTCCTGTGTGCTAGCCCACTCTTGACCTTGCCTTGAAAAGTTTCTCCATACAGATAGCCAGGAGAAAAGTAGGAAAGCTTTGTTTCAGAAGACTCGTTTTTATGTTCTTTGCTAGGCAATGTCATTCTTTATAGCTTCATGCAGAGACAGGGCTGTTGGTTCGGTTTGCTGTTTTTGTAGAGAAAGGGACCCAGGTGGCCTAAAGTGGCTTTGAATTCCCTATGCAGCTAAGGATAGCCTTACACTGACCCCCCTGCCTTCCATCCTGAGGACACCACTATGCCTTTCTTTTATCAAAAGACACTTGTAGCAGCTTTGTATTTTCCAACTTCTGATACCCCCATTTCTTTCTTTTAAGACATTTTCTTTAACTGTACATATATGCTCGTGAATTCAGGTGCCCGTAGGAGCCAGAAAAGGGCATCAGACCCTGGTGCAGGGCTTGCAGGTGATAGTGAGTGAGCCTCCTGACACGGGCGCTGGAAACTAAACCGAGGTTCTCCGCAAGAGCAGCCAGCCCTCACGGTGACTGAGCCATCTCTCCAGCCTCCCGATAGTCTCATTTCTATGTTTGATTACATTTTTCTCCCCAAAACTAAAATATGTCTGCAAAAAATATTTGAGAGTGACTTCAAATGCTGGCTGGATTTCCCTGTAGGTTAATAACTGTTTCCATCCATCACTACGAATCCCTTAACTTTTGTGTGGAGATGATCTGTCTGCTGCTGTAGAATGGCTGCACACTCTAGAGGGCTTCTCTGCCCCAGCAAGTTCCCAAATAATGAGACAGAGACCTCTTGAAATTATAAAAGCTTTAAAGCACCATATCTAAGTTATTTTGCTGTTTCCCAGCTACACACCCCAAGTTATCTGCCATAATTGTTGCTGCCTGGGCCGCTTCTGCTCCATCAGGCCAGCCCTCATGGTCACATGCTCATGGTCCATTCTGCCCCATGGTGGCTTCCTTCTCTGCTTTCCCGTGGTCCCCATCTGACCCCAAGCCCTGGAACCTAAGTGCCACATATTTCTCTTCTGCCCAGTTATAGGCTGTTAGCTGCTTTTTTTTCTTTAACCAACCAACTTTAAATTGGGGAGTAAGGTTTACATCACATCACTCGATGTCTCTGAGAATGGCCCCCAAGATCTAGATGGCAACCAGATCTTGGGGCCCAGTAATTTAGCATTAGAATACATGGCAACCCCCAACAGTCTGCTTTTGTAGCCAACCTGGCCTCAAACTTGTGATTCCCTGCCTTGGATTCCCAAGTGTCAAGATTGCAGGCATGCACTGCTACACCTAGATCCTTAATTTTTTCTTCAACTTTCTCATATGAGCCCAAGGCCCCTGGCCAGGTCAGAGTGCCTAGCTCGTAAACTGTGTGTCTGGTCCACTCATGTCCCGCTTTTATTTCTTGCTTTTGCTAGCTCTCCTTTTATAGTTACAATGCATGTGTTCTTCTGGCAGGTATGGCACCTGTGTTTAGATTTTTGCAGACTAAAAATTGCTAATAAGCACTCATTTTGGCATGGTTATTTATGGAAATGAAACACATTCTCCCTTTCCCTGAAATTGTTTTAATAGTTTCATGTTCTAGGAGTTCAAAGACATCTCTTTGGTGTTGCATAGGACTAAAATTCTTTTGGGGTTGTCATTGTAGAAATCAAAGCATCAGTGATTCAATATGCAGATATTGATAGTGATACAGTATCAGTATCTACAAACCAGCAAAGTTTGCTTTGGCCATAAAGTGGGATGTAGACAGGCAAGCTTTTAGGGTGAACTTAAGCCATATTAAGTGATCTTCAGAGCAGTTTAAAGTGAACTCCATCAATGGTACTTCATCAGTGGTTTTCTATTTCCTAGAGCTTTTCATAAAATGTTTTCTAGATGAACAAAATTTCAGAGCTGTCATGAATATTTAAAAGTTGATATAAATATTCACTAGCACCAGACTAGAAATGATTTCAAGAAACAGGGGCTTCAGCCTTTCTCTCAAGTCTGTACTCCCATTAAAAATCCTGCCTTTCAAGGGTATGTACACAATGACTTTTAGCCGAGTCAGCAAACTTGTGGTTCTTAAAATACCAGCTGGCCTCCTTTCCACGCACCAGGGAACATTTCCATGTTCCTTGTTCCTATCGCCCTGGTGTAAACTTTTACTCCAGAAGCATTTCCATGTGCTCCTGGGTGTCTGCTGTAGGGACACATCTGATATACCACAAAGTACTAAATAAGGAGAAATCCTTTTGGTACCAGGCCCAGGTCCTCGTCCAGAACTTGTCCTGGAGCTCTGCTTCCGAGCACAGGAGGCCTGAGACATTTCTGCACTTGTGGAAAGTTGACTCCTCCCGCATCTGGGTAGATTTGGGAGTGAGAGCCTCAGATACACCGGCGGCGAGGTTTCCTGCCACACTTCTCCATTCACGGGCCACAGAGTTGGAAGGAACCATTAGAAACTCTCATCTCCTAACCCCACAGCAACTCAGAGAACCCAGTAGGAGGCTCCAGTGATCTGGGCCGTGAAAGGCCAGGTGCAGTGTTGTACATGCCCAAAACCTCCGCTGAGCTCCAGGTTCCTGTCTCCATGGTGATTGCACAGTACGACCTCCCTCGCCTCATGCAGTCTGACAGCATGACAAGTGGCTGAACAAAGCAGAGCCGTTTTAATGACTCCAGATTCTTTACTGAAGACCTCTTTAAGCAAATGTTTTACACATGTTACACATTTGGAGGTGTATATTGCACAAAGGATAAAATATCCACATCATATTCTATCTTTGACTAGAACTTCATGAGGTAGATAATGTATCCATTTTTCTTTTCTTTTTTTTTAAGATTTATTTATTTATTTATTTATTTATGTATACAGTATTCATGTGAGCTTGCATGCCAGAAGAAGGCACCAGATCTCAGTATAGGTGGTTGTGAGCCACCATGTGGTTGCTGGGAATTGAACTCAGGACCTTTGGAAGAGCAGACAGAGCTCTTAACCACTGAGCCATCTCTCCAGCCCAATGTATCCATTTTTCATAGTTGTAAAGCATTATCCTTAACCAACTTTTTATAGATGAAACTTTCTGATTTTTAAATTTATTTTTTAATTAGACCATTCAGATGAAATTTGACAGGCAGAAAGGACCATGATTCCAGTAACCTTCCATTCTTAGGCACAGATGGAGATTCCGTTGTATCTTAAAGAATGTTCTGGCCCTATTTTGGGGTACATGTTTTCTTGGAGATGCTAGCTGATGATTGACGATGCCCATGTATTTCTAGTGTCTGAGAAAACATGTCTTTTTGTAGTATGTTGTTCAGGGTGCAGTTCAAAGTAGCACTCACTTGCTGTCTGTCATTGAAATGTTTTGATTTCTTGTCCTGACCAAATAAAATCACAGCATGCCAACTGTGTCATTCTAGATTACAGCTCTAGCCATGACATGGTCCGTCCTGCACTTCCTGCCTCTGCTTTCTCTGAATTGGGATAGTGCCTGAGCTGTCTTGTAAAAGGCATCTTAATGAAGAATGCATAAGTAATACATTATTGATCAATATACTCACCACCATCCTTTAATCAGGAAGACTTTGCCAATTAATTAGGAAATGGGTGTTCTGGTTATTTGGTACTTTGTGGTTGCCTGTACACCCATTTGTGTGTATCTATTTATGTTTTATAAATTGATAAATGTTCAAAGAAACACAGTGAGTAATAGTAAAACTATTTTTGAATGCCACTTAACTTTCATATAATGAATCAGAAGACATCTTAGCACCTATTGTCCTGACAGATACTTACTAATGGGCTCGGGGCGGGGAGGAGGGGGCATGTGGGGTGATGCTTATACATAGTATAAGGATTGATTGATTTATAGTTCATATTAAATAGATCTTTTTATCAAGTTGTCACAACTCTACCTGGCTCATTTGCTAACAGATGGGACAGAAACCCCTTTCCTGTCTACACCCAGTTACTTAGCGCTCCTTGCATGGCAATGTGGTGTTTCAACGCTCCACTCACCTTACCAGTGTGCACTGCTGTGTTGTGGTTCTCTGGGCACAACACTGAAAGCTAGAAGACACAGTCAGGGGATAAGAAGACTTCAAGGGCACTAGCTAATGTTGCTTTTAGGATAATATCATTTGTTTGCTTTTCTATTTTTAAAGATAGTAACTGTGTTAGGGTAGGGTGTGTGTTTAGTGTGACTGGTGTAGAATCACTGTTCATTTGTCCTTCATTTTTGGATGCTCTTCTCAGGAACTCCACTTCCTGTGAGGCAGTCTCTCATTTTCCTGGTGCTCACAGATCAAAACACTGGCAGGCTGGGGAGTCCCAGAGACCCTCCTGTCTTTACCTTCGCGGTGTTGCAATTCAAGTACATGCTGCCATTCTGGCATTTTATGTGGCTTAGGGCATTGCACGGGTCCTCAAGCTTGCAAAGCAAACACTTCCACCAACTGACTGTCTCCCAAGTCCATGATTGATGTCAGTTTTGTTTTTTGGTTTGTTTGTTTGTTTGTTTGTTTTTTCTCCTCAGAACTGGGTGTTGAGCCTCTGTCTTTGTGCATGCTAGCCAATTACTTTCCATGTGTGTGTATGTGTGTGTGCGTGCATGAGTGCGTGCGTGCGTGCATGCATGCGTCCCTTTGCCTGCCCAGTGTTCTCTGCCTGGGTGAATGCCTCTTGCAGCTCCTCTGGCTGTTCTGGTTCCCTGTGACTTTTCAAGCCCAGCACACTCTCTGCTAACAAAGCCTTAACAGACTCCTTCAGGAATTGCTGTATAAAATGTGCTGTGTTCCAAAAACTCCTAGCGGAAGATTTGCAAATGAAACAGGTCATTACGCTGTTGCCTGCCTGGTGGTGACTCAGATAATGTTTTACCATCTACTAGAGAGCCACACACAACTGAAATCTTACATTAAAATTCCAGACTTGAGGATTCAGAGCTGTCATAGAATTCTGCCACCTAGAAATGAGCTGTCATATGATGGATCAGAAGACAGGTTGTTAGCAGCCCCTGTGAGGGATGTCAGCATCTCTTCCCACAGGCCAGGAAACAGAACAATGTCAGCTGGGATCTGACATCAAGTTCAAGCCTCAGAACGCACTAGGATTTCCCAGTACTCCCTTATACCTCACTAATGTGCGTCTCTAGACCAGCTCAACCAGTGCTGCCTAAAATTTTTACTATGCTTTACATAGCTCAACTTTATTGAATACATAAATAAAGATATATAGCACAGTAGTATTTGTGAATCATTACCCAGTAAAAGAAAACTGCTATTGCTCCTCGAAATGTTTGTTCAACAAATATTTACTGAGCACCCACTGAGTACAAGGTGCCACGTGAGGCCCTGGGGATATGACAGCACAAATGAGACAAGTCTGCATCCTTGGGTTTACATACTTTAATAGAGACGGTAAGACTATTGCTAGTGTAGATTATAACAGAACCCTAGGAGAGAAGGAAGGAAAGTTGGGGAGAAATCCTCTTGAAGACATTAAAATCCTTAGAGATTCAGAATTAGCTAAAGTATTTGAAAGTGAAGCACCATTCCTGAAAATGTGTGTTAGCTCCATAAAGGTTAATTCTGAAAAAGGGCTTCAAATTATGATTACCCAAACGTGGAGAAATGTATGTTTTATATATGGGAGGAAAGAGGGTATTTGAGTGGTCAACAAGAGCTACATCACCTAAATACAGCATAAAAAAAAGAGGTTGGAATGGACAAGCAAGTGAGTTCTTGGGGTGATGGTGATTGCCCTTTATTCAAGTTCAAGGTGGAGGTGGCAACTGGTACCATAGAAAACAATACAAGCTATGGAAGAGGCAGTTAATTAGAAGAAACAGTTATCAGGTTAGATGTGTATATGTTCCTTTAGGGGAAACTAAAGGGACAAATAAGCAGGTAAGTAAGATATCAGTGCCTCTATTATTTGTGACTGTGACTACTTTGCAGGCTTCCTTTGACTATAAGCAACATGAACTACAACATTAGCCCATCTTACCTTCCCGGCTTCATCACTAAGTTCGCTGTCCTGAGTACTCTCTGGTTTTGTCCTAAACAGTTGGGATCTGTATTGTCCCTTTGATATTTGGACATCATTCTTATTCTACTTGTGACCGTATTTGGAGGACAGTGAAAGAGCTGGGTTTTCCAAGAGGGAACAAGATGCATTTCCAGATTTTGATGTAATATAATACCAAGTTAACTTGGGACTTGTAACCAGAACAGAAAACATGTATGGAGCTGAGCACAGTATGATAATAAACTGAGCATGGAGAATACATTCACATAGATAAAATTAAGATAGCTGTGCTATTAAGGTGAGCAGAGCTTTCTAGTATCCTATGGATTACAGGATGCTGTTGAAAAAATCTGTACCTTTCAGAAAGTAATGTTGTTCTATAATGTCATTAAATTCAGCTATAAACGTATTTTGTTACAGATGTGCCAAATACTGGTATAAGCAAACCTAGAGTTTCTGACCCTGTCCAGCCCAACAACTATCTCGTCAGGACAGAACCAGAACAAGGGGCCCTCTACTCACCAGAACAGACATCTCTCCACGAAAGTGAGGGTCTGTTGTATTTTATTCTAAACATTAGATTTTTCTCATCATTTTACTTTAAACGTGAGCCTCAGAAGTATAATGAAGTGTTCCCACCATTTCATCCATGCAGGATCATTGGGAAACTCAAGAAGTTCAACACAGATGAATTCTTATTCTGACAGTGGGTACCAGGAAGCAGGGAGTTTCCACAACAGCCAATCCGTGAGCAAGGCAGACAGACAGCATCCATTCACAGGACCAGGAAGTAACCATGTGGTGAGGAATTCAAGAGCTGAAGGACAAACACTGGTTCAGGTAAGTCAGACATCTAGAAATACCCTCTTAGCTGCATAACGGTTCGAGATATTGCTTACTAAAAGCAAGGCTAACATGTTTAATTTATAGAATGAAAAACTTCACTCAAAATCACTGTGTACTGTGGGCGTGGTGGTTTTGAAGATATTTTAAGCATAAAGCCTGGAATTATGTTTGTTCAAATTAGTTTACTCTTACTAAATGAATGTTTATAAGTTCCTAGATGCAGTAGAGTAATTCTTCTGGAAACAAGAGATTTGATAGAAGCAGCAGTCCAGAGAGAGTGTGAGGATGGCATGGAGTGACATAGTTCCTGAGGGGCTCCTAACCCTTAGCAATACAAGCACTAAAATAGGCATTAGGAAGGTCTAAAGGACAGAAAACCATTCTCCACCTCCATGAGATGGGATCTAGTCTACTCTAAGCGAACATTTTCACCTTCACTAAATTATTCACTGAAAGCATCTCTTGTCCTGGATGCCTGTCCTTTGTAAAGCCATAGTAAGGAGGCTGGCTTATCCACTCTGTTAAGTGAGGACTCAGTCGATAGGCAAAAATATAATATTGTGCGCATGCTTCTGAACACTCCTTTGCTTCCCTGGTGCTACGTAATTCACATCATCCCACCAAACTATGTCAGGATTAAGAACCAAAGTCGCCAACGAGACTAGCGCTCTGTCCATGGGAATCCTTCAGAAACGCTGGAGGGATCCTGTGTTCCTCACGCAGCTCAGGAAACATTGCAGGATGCACCACATAGGGCCGGCTTCCCAACACTACAGGAAAGTGTTGATACAGTTGTGGGCAGCTTTGCTCATCAATTTAGGACTTTTCAGGTTAAAGGGAGCTAGCTCTCTTATCCTTGTGGCCAGCTGCTTGAGGCTGTGCCCCTGGCCTGCACATCATCCATGCATTTGCCTGTTGGCTGGTAGAGGTGTGTGGTATCGTTTAAGGGACTCTGCACTGAGCGCCTCTAGCTGTCCGTTTGTGGCATCTACCCCAGCTGCACGCTACAATTTTATCCTTAGTCATGATCATGTTGTTTTTAAGTTGATTTTGGTCCCTAAAGCCAATGCATTATAAGTAGGTCTCTGTGACTTAACCTACATGTAGTTTGGACAGCCATATTATCTAGCCATAAGCTGAATGTTATTCCATTTGTCCATGCGACCACTGTTAGCATGCGAGCACATGTTTGAACTCTCCCAACTGTACACTATTTTTTAAGCCCTATACCATTGCCTTGTTTAGTTACCTTATCCTTCCTTCCCCACATCCCCTCAGTGCCTCCACTACTTCTCCCAGACTGTTGAGGCTGGGGTCACTTGAGGTATTTCAGCAGCCAGGTTGCTTGCAACACTTGGAGGCAAAGTGCTCATCCTCTAGTGACATATGAGGCTGCACATACCCCCCATCCCACCCTCGCGTCTCTCCTCGCCATCACAGCAGACAGCTGCCCCCACCCCCACCCAAGCACACAGAAGATAACTGAGAAGCCTGCCATGCAGAGCCCTGAGGTCTGTTCCCATCCCTCAGCCTGCCTGCTGTTTCCCTGTGCCCGCTCCCCTCAGCCACTTCTCCAGCTCGGTTTCTTCACTCTTGCACAGCACCAGGAAAGGTACCTGACACCCATTGTGCCTTAGAAGTCTACAGAGTCATCACAGACTATTCCATAGTAGCAATGTTTGCTTTCCACATTAGTCTTTTCCAGCTGTCTAAGATCAAGAAAGCTAACAAAAACTCAGCACAGATTCTCGGGTATCTCACTCCCATCTCTTTAAACCCACCAGCTAAACTATCACTAAGAGCTCATATGTCAGACAAAGCCAAAGAAAGTAGAGCTAAAGGACTCGGCTAGCACGCCTGTCTGGTCAGGCTCCTCCTTGTACTGAATTATCAAGGGAGAGCTGAACCCAGGCAGTAGCCAGAGGCTCCTACATTAGACACTGGAAAAAACATGTCCCACAAGTTAACAACCAACTCATAAAGACCAGCCATCCTCTATTTCCGTTGTATTTATAACCATTGAGATGTAACAAGAATAAATAAATAAATAAAAAATAAAAAAATAAAAGTGAAAAAAAAAAAAGACCAGCCATCCATAAATGCTCCTCAACTCCATTTAGGCTGAGAGATGGAATAGATAGAGTTTTTGTTTTTATGCAAAATGCATTGCCTTGGCTCCAGCTTAACTTGCAGGGAATGATACAAGCACATGGCCCCAGGGCCCTTCATGCTCACAAGCCATTTGTACCACTTGGAATAAAACATTTCATATGTCAGAAAACACAGAGGCAACAAGTGAAAAATGTAAAGACCAAAAAAAGGTTATTAATGTCTTCAGATGTCTTCTACTGACTGGTTTTAATATTCAAATTGAATCTCAAAAAAAAACAGAAGCAAAAGCTTATGCAAAGGGGAAAATCGGATGCCTGCAATAGTGAGGTCACATCCTGTGTGAGCTATGTGTGTTTTTATTTCTGTAATGACAGTGGATGATGCAAACCCCTAGATAAACCCATTCTCTTTTCTCCCCTCTCATCAGCCATCAGTAGCCAATCGGGCCATGCGAAGAGTTAGTTCAGTACCATCTAGAGCACAGTCTCCTTCTTATGTTACCAGCACAGGCGTATCTCCTTCAAGGGGGTCACTGAGAACTTCTCTGGGTAGTGGATTTGGCTCTCCGTCAGTGACCGACTCCCGACCTCTGAACCCCAGTGCTTACTCCTCCACCACGCTCCCTGCTCAGCGGGCTGCCTCTCCATACTCACAGAGACCCGCCTCCCCAACAGCTGTGCGCAGGGTTGGGTCTGTCACCTCCCGACAGACCTCCAATCCCAACGGACCAGCCCCTCAGTACCAGACCACCACCAGGGTGGGGTCCCCACTGACCCTGACAGATGCCCAGACTCGAGTAGCTTCCCCATCCCAAGGCCAAGTGGGGTCATCGTCCCCCAAACGCTCGGGGATGACCGCCGTACCACAGCATCTGGGACCTTCACTGCAAAGAACTGTTCATGACATGGACCAATTCGGACAGCAGCAGTATGACATTTATGAGAGGATGGTTCCGCCACGGCCAGACAGCCTGACAGGTGAGGACAAGTGACTGCACTGTACAAAGCCCCGGGAGTCAGTCCTCCCTGTGCCTGTGTGGAAATGATGATCATTGCAGACAGTCCTAGTGGTTTTATCTGAAAAGTTATACTATAAACTTGAGGGTAACTTATTTTTCAAGCTTTAGCCCTTTTATGTATGATACTATATAATACATACACAGAACTCTTTTGCAAAGCATCAAATTTTTTTCTCAAAATATTATGGTACATAAAGCGTGTATGTGTGCGTGTGTGTGTGTGTGTGTGTGTGTGTGTGTGTGTGTGTGTGTGTGTCCACGTAAGCACTGCATTTTAAAAGAATTTATTAGAACCCTAAGCTCTTTATTAGTATTATTTTCTAATGAAGGGTTTTGAACATCTAGACTTACCTTCATACACCTTCATGATATATTCACCTATGGTCAGAATACCTGCTTGAAGTTCTCTGGAGGAATGCTGTAGTTGTGTGTGCTAGAATTTGAGTCTCATACCCGACTGCTTCAATGGGCACCCTGATGGGAAATGCACAAAGCCCTTGTGAATTTCTGTTGTTGTTGTTTTTCCTGGTTTTTCAAGACAGGGTTTCTCTATGTTATCTTGGCTGTTCTGGACTTGCGTTGTAGACCTGGCTGACCTCGAACTCACATCTATCCGCCTGCCTCTGCCTCCCGAGTACTGAGATTAAAGGAGTTTACACTCTTTCTAAAAGATATTGAGAGGATATCTTATGTCTGTATGGAAACTTCACCTGCCAATAATAAGTCTGATGACCTATAGCTTAGGCAGGAAATGGGAGGTGGGACATCCTGCAGGCAGAGAGGATTCTGGGATAGAACCAGGTGCAGGAGATTCAGCCAGCAAGATATGAGGATACGGTTCCTGAACAGAGGTAACCAGCCATGTAGCAAAATTAGGTTAGTAAAATGGGTTATTTTGAGTTATGAGCTACTTAGAAAAGAGCTTATCTATATGGCCTAGGTATTTGTAAAAAAAATATTTAATGAGTCTCGTGAGTGGCTATTCTGGGACCTTAGGGCTGAGAGGAAAAAAACAAAACAAAAAGATTCACAGTGCTCCTTTTATATATGCATTATAGTTTATTTACTTGCTTCCCTTTTAATAGGCATTTGTCTGTTTATCATTTTTAGCTGACAGAGACATTTTTCATATAAATAGATACTGTATTACCTGTGGAATCTGTTTGTCAAAGCTGAATTGCTACAACAAAGCATATACGTCTTTTCACCTTGAGGGAGACTAACAAGCTGTCCTCCAATAAGGGTACATGCGTTTGTATTTTGTGACCTGTAACTGGAGTGTGCAGGCTTCCTTTGCTGTCACTGTCACTTCCTATGGGCCATTCTGGTGGGTAAGACGCTGTACCTGGGGCCATTACTAGTTTATGACGAAGGTGAAGAGTTTATGTTTATTATCCATTTTATAATAAAAACACAGGCTTAGACCTTCTTTAATTTTTACATATAATAACTTCTTAGGCTTGACGTTAGTTACACTTTTTCTCCATTGTATTTTTGTTCCTTTGCTTTTTTATTAAAATTTTTAATATTTTTGAGGATAAAATTTATATTTTATCTTGTGGCCTCTAGAAAGCTTTTTCTGATTTAACAAATTCCTATGAAGCGTAGTGAACGTGGATTTTTTTTCAAAAACTTTTTTTTTAATGTGCATTGGTATAAGGATATTAGATCTCTTGGGACTGGAGGATGCTTTGGAAGATCAGGACAGTGCGCTTAACCACTAAGCCATCTCTCTAGCCCCTGTGAACCTGCATTTAAGATTAGAAAAATTCCTAGTTGTGAAATTACCCATTTTATTATTCAGCCATCAAAGAAGTATGGTTGGCTTGAGTGTTTTCTGTAGGCTCTGAGAAGCATGCAGCCACGTCATGTTGGAAGCAGTTATGAAGAGCCCCCGCCCCAAACCCTAGCAGCTTCTGAGGGCTTGTCCTCCTCTGTGTTTGTGTACAAGAGCCGTGTAGAATTCCCATCTTGAAGAAGATGATGGAGGCCCGGGGAAGGAAGACAGCATAAAAACTCCTGTCTCCCACACTCAGCACTAAATGGGCATCTTCTAAATGACTCTGATGATGTGCAAGAGAAATTGGATTGATATTTCAAGGAAAGAAAAGTATACATATAAAAAAATTTATTATATATGTAGAAAAATATGTGTAAGAACTAGCCTTTCTTTCATTTTGGGGGTGGGTGGGTTTCAAGACAAGGTCCTTGTGTTAGCCTTGGCTGACCTGGACTCACTTTGTTGACCAGGCTGGCCTTGAACTCACTGCGATCCTACGATCCTGCGATCTGCCTGCCTCTGCCTCCCGAGTGCTGGGATTAAAGACCTGCACCACCACACCCAGCTAAGAACTAGCCTTTCATTGCTGACTTTGTTAAAAATAACTCAAGGCTTTGAGTGAAACTAAGGATTCTCAGGAAGTTTTATTTCCTGTCTCCCGAACCACTGTTTCTAAAAGTAAACCCTCATTTGTGGATTCATTTGGTGGTTGTAAATGTTGTTTTGGTTTGGTTTGGGGTTTTGTTTTGGTTTGGATATAGGGTCTCTGCATGACATTGGCTGGCCTCAAATTCACAAAGGTATACCCAGCTCTACCTCCAAAGTGCTGCAATTAAATGTGTTATGCCTCCATGTCCTGCCGTGATTGTAGTTCAATTGATATCATAATGTGTATAAAAATGTACTTTCTACCACAGAAAAATATATATGGCCCAAAATACTCATTCTTGTATAGTTAAATAATATCTGGAGAATTTTTAAAAGTGCATCAATGCTTAAAAGATACATTTTTGTTTGTTTTAAATGTTTTAAATACAAAAGTTTGAATGACATAGAATCATCACTGTAATAAGTAAATAAGTAGGTGTTTGTGGGATTGCAAATAGAAACTTGATTGAGTAAATGATACTGCAAAGTATCCTTGCTTTCCATCATTGGTCCTTGAGGCGTGGCTGTCTCCATTGTAGGGCACATCAGACTTCCCTGTGGGCTCTTAGCTTTGCAGTGGGACAGCTTGGCTAACTGATGGCCCAGCTGTGTGAAGCACAGTAGGTTCTCCCTGCTGATGGAGAGGTCTGCGACCAGCTAGTCCCTTCATGGGCTACAGCAAGAGATGTGTCAGCGTCCTTTGTTCGGTACAAATGGGGCATACTTACACAAACTAAGCTGATGCTAATGTCACCATGGGACACTCAGGGGAACATGGATGGACAGCCCATCGGTAACCAGGCTGTCATTTATGCAGCATCCTTTGCTATGATCTTTAAGTGGTAATCATAGCAGGAGGGGCATTCTCTATTTCATCACAGTAACCCCTAGTTGGAGAATGAGTTTTAGCAAATTAAATGTAATGCATTTTTATTAGGAAGTGTACTTCTCTCTTGCTACTAAGAAAGTTTCTTTTTAAAAACACAGTACTCAGAGTCCTTTGCACACCAGGCCTTCCTTCCTGTTTAAAAAAAAAAAAAAAGTCATCTTCAGCCTTAATTCTTGTGCTGTCGGTTAGGGCTTGGTCAGGGTGTCTGATCCTAACCACACCATGGTTTTCTCATTTTGTGATGATGCCATATTCCTACCTGTAGGCTTACGGAGCTCCTATGCCAGTCAGCACAGTCAGCTTGGACAAGACCTTCGCTCAGCTGTGTCTCCTGACTTGCATATCACTCCTATATATGAAGGGAGGACATACTACAGCCCAGTGTACCGCAGCCCAAACCACGGGACCGTGGAACTCCAAGGATCACAGACAGCTTTGTACCGCACAGGCTCAGGTGGGCCCCGTTTCCTGCGTTCCCGCTTTCCCTGGCCCAAAAGGAGAGAGAGTTCACTGAGACCGGGTTCTCCACTGGCAGAGAATCCTGTTGCCCAGTTAGTTGTCAGATAAGCAGCTGTGACAGCAAATCAATAAACAGTAAAGCAGGAGTTCATTCAGCACGTGCTTACTGGGTGATATATTTTACCATAGTGTAACCTAATCAATGAAGGTAATGATTGTGCTGTTAATTTAAGGATAAATGTATAAAGCTGTAAATATGATTCCCTCAGGTTAGACTCGTATCAGACAGAGAAAGGCAACCATTTGCTGAAATAGATCTGTGTGACTCGTGTTGCCTGACCTAAGTGTTGAAATAGTCCAGATGAGTGAATTGATGTCGGAGTTAGCTGGCCTGGCGGTGAGGTTGATTGGACATCGCTGTTTTCAGTGTGTTATTTCCTCTAAGTCTCACATCCATGTTGTGACAGAGATGCCCACTGTGAGAGGCTCACAGCAGCACAGAATGCAGACAAAATATGTATAAACAGGTTGCTGAGCCTCACACCCAATCCTTTCCTTTTTTATCACACCACAGGTTTGGAAGCTGTAGCATTTGTGGGGTGCACTGCCAGAAGGTGGCACAGGGCAGCTTGAGAGGGCTCAAAGGCAGCTTCCAGTATCCAGGAAACCCCAAGTCTTAGAGATTTATAATATGTCTGCCAAAGCCCAGCTGGCAGTGACGACCCCCCATCCAGGCACGTCACTAGGGAAGGGAAGCCTGCAGTGTTCTTACCAAAGTTGGACAGTTCTGTCCACTGAAGACTTTTCCTTCTGACAGACGTTGGTAAAGAAATGTTCATGTGCTCTTAGGAAGAGGACTGAGGAGAGGTGAACAGCTTTTCTAATTGCAGAAAGACCCTTGAGTACCCCAATGGGAGACATGCCTGCTTTATTAAGAGAGATGTGTTGAGTGCAGACAGTTGCTGTGTGCATACCACCATGTACTAATTTCTGGAAACAGCCATAGAAATAAAGTCTGACTTTCTTGTGACATGGATTTTTTTCCTAGTATTACCAAGATTCATAGAAGTATATAAGTAATATGGATATCAAAGAAATAGGGTATTTAAAAATTTGAAGAGTTATTTATAAATTTCAGTAAAGACCTTGTTCTTAATCACTAAATTAGAATTATGAAATAATAACCATTCATTTCTGAGATTAATCTCTTGTGGTTTTACTGGGGTTTTAAATTTCTAAATCTTAATGTAACCAAGCCTAAAAGCAGACTCATAGTCTCACTGGCTTTCTTTTCTAGGTACGTCTTCTAATTCTTAAGCTAGGCTAGGCTTGGGAAATCCAAATTTAAACAGCTGATGTAATTGCCAATGTTTAATCCTGTCTAAAAGCAAAAACTATTGTATGTTTGAACAGTGCGGATCTGTGGAGAACATACTAACGTAATCTTTCCCAAAACGCTGACTTTGTAATAGGTGTTGGAAATCTACAGAGGACATCCAGCCAACGAAGCACCCTTACATACCAAAGAAATAATTATGCTTTGAACACAGCAGCTACCTACGCGGAGCCCTACCGGCCAGTCCAGTACCGAGTACAAGAGTGCAATTATAGCAGGCTACAGCACACGGGGCCAGCTGACGATGGTGCCACAAGATCCCCATCAATAGACAGCATTCAGAAGGACCCCAGGCAAGTACCAGAGGGACTCTTCAGGACACGCCCTGTCACACCAACCACTTCCACCGTTCTGTCTTTTTAACCTGTCAGGCCTGTGGTAATATCAGTAATTCCTTATCTCTATTGCTTCCACCTGTGCAGGTCATTGAAGCTGACTTCAATTTTTAAAACTGACTGCTTTCTTTCCGTCCTTAGAGAGCACACAGATCTGTGAGAATATGTGTGGCATTCATCATACAGGTACTTTACTCAGGCAGCTAGCTACTGGGAGGGCCTACACGAATTAGACCGGACCGTGGGAGATCAGCAACCCACACACCTTTGCCTCCCTGATTTAGAGAGTTCATGTATTAATTCTCACTTGTATTAGTCAGCACTAGGAAGAGCTTTTACCAATGAGGGAGGTCCTTTAAGTGTCTTTGTGCCAGTTAGGAGAAGACGGCATACAAGAAATTCTCATCTCAGAAGCATAACACGCTTGACAGATTCTGAGCACATGTGTATTCCTGGTTTCTTTTGTTTGGCCACATAGATGACACTTGCCAAGGTAGATATGGTCCCCTCGGTACTTAACTGAGTCCTAACAGCTGGCCTCCTCTTTAGGAAAAGCCATTTAAAGTATTCAGAAACTGTGTTTTCAAACCTAAAAGAGTTTTCCTGTCTCAAAGAATGGAATCTTTAGTAAGTTTTATGCAACTTTGGTGTTATTTTAAGGCATATATTATTAGCAAGGTTTCATTCACTCATCGCCCACAATGGTTTCGCTGGGAAGTTGTTATAATTATCATTTTTAATTTAAGAGCCTACCAGCTTGTTCTAATGACTGTGAACAAAAATCAGTGAGGCTCTGGTCACCACACAGAGTAAGTAAAGGTACTTTAGGTGGATAGGAAGCCACTGTCTTATTGAACCACATCACGGGTTTGTTTGTAGACCTAAAATTCTTTTGGACGTAGGTGTACAGTTTGTCACTTTGGCTATCATAAGGGTTTTTTTTAAAGATTTTTTTTCTTATAGCACCGCCTATATAATTGTCAGGGAAATTATTATATTATTTCATTTTCTAAAATCTTCAGAATGACAAAATTTTGTGGTAGGCAACACATACAAAAGTTCCTCGATACCATCACTGGGCCTGCATGATAATAATAGCTGTCTGTAAGGGCAGGGGAGCTTGGCTCGCCTGTGAGGCGAAGACGGGCCCTGGAGGCTTCAGCTTCAACTTTTAATGTGAACTGATTCACTGTAAACAAAAGTCTCACAGATGGTAATATGTTTTTGCTATTCATGCTATGGTAATACCATAGCCTACTGCATAAGCGGGTACAGCGAGCTTTGATTGTGTACAGTTTCACTAATAACGCTGTTCACAAGATGAGCAGCCAGTCATTCTACGGTGACAGGTACGTTTACTGTAGCTGACCCTGGAATCCAATGCATGAAAGACATATCCAAAGACTGAATATGCAAACCAGAACCAGAGGCTCTTGACAATTGCTATTCCTCCATTAAAAATAACAACTTGAACGATTTTATCAGCCTGAGACTTTACTGCTCTTACTAGATTATTAACTGGACAAGTTCTCTGTGAGACTAGAAATTATTAGTGTTTGCTATATAGAAGGACATCTGTAAGGATTTTGTTTTTTAGGCTTTGTGGGATTTTTTTGTTTGTTTTGTTTTATGGGTTTCCTTGTATTTTAGTCTTTTGAGACAGGCTCTTGCTATGTCTCTCAGGCAGGCCTGGGGCTCATAATTTTTTTACCTCTCTCTCTTCGTGCTGGGATTATAGATATACACCACCAGGCCCAGCTCTGACTTTTAGAGAGGGGGGGCAGGCCGGGGGGGGGTTCAATTTCAGCTTTGAAACATACAAATAGTTTTTGTGCGCAGACTGACGAGAGAACATCTCCTGGAAGATGACGGAAGGTGTGTGTCCCTGGTGGTCCTTCGGTGCAGTCCTCTGCGTCCAACTGGTCCTTTCTGTCAATGTCCTTTCTGTCACTGTCATATGCATTTGAACACCCATAATATACAGTATTATTGTTGCTGGAAAATGTCCACTTTGAAAGAATTGAAGAGAAATAAAAGCAAATATTTAAAAATATTCACCCTTACCACTAAAGATCTTCCTGTAGACCCAGGTCTCCGTCTTCTCTTACTCCCATCAGCTTGAAGAGTTTGCTGTGAGTTCTTTTCGCCTCAGTTTATCTTAAATGGTTTTGCCTCATTTTTCAGGGTATTTTTCCTACATATATAATTCAGGATTTATAAGTGTGAATTTTTTTTTCTTTCAGTACTTTAAAAGGTGTTATTCATTGTCTTCAGACATCTGTTGTTTTTTGGTGAGAAATAAGAAATTATTTGTATTCTTCTTGTTTTGTAATATGCTTTTTCTCTCAGCTTCCCTCCAGCAGTGTTACTGCGCTGAGCTTAAGTATGGATCTCTTTGCATTTGGCGTGATTGGGGCTCACTGAGATTCTTTGAATGTAGATTGATGTTTTTGCCAAAAAATTGGGTGGGGGGGGGGAATCAGCTTTTATTTCTTTAAATTCTTTTCTGTGCTCAACTCCCTCTTCTCCCTCTGGGATCCTAGTTACATGTATTAAAGTCACTTTGTGGGGGCTGGAGAGATGGCTCAGAGGTTAAGAGCACTGTGTGTTCTTCCAAAGGTCCTGAGTTCAATTCCCAGCAACCACATGGTGGTTCGCAACCATCTATAATGAGATCTTGTGCCCTCTTCTGGCATGCAAACACACATGGGGCAGAATACTATAAATAAATAAATAAATAAATAAATAAATAAATAAATAACATTTAAAAATAAATAAACAAAATCACTTTGCGACCATGAGAGTTAGCCCCCTCTGGCTGGACGGCTTCTAGTGACCCTCTGCAAGCATGCCATGCTTTTTACTCTAGCATTGTATATGTTTGGCTTATACACTGATTTTTTTTTTTTAATCACCTTGGTTCTTTTTCTGTAGTTTCCATGTCTCTGATAAGAGTCCAGATCTACTCACTCATTATATTATGGTCTTTAGTTTGTTTGGTATGGTCTGGCTTTTGTGACAGGGTCTTGCTAGAAATCACAGACTTCCCTAAACACTCAAGTTCTGCATTTGCTAGGATCATAGGTTCCACCCCCCATGCCCCACGCCCCACGCTCCCCTCTCCCACTTTTTTTTAAGCCTCTAAACACAACTGGAGAGATTTCAAGTCCTTCCTCTGAAAAGGCCAGGGTCAGGACTACCTCTGGTTCTGTGTCCACTGTTGCTTTTTGTCCCATCGTCTCCAGTGACTTTTGCTTACCTGCTGGATGTTGGAAACAAGGCAGCCTGGACTAGAAGACCTGCTACCCTACTGAGTTTCTTGTGGCAGATAACCAAGTTACTAGCAGATCCTCTTGGCACTGCCATCACGGCTTTTGCTCTTTGAGAAGTGTATTTCAGCTGCATTTAGCCCTAGAATATCGGCCTTATTCTGTGGTGTGGTCCCGGCTGCTCAAACATGGCCTTTGTGTTCTTACAACTTAAATTCTCACATACTCACATCTGTACTCCAACAAGTCTGGAATCCAACATCAGCTACTGTGTGTTCAACTCTCCCGTACAATAGTCACTCTACACCAACCAGTCCCCTAGAGTGCCCTGTCTGTGCCTTCTGACTTCTTTAGCACCAACAAATTCCAGTCTACCTCGACATCCAGTCCTCCCCCCAGTTCCTAACTGCAGAGCAGCAAACCTATCCTGTACAACTTCAGCCTCTTGCATTACAAAGCAGAAGATGCCCCTAAGCAAAAAGCCAGGTAGATGAGGGGTTCCTTGGGTACTGACTCCTCTCAACGATTCCATTCTTGTGGTACCTATCCAGGGCCTATACACAGTCCGCTCACACATTTACCTCTGTTTTGTAGTAGTTTATGGAACATCAAGATACAGAGCCATACTAAAAAGAAAAGTCTAGGCTTAGGCAAATCCTTGCACTGGTACCATCCAGTTAGCATGGAAACTGGTAGCAGCCTTCCCAGGGTAAATTTCTGCTAAACCCAAGTCAGGGTGATGTTATTGGCAACCATTGCCCTGCTCCTACTGGAAGCTGCCCTCATGCTGCCTGCTCCTCCTGGCTCCCAGGTATGTCAGAAAGTCATATTCATCACTGTACCACTTAAAGAGGAAAAAGAATAAGTGTTTGCAATAAATGTGAGTTATCAGGAAGGATTAGACCACACTCCTGGCACTCTTGTAAATTACAGCATAGTCTTACACAATAGATACTACATAGATTTTTTTTTTTAATGAAAAATGTTTAACGCAGTTGAGTATAGAAAAGGGAGGCTATTACAGACAATGTTCTTTCTTGGAAAGCCTCATTTTTCAGAGGTGAATGTTAATAACTATTCACCATCACACTTAGCCACTAGCCATTCTCTAAAGCAGGCAGGGGTAGCTGTTTTACTATTGTTACAGGAGAGGTAACGGTGCTCTAAATAGTCAGCTGATTTCCAAAATAACAGTGACTGAAGAGCTTAAGGCTACAGCCAATAACTCCAATTCCTATGAGGTTTTTTCGTGTGTGTGTGTGTGTGTGTGTGTGTGTGTGTGTGTGTGTGTGTGTGTACACCATGTATATACATTCCTACATATGCATGGGTGCACATGCACATAGGTGTGGGTGCATATAGGGGCATGTGTGTTTCCTGGTGTGAATCCTCTTCAGTGCCTCCTTTACCTTGCTCAGGGAGAAACACTAAGTCGCCAGCCCGCATGCTGTGGGGCTCCCCATCTCCCCCTTCAGAGGCTAGAGTACAGGCAGAGTGGCATAGCTGCCCAGAACTATGTGTGTTCTGGAGAATTTTCAGATCATCTGGATGCCAGGCAAACACTGAATCCGGAAAGGGTGCCATTTAAAGCAGGAGTCTGGGCTGGCTTAGGAAAGATGAAGGAAGGAAAGGTGAGCCCACTGATAGACTGGGTGAGCAATGAGAGAAAGACTTCAGTTGTAGGTGGCACTGTTTGTTTTAGGCACCAGTCCTCCCTGATTCTACCTCATTCTCAAACTGGCTACCAACGTTATCTCCATATAAATGTGGCCATGGCTGCATTTCCCCGCTCCAAAACTTGTGTTTACATTCTAGTTCCTGTAGGGAGGCACACATAGACTGTGTACATTCCCTAACTTCTGCCTTCATGCTGAACCCAATTCCTTGTCTATAGCCAATGATATTTAGTAGTGCTTGTCTCAGGGGAGCAGGGATGGCAAGCGACAGGGCTAAATGCAGGTAAACTGGATCAATGTTAACTTGTGCCGTTGCTCTGAAGAGCACAGGGCCCTGTTTCTAAGGCCATGACGTCATCAGCTCTTGTATCTTCAGCAGCCAGATACCCATTTGCATGGGTGGTACATGTGCATACATATGGGTGTGTAATGGCCCTTTGAAGTGGACTGGAAAATTAACCCTTGGAGCCTTCCCAGTCCAAGTGACACTCCGGGCTCTATAAATTAGCAAGTAGGGAAGCTAAGGCAGGGGACTTGCCTTGAGTTTAAAACCAGCATGAGCTAGAAAGTAAGACCCTGTCTCAAAAAGACAGGAAAAAAAAAAAGATTTTATTGTTCTTGAAAGTTTTTTTTCTTATAACTCCCAACTAGTTTCACCCACCCTTGCCCTGTATGCAGCTATACTCAGACTTCTGTTGGCAGGGCTTCAGTGTGCTTGCTCGTTTCAGTGCATGCCACTGAGAACACCAGCACATTCCTTTTATTGGCAAGTATCATTCCATCCATTATTTCCATCCCAGTTAATTGATGCCTCTTTGGTGGATAACCAGGACACCTCCCAAACGGCTACTACGAATGACATTTATCAGTGTCCACGTACAGAGAAACAATTCACCAATAGAAGTCTCAATTGGTTATTAATATGAAAAGGATTTTCATTAACTTACTCAGAGTGAACTCATTATTTTCAATGAAGCTTGATGGCATCCCTTACATATTTGTTGTTATGTGGACCATTTCCTACAAAAAACTGTCCTTCATGTAAAAAGGACAAGTTGCAAAGATCCTAAACAGTAGGTCAGTCGGATGACACCAGAAAATCGTGACAGTGTGATGCTGCCTGCAAAGGAAGCATAAAAGGATTTCTGTTAGGTATGAACGTTTGCTCTTATGTCATCATCCAACAACAAAGTGCACTGCATGGAGAAGATGTGAAGGTGCTCTCCTGCCAGGCACTGACAGAGGCGGGGAGCACCTGGGACAGTGTCTGACACAGAGTATGCGTCCCTGGCTCCACTCAGCACTACGTAACAATAATACAGTTCTGGAAACATAAAGGCCAGGGAGTTTCAGAAATGGTGTTCCCTGGGCATAGCTTTTCTGACAAGCTATTTTTTTCTTTTTCCCTTCTCCTCTGTGTTTCTGACTCACAATCAAGAGCAACTATGAATATTATGTTTCTCACCAGATCTGTGATTAGCAGCCAGTAACAGTTTTGTCCTTTCCCATCAGGCCTTCCTTTCTTCTCGTGGGACATCTCACGTAGCTGAGTTGCTCTTGTTTACCTGTGTGTTGCATCGGCTGCATTCTTAGATGGGTAGAAAGGCATAAAGTAAAACCCTGGAGGAGGCGCTCTGTGCTGGGAAAGCTGCCCACTGACAGTCGCCTTTGGTCCCGACTCCTCTGTCTGTGCACCATGATTTATTTCTTCGGATCACAAGCACTTGGGCCTCTGCATACATTGATTGGGAGAGATTATTTTCAAATGGATAATTTAGGATTTTTTAACTTCTAATTCCTGCCTCTGCTGAACTTTCTCCTCCTATCAGAAATGCATTCCTCCGGAAGCTTCCGTTCTGATGCTGTGTCTCTTCCATGTAGGGAGTTTGCCTGGCGTGACCCCGAGCTGCCAGAGGTCATTCACATGCTGCAGCACCAGTTCCCATCCGTGCAGGCAAACGCTGCAGCCTACCTGCAGCACCTGTGTTTCGGTGACAACAAAGTGAAGATGGAGGTACTGGACCCAAAGCCCACCATGGCAGGAGCTCACCATGCCTTCTACTTAGCAGCTGCTTGATTTCTATTTAGAAGTGACTAGGGACATGGGGGACTGGAAAGATTGCTCAGCAGCTATGGGCACTGACTGTTCCTCCAGAAGACCCAGGTTTGATTACAAGCACCCACATGGCAGCTCACAGCCATCTGTAATACCAGTTAGCAAGGATCTAATGCCCTTTTCTGGCTTTTGTGTGTACTGCACACACATGTTGCACATACATGCAAGCAACACATTCATACATGTAAAATAACAAAAATTTTAAAAATAAAAATAATTGCTAAATGAGTAGTGGTTATTGTCAGTGGTACAGTATATGCTTGCAAGGCCCTTCAGTCCTTAGCACCACGAAAAATACTAAAAAATAAAATTTATTTTTGAAGTGATATTGATTCTAGATACTCTTTTACTTCTTGACTGTGCATTTCATTGCCTCTCAGGAAAACCTGGGACGTGTGTCCTGCCTGGAGTGCTCTCAGCCTTGTCATAGCTCATCCACTTAGCTAGCATACTTATAAAACATGGAGCAGAAATCAATTTAATCTGCGCTTCAGAAATATTCTCAAAGAATCTCTTAGATTAAAAAATCACTGCATTCGATGAACCAGGGAGCTAACATAGCTCATGAGGCTCTGGTCAAGACAGGTGTCCTGGTGTTCATGGGATCGTGAGTCACTGGCCGGGTCAGCCAGTGCTCTGTAGCATGCAGATTCTCGTGACACTTCAGGCCTTATCGTCCCATAGTGCCATATATTATCTGCTCATTACGTAAAACAGCATAACAGCTACAGACCCAAAGGTGGACGTAAAGAAAGCTTAGCACCATGCAAGTAAAATACTAAAGAACTCAGAAGTGGAAAAGAGTATGAGGAGTGTAGCCTGGAGAGCCAGGTCTGGAAGTCCTTCCTGTGTTGCCTGTGGGCAGCTGTGCGCTGCACTTATGTATTCACTGCACACGTTCCTACAGGGAAAATGTCAGACCTGGAGCGTGACTGTGGCCTGCATGCAGGTGCCAGTCTTCCCCCACCCCCACCCCTACCCCCGATCTCCCATCGCTCTTTAAGCCCTATGTACAGGAAAGGAACACTCTCTTAGAGAGCATCCTTAGAATTTTCAGCAGGTGTATACCGTGATCTCACCAATGTATTGCATATCACTCAGAGTTGGTACCTGATTTTCTTCATTCCAGGTGTACAGGCTAGGTGGAATCAAGCATCTGGTCGACCTGCTGGACCACAGGGTTTTAGAAGTGCAGAAGAATGCTTGTGGCGCCCTCCGAAACCTTGTGTTTGGCAAGTCTACGGATGAAAACAAGATAGCGATGAAGAACGTTGGTGGGATCCCTGCCTTGCTGCGACTGTTGAGAAAATCTATTGATGCAGAAGTCAGGGAGCTTGTTACAGGTGGGTAGAGCATGTGATCTTGTCTAGACTGTGCCTTGCATAGTGGCACTGAAAAGGCCTGGGAAGCAGTGCTGTAAGGGACAAGTGATGCCCTGGGCAGGTAGGTGGGGCTGGCTGTTGCTCACAGCTATGAAGAAGGCTGGGCACCCAGAAGATATTTGCAGTGTTCCATATGCATCAGCTAAATGTATTCATAGACATTCACCCTTGATTCCCTTGCTTAACTAGCTGGCATTGTGGTGACACGAGCCTGATATCCCTAATGTATGTTTTCTTTTCTCACAAAAGAAGTAAGATGTTTCTGGACTTTTATTGCTAAGTTTTTCCTAGCACAAAATTGTTATATTGTCTTTCCTGAGCAGACCTCAAAGACTTTTATAAGAGTTAATGCTAAACAGGAAGAAAAGTACACAAACATTCAGTGGTTTGGGGGTTCCCCCCCATATTTTACTATTTAAAAGTCATTCTAATTGATTTGAACTAGAGTCTGCACTTCAGAAGGGCTCATGTCCTTTTGCCTATGACACATTGACCCAAGTGCTCACTTAGGTATGGGCCCTCATTTCACCACTCCTGTCTGCTGGCCTCTTGTATTTGTTAAAATGTTTTCTAAGATGCGGGCCCTGGCCCTGAAGAGAGGAAATGTGACTGTATAGTTGAGGAACAGCTATATCCTATGGAATCTTTCAATATAAGACTACAAACATCTTCTCATATTTCCCTAGAGCCCTCTGCCAGAAGTATTTTTGACTTTTAAGAAACATATGGTAGAGAAAAATCAAGAATTATTTTATAACCACATACTGTCGTCAGAAATAATTTTAAGAGAAGTGGTTGTTTATGATATTGAAAAGGGAATGATCAAATGAAATGAAGAATGACCAATACAAAAATGTATCACTCGGATCTCATATGCAGTGGACATAAGAAGCAAATTCCAGTTCAAAGGCTATTGCTCTCAGTTTGATTTCTGTGTAAACATTGTCTGGTTAATATGAAACTACCAAGTCATATGATGCATCTAGAAAAATTGCTTGCTTGGGTATGATATATGTGCACGTATGTTAAAGCCTATGACCTAGTGGAAGAGTAAAGTTAGTTGTTCCATTTCTGGATTGTAACCTTCAGTCGTACCAAACTTACCTGGTGTTCATTCAGAACCTTGGCATGTCTTCAAGCAATAAGGCATCAAGAGAAGGGTCCTTCTTCCATTAACACTTCTCCAAGTCACATAGTTACAAATTCTTTAAATTGCAGAATCACATGGGAGGATGGTCTGAAAGAGGGTCTCAAAATCCACCTTGTCTGATCAGCCATCCAAGACACGAGTCCCTACACGACATCCCCACTGCACAAGACAGGAGCCGCGTATAACTTTTGAGCCCAAGCTTGCACATCACAGCCAGCACATTTGTTCTGAATGAGAGAACAAGCAACACAGCCCTAGGGAGCTCATTTTGCCTAAGAACAGCCCTAAAGACCGGTCCTGCCCGCACCCAGCCGCCTGCACCCCTAGCCAAGACCTGAGCCACGGCTGCCTGTATTCTGCAAAACCCTCCCTGAAGGCAAAGTAGTGTCTATGTGGTCTTCAGTAGCCAGCCAGTGCCATCCGCAAGGACAGCAGCTCTGCAGCCTTGACATTTGGCCTGTGCAGGTGTGGACTAGGAGCTTGTCAGTGAGAATGAAAGCCAACTTAGAATCATAAAATGTTTAAGGCCAATAAACTTGAATTCAAACTGCTGATAATTTGAAGAAATTACTATTCACTTGAAAGTAGGTCTTCTGTTATTCACAAAATTAAGTGCTCCAACCTAGTTATTAAATGTAAAGTCTTTTCCTCACCCCCACCTCCCCCACCCCCACCCCTCCACCCCATCCTCTTTGTTTCTGTTTGGCAACTTTTACTATACAAGTGAAAAAATTTTTAACTCTTCTGAAAAAGATGTCTTACATCTGCTTTACTAATTGCCCAGGGCCTGTTTTGTGTGAGTGTGTGTGTGTGTGTGTGTGTGTGTGTGTGTGTGTGTGTGTGTTTTCATTTTGATTTGGTTTGGGATTTTTTGCCACATTTGCACTTTCAAGGAAAAAAACAAAAACTTTTTACCAAGATTATTTTCCCAAGACAGTATGGCTGTCTTTGCTAATGAAAATGGTTCTCTAACATGTAACATGGCTCTGTGCTTCCTTTGCTGCATTGAACATTTTCCATAGTGAAACAAACCACGCTCTCTGAGTACTTACTGCCCTGTGCACGGTGCTTCCCCGAGAGGCTTTCTGCTGTTACTGTGCTTCAAGGCAAAAGCTGCACCAAGTCTAACTGGCCCTGCCTTGGCCATAAAGTCAATGTCTTCTAGGATTATTAAATTGTATTTCTGAGCTAGGAAATGGGAGTTTATAATCATTGGACATCCTTAAAATTATATTTTAAACCGTAGAAGTTGAAGTTGCTACAAAGAGTTTGGGGGCCTAATTTGCAGTGAACTAGATGTCCTGAGCCTTTTGTGGTGTTGCTCCTCCCTAGCACCTTGTTAAACACCAGAAAGTCGCCTTTTTTCTTCAGTAATAATAGGCTGAGTTCATATCACTTTTGTATTCACTCTTTCCAAGTTAGCAAGTGATTGCTCATCCATATGGCCAGTGGAGTATTTCCTTCTGAAATTTGCGATTCAAGACACTGCAGAACACGAGCCATATCGGCCCTCCCTCATCATTGGCTCAATATTTTTTTTCTTTTTTTTTTTTTTCTTTTTTAGATACTTTTATGCTAAGGAATCTAGGTAAGCCAGGCAAAGGTTTAGCAAACAGTAGGTCCTGGCAACAATTGGTCATTCATAATATAAAGAGCCATGATTTGCAGAATGAAAAATTTTATTCTTGTTTTCATGACTTCATTAATATGCCTTCTATACAGCCATTTGTTACCTGATCTTGACAGGAGGCAGTCCATTACTTTCCTGCTTTTCTGGACCACTTGAGCTATTAAGAACTGTGTGTGTTATTTTCAGAAATCTGGCAACAGCCCTTCCCACTTCCCAGCCAAAGTTAGTAAGAATCCACACTAATAACAAAATCATTCATCACAAATCTCCAGCCACCCTCCCTCTTTTCCTGTCTCATTTCAAGCCATAAAAACTTATAATGAGAAAAATGACCAAAAAAATTAAGTTTAATTGGTACTATCCCAAAATAGTTCATTATAAATGGGCCAGCTCTTAGTTCATAAAGAACATAGAACAGAAAAGCGCCCTGAAGAAATCTCTATTCCACAGAAGCACACCTGCGCACCCGCATTACAGATGAGACACTCGGGTGCAGGGAAGCTGAGCTCCTGACACACAAGCTGAAGTGTCACCCCAGCACAAGCTACTGAGAAATGCTAAACAGAAGCAACCCTGGGCATGCAAATGCCTGTTTCCAAACACTCTCCCTTCTGTGGAGGTACCAACGGAAGGAATTCTCAGCACCATAATTACTTTGTTTTTACCCAGCATTTTGGAGAGCTCTTCCCCAAACTTCACTAATGCAGTCATGTCAGCCTAGGAACCTGGTATAATCCTAAGTCTTAGCTTGCTGCAGTGTGACGTTAGTCTTCTGAGTCTGTCAAGAGAGACAGTTGAGGCTGATGTGCCCTTGTGCATGCCAAGTGGGAAACTAAAGTCACATGGAGAACTTGGTTGGCCAGCATTGGTCAGAGGAGGATTTCCCAGCAAGAGAGGCTTTTGGTTGTATGTTCCTTCACTACCTTAGACAGCCTATAAATATGAGGACAGTTGGGACACACATGTGGAGACTCCACGTCACACCCTCAGTGTTCCAGAGGCTCTGCCCCTGCCTGACACCCTGTAGCTCACTGCGTTAGTCACTGTCTCAAAGCTTCTGCAGGTTCACATGAGAAAGTGTCCCTGGACACCGGTCAGGTATAGAGTATTCGTCTTAAAGCAGTAGTTCTCAGCCTGTAGGTCAGGACCCTTTGGGGACCAAACAACCTTGTCACAGGAGTCAAAGACATCCTGCGTATCAGATATTTACATTAAGATTCATAACAGTAGTAAAGTTACAGTTACGATGCAGCAATGAAGATAATTCTATGGTTGGGGGGTCACCACAACATGGAAATGCATGTTAAAGGGTCGCAGCCTTCGGGAGGTTTAGAACCACTGTCTTAAGTGACTCTCTGGATAACTAAGTCTCTTTGTTCATATAAATGACCAAATTCTTTGTCTGAAAGTGTATCCAGCAGAACAAGGGTTAAGGTGGAGGCCGCTGCACCCCCAGCCAGCTCCAGCTCAGAGCTTTCCTGGGCCCCCTGTGCAGCCTTTTCCCTGGCACCTGCTTCCAACGAACATAGTCATCTCTATGTCCACTGTGGGCTTCTCAGCACTCCTGAATTAAAAGCTTATTTCCTGAAGAAATATCCTTCCAGGGATCACTGTATTGCATAACCATGTGGTGTCCTTAATCTTCTCAAAACACCCAGCAAGCGGCAAAATTACCTCAGTAGAGAACATACAAATCCAGTCCTGCAAAGGGGTCCTGAGGTGTGAGTAAATGGGGTGCCATCATCAGCCTTTGTGATTAGAAAATCATGGAAACACAGGTCAGCACTCACGTTTTCTAGACACTGAACATCTATCCCTCTCATGGCCTTCATGTGGGAAGAACTCTGAATAACAGAAGCAAGCCTCTGCAGGCTGAGTACTCGGGCAGGGCCCTCCTGGGGCAGCTGCTACAGCTCTCTAGGAAACATTCTTCCCTCAGAGCCAGCACCCTGGCACCACCACAGCCACACTTGAGGGAGCTCTCCGGCACCTGGCGAACTATGCATCTAAATATACAGGAAATTCCATGGAGCTCTGAGGGGAGCCAGGCAGAGTCGGGCCAAAGCCAGCTGAGCCAGGAGAGGGCCTCCCACCCAGGAGGCCTCTCAGGAAGATGCCATGGCCCACGCCTTTAGGCCAAGAGCAGCACTGTGTGCCTGCTCCGGGGCCATTGTGCCCTCCCTGTAGATGTTGCACCTTCAGAACCCTGGAAATTATTGTATGTCACCCTCATATTTTCTTCCTCAGATTTATCCACAAAAAGGCATTTTTTTCTGTAATTGAAGACAGTGCTTTTGTCCCACTCATAATAATTGCTTTCCTATTATTCCAACTCCATTTCATGTTTATAATTTGCTGATGGCACAGTGGCCCTGGTAGAAAGCTTGAGCGATTAGTCTGACACGGCAAATGGCAGGCATTTTGATAGCAGTGGTCTCTCATTAACCCTTCGACTTCCTCATTCTGTCAACAGCACCGTACTTTCACACATGTGCAAGCTGTTGGCTCGTCTTTAACACACCAACAGCTTGTATCAAGCCCCAAGTTCTCACAGGTGGTTCTTTTTCTCGCTTCCTCACTCTGGGTCCTCACCACCTCACCCAGAAACCACTGTCCCGTGACATAGGCTCTGTGGTACCCGTGAGAGCATTTCAGGCCTCCCTCGCTTGATCTTCCCCAAGGTGACAGTCTTCCTCAGGGGCCCCGACCCTCTTTCTTTCTGACCTCTACCTTTCACACCGCAGCTCAGTGTCATAGCCTCTAGTCCTACCAGACAGAAGTCATAATTTAACAGCTGTCCAAGGAGGGCAACTCAGCACTGTGTGGTATTGGGATTTGGCCTCAGATAGCTTTTCCTACAGGCACAAGGCTCTGGCATACCACCTCAATGGAACACTCGCTCCCCTGGTGACAAGTGGTACCTTTGCTTTGTGGATTTGAGAGGAGGTGTGTGGAGTGCCTGGCAATGGCATGTGCAGCGTGTGCTCACGGCTCCTTCTGTATTTGTCATGGGGCCTCCTGAGAGCACACAACTCACCGGGGGCCTACCAGCACTCAGTAGAAGTGTGATCCGAGCCGCACACATACTTCTAAGTGGCCAGTGGCCACCTTAACAGAGGACAAAACCAAAGACACTGGAATGAATTTTAATAATGTACTTGATTTGATCCAATAGTTAGAATGCCGATTGGTAATCAATATGAAAATCAATTGTGAGATATTTCGCACTGATTCTAAACCAAATCTTTATAATCTAGTGTGTGCTTTATGCAACTCAATCTGGACTAGCCACTTTTCAAGTGCTTACTTAACCTCCTGTGTCTGGTAGCTACAGTACTAGATAGCACAGGTCTATACACGCTGACCATCCCTTCCCTGGCATTCTAGGGGTCAGAAGTACTTCAAATTAAAGAATTTCCTAGATGTTTAAAGTATTTGCATAGACTTTACATCAACATCCCTGATCTGAAAATCTGAAATCAGATGTTAAAGCATTTCAGATTTGGGGCTTTTATATTAGTTACTCATCTTGTGTGGAGGTTGTGTGGAGACGGTATAGATTTAAAAAGTAGAAGCTATTCGTGGTCTGTGGATTTAAGGTGGCAGGCAGTAGCAGGTGGCAATACCTTAACGTGGTCACCATGGTCTCTATTTATTACATTGTATTCCCAACAAAAGCCACAGAGGTTCATTAAGCACCCAGGGAGCAAAGGGGTGACCCTCAGGAGCCACCACAGAAAAGAGGCAGCTGAGCTTTTCCTAAGTTCTGCCTGGAAATTAATAGTACATTCTCGGAGGAGGCCATGGTCTTGAGTTAGAGACCACCCACCGCACCACCCTGCTTCCTACCTGGCTACCAGCAGCTCAGCGCAGCACACCCGCACACATTCTGAAACCCTTGTACACTGTATGTGTGCTATAACGTTCTGACCACTGTTTTCAAGAATGCTTGCAAATAGGTGTGCATGACAGCGTCATGTCCCCCTAAGTCCACCACGGATGCAGCGCTGTCGGGGTGAGAGCATAGTCTCTATTTCTTTCTTTCTTTTTTTTTTTTTTTTTTTTTTTTGGAAACAGTTTCTCTTTGTAGCACTGGCTGTAGCACTGGACTCACTCTGTAGACCAGGCTGGCCTCAAACTCACAGTGATCCACTTGCCTCTGCCTCCCCAGGGCTGAGATCAAAGGTGTGCACCACCACC
>OU015750.1:33288873-33312182 GCA_907169655.1 Acomys percivali
CCACAGGCCCACAAGTGTCCAGTGCTGATGATTGTGGGGCTCCAAGAGACTTTTGGGCAAAGAAAGCCAGATGCACCAGCGCTCCACTTCTTTCCTCCATACTTACAATAGCGCATTGATAAGAAAATGCTATTAAAGTAGGCATCTCCAATGCGGTCCCATTTCTGTTTGAATCATACGGAGTTATGGCAGTAAGTTAACACACTTCATTTATTACTTTCTCCTGTATCTAAAGAGGGATGGCAGTAACTTACACTTCTCAAACACATGGCAATAAAACTCTTCAAAGTAAACAAAAATGTATGAACTTTAAATAAGGAAAATGAAGCAAGTATAACAAGCCTCCATGCTCTTGGTATCTTTAGGACACTACACTACACTGTACTCTGGAAACTATTGAAGCTGAACTTCCTGCTAATGAAGTGAAAATTAATTAATTAATTAGAAACACCTAGAAAGGAGACTTAATGAAGAGAAGTATATTAATCTTTTGAGAAAATGAAATTGTGTCTGTCATAAATTCTAGAGGCTTGTCATTCATCAGCCATGAATATAAGGGACAATGCAGGAAAAGCAAGCTTTACGAAAATCACAGGCATATTGTATTCATGGCCCCTGAGCTTGGGTTACCCCCCTGCCCCATCCCCCCCACCCCACCGCTGGGACTGTATTTCAAGGTGACCTTGAAATACATTGTAAAAGCCAGCGTGTGTGTCTGTGTGTGTGTGTGTGTGTGTGCGCGCGCGCGCGCACGCGCAGCATTCACCACAGGTCCATCCCAGTCCAGTTGCAAATATGGAGCATAGGCTGGGGGAACAGGTTGCGTTGCTATCAGTTGGGGCTCTTGTGTTTGTTTCTGTCTTAAAGCCACCGAATCTGCTAATTTCTGCTTGGACTTTCTCTTTCAGGGGTTCTTTGGAATTTATCCTCATGCGATGCTGTAAAGATGACAATCATTCGAGATGCTCTCTCAACCTTAACCAACACTGTGATCGTTCCACATTCTGGGTGGAATAACTCTTCCTTTGATGATGATCATAAAATCAAATTTCAGACCTCACTGGTTCTGCGGAATACGACAGGTTGCCTGAGGTAAGAGCTTCATTCCCAGTTAATTACGCGATGAAAGAATGCGTGTCATAAGTAAATTGACTGTAGAAGGTGCTATCTGGCTAGCTTCTCCCAAAGGTGGTGGCCCTCCTTCATAGTCTGGGATGCAGACTTTGTTACTGTGTGAGGAGACACTGAGCACAGTCTGGAGCCCAAAAGCAACTGTCTTTCATATGACTCTTTTCGTCAGTTATCCAGAATGGCCTGTGCAGTCTGAGGGCACTGCGGCAGTTCCAGCATTTTCTCTTGTAGTAGAATTTTTTGTTTTTGGTTTTGGCTTCTGATTACCACATGCTTACTGCAGGTGGACTGATATAGCTTGGGTTATGTTTCAGTTCCAGTTATGACCTTTGAAATTCAGGATGTAAAGATTCATCTGACTTCAACAACTATCACTTCTGAGTTCTGTGAATAGTCAGCCCAAACGCTGCTCCTTAAGTCATTACATTTAACATATAAAACCTGTGATTCTCTTAAACGTTTGAGGATCAGCTCCTTAATTGCTTGCCAACTCATCTCTGACCCTGTTCCAAAGCCTCTTATTGTTCAAGGCACATGAAACAAGAGCTTTGGCAGAATGGCAGAGTGACCAGCAAAGCTCAGCTCCCCAGTTCCACCATGAGCTTTAGTGGCTTTGTCTGTAGGCTAGAGATGGCAGTACTGTCATGCACAGGGTCCTGAGTTCAAGTCCCAGCCTCGAAAGGAAAAACAAAAACAAGACATCTGAACACCTCTTGGGCAGAGAGCTTGAGTCAGGCGGAGATGCCCTGTGTTGCAACTCCACAGAGGCTCATGTTTGGCCCAACGTGGGATGAAGATTCAAGAAGACAGCAGATGCTTCAACTCATACGGCCAGTCTTGCATGGGTCACAGCCTGTAGTCAGCAGAAACAGCACTCCATCCTCCACCCTGGATCCAAGGAAGCTTGGCTCCCCTCCTCAGCTAGCCCATTGTAAACCTTACATGACCCTGCTATAATGCTTGGTAAATGTCACTTGTGTAAAACCAGGGTGAAACTAGATGAACTGGGGCCCAGCTGTGAGGAAGGTGCAACTAGGGAATGAGAAGATGGCAGTAGGCACCATAGAAAATAATGATGAAGTAAGAGTTACTGGTGATGATCACAGAGGTAAATTAAAGCCTACATATTCAAGTCAGAATTCTCTAGATGAACAGAAGTTATAGAATGAGTGTGTGTGTGTGTGTGATTTATTAGAATTTATTACAATTTATAGATTATATATGGGATGTATGTGGGATGTAGATACATATTTTTATATGTGGGATGTTATTATTAGAATGACTTGGAGGCTGTGGTGCAGCTAATCGAACAAAGTCCAAGAAGCCAGTAGTAGTTCAAATTCATGAGGCTGGGTGCCCACCTGGGCTTCAGTATACTGGAATCCCAGAGAAGTAGGTCTAATAGCAATGAAAGATTGCTAGCAAGAGCAAGCAAGCAGGGGGAGCAAGCTTCCTGCTCCCATGGTCTTTATTTATACAGTCTGCCAGCAGGTGTAGCCTAGGTGAAGCTTCCAACCTCAAGATCCAGATTAAAATCGGGCCACTAAAAATGAAAAAAGGGGAAAAAGCCCTCACAGTTGTATCCATTGGTTTTGGTTTTAGTTGATTGCAGATGTAGTCAAAATGACAATCAAAAATAGCCAGGACAGACAGCCTTCATCTGAAGTAACGCAGAAACTGCTTATCTGAGGCCTATGAGTCAGAGCAGGTCACCGGGAATGTAAGAAGCTGGCTTAAGCAAACAGGCCGCGAGTGGGAATGGGTGGTGTATTTCCTCAAGTCACCTTGCAATGTCTGCTCTCCGCTGCCATCTCCGGGACCATTAAAGTTGGGCTTCCTGGCTGAAGAGTAAGTTGTTCATCTCTGCAACTTCCTCCATGTCTCTGTCCACCCAGGAACCTCAGCTCGGCGGGGGAGGAAGCACGCAAGCAAATGCGGTCCTGTGAAGGGCTGGTGGACTCGCTGTTGTATGTGATCCACACGTGTGTGAACACGTCTGATTATGACAGCAAGGTCAGTGCCTTTCTAAACACCTACACCCCAGGTGGCAGGTGACAACTACCGACCTGCATGCGTGCCATCCAGTCTCTGAAATCCGGAGCCTGGGGCTGCTTTCTGGATCAAAGGATGAGTCTATAACCAATACAAGTTGGGAATGATGTGGCAACAGAACAGGCCTGGAACCATTTGAACATGGTGACGTGTGGTGAAGGCCCTTATACAGGTCCAGGATTTCTCTGTGGTTTCCAGGTGACAGCTGTGCTCTCTTTCATGCCAAATTTCCTGCTTCTAGACACAGACACACCCCAGCCCACCCCAACTCTTCCCCATGCCTCCTATCTCCTCTGTGACACTCTAGTAAATTTTGCCCCTAGGGCTGTGGAAGTCAGGAAGACAAAGCTAGAGGGTCAGGAGTCCGCAGGTGTCCAGGCTTTGTGGTGTTGGCATGGGCTAGGTCACAAAGATGAGTCTGCGAGGGAAAAGAGAGACTTGGGAGAAGTAACAGCCAAGTTTTAGTTGAGCCACGTTAAACAAGACCTACAGATGAAACCAAGAGAAACAGCAAGTTGAGAAGGAGAATTTGCCAGGTGGGCCAACCCTAGCCTTGACTTTAGACATCTGAGTTGAAGGGACAGTTGGCCCCCAATTAAAAGTTTAAAAACCAGGTGCAGAAGGCAAAATGTCAACAGAAAGAAATTAGTGCATTCCTCAGAGATGGAAGATAGGAAATGGATGCAGCAGAAATCAGACTTGGTGACAGGACTGGTCCTGGAAGGGAGGCGGAACACCCCATTGTCCTGCTGAGGATCTGCACAGGGGCCATCGTGAGGCCATGTGGCACTGAACAGGCCTCATGACTCTCAACACAAAGCCAGCTCCTCCGTTTACAGCGGCACCCTGGTCCACAAGACGAAGAGTTGTACTTCCCTTAGATTGTGTCACGGTGAAGTAAACACAGCAGCATTTCCTTCTTGTTCTCCACTTATTTCCTGTTGGTGTATGCCGTGCCAAGGCCATTTTGTGTGATGTTTTTAATTACACACTATGTTGGGTTTCAGACAGTGGAGAACTGTGTGTGTACCCTGAGGAACCTGTCCTATCGGCTGGAGCTGGAAGTCCCGCAGGCCCGCCTGCTTGGACTAAATGAATTGGATGACTTACTTGGAAAAGAGTCTCCCAGCAAAGACTCAGAACCAAGCTGCTGGGGGAAGAAGAAGAAGAAGAAAAAGAGAACTCCACAAGAGGATCAAGTGAGCATATTATTTCTCTACAGTTTTGTGTGTTAGAGAATGAGAAATCATGTTATTGGCAGAAAAGAGTGTTGCTATTTAGCTAAAGTTGCATCTAACAAAATGCATATTTTCAGCAGTTAGAGTTCTGTCTTCCTTCCTTCCCCCTCATGTGTGCCATTTGTCTTTCAGTGGGATGGAGTCGGGCCTATCCCTGGACTGTCCAAGTCCCCCAAAGGAGTTGAGATGCTCTGGCACCCATCAGTGGTAAAACCGTATCTGACTCTTTTAGCAGAAAGTTCCAACCCAGCCACCTTGGAAGGCTCTGCCGGCTCGCTCCAGAACCTCTCCGCTGGCAACTGGAAGGTGAGATGTTTCCTCCTTGTCCACATTTGTTTCTGTCCCTGTGGTTAGATCAGCCATGGAGGTAGAAGGGTTTGTCCATAAATTAAAGGGGTTTGGGGAAGAGACCAGATGCCACTCTGGGTACCCTAGAATGCATATGATAGAGTCCCTTCCCTGAGAATCTGAGGCTGATGGGCAGATATTATAGTGTCCACTGGATCCATCCTGTGTGGTCCTGAAAGCCAACTCCTAGAGTGGCCTGGCGGTGGGCAGGGAGAAATAGGAGGATGAAGTTGAAGACTTCGGCAGCATGAGCCAAGCTAAGCCTGCAGGGGCCGAGGATGGAGTAGAGAGGAAAAGGCCTTGTGGGAGGAAGGGACTGTGTCAGTTCAGCAGGCTACTCTGGGGCAAAGCAGACAGGACAAGGAGGGGCTGGCTGCCTTGGAGCTGGCCATCATGTCCAAAACCAGACACTGACCCACAGACAAGGGAGCACTGAGGTTTTCAGCAGAACGGGACAAAGATAAGCTGGTGCGGACACTGGTGGCTCACTTCTGTGGCTTTGCAGGGGTGAGGTCAAGGAAAAGTAGAGGCTGGGGTTCCCCATGGGATCCTGTACCACATCATAGTGAAAGAAGATGGGGACCTGATTCCAAAAGTTGAGATCAGGTAGTGCTGGCTGGAGCACCCCCGCTTCTCTCAAGACTTCTCCAAAGAGTAGGAAGTGTGTCTCTGCACATGTGCAACCAAATAGAAAATGAAATTTCTTAAAACTTGAGCTGTCAGCAGGTGTGGTGGCACACTCCTATAATCCTAGCACTCAGGGGTGGCAGAGGCAGGTGGATCTTTATGAGTTTGAGTCCAGCCTGGTCTACAAATTGAGTCCTGGGCAGCCAAGGCTACACAGAGAAACCCTGTCTTGAAGAAACAAAACACAAAAACAAAAAAAAAAAAAAAAAAAAAAACCTTTAGCTGTCATCTCTTATTTTCCCAAACAGTCCCTATGTGAAGCATTTTCAATCTCCAGAAACTTGCTGACAAGTGCATGGTGAGGGGTGGGGGACAGAGGACTATATTTTGGCTCCTTGTCCCACCTCCTAAAATGAGGCTCAGTTCTCCATGACTGAACTCTGCTAGTAGTAGGTGGTGTAGTATTCATTCAGGTGACTGACACAGAGTTTCTGCAGGTACTTGTAGTCTGGTGTTACCTAAGTCAATGTGGTTGCTTATTTCCTGTTTCTAAATAGCTTAGTGCTAAAAAGCTATCAGAATTCCTACAAGCCAAGGTAGAGGACCCCAACCTCAGCAATTTCATATGTGCAATGAAATGAATATTGCTCATAGATGGTTGAGAGTACTGAGCAAAATGATTAAAAACAAAACAAAGAGAAACAAAGACTGAGGATAGCTCCTGGCATATAAATATTTGTTATATAGCCAAAGAATCACTTGGTGATTAAAATTGTAATGATGAAAACACGCATGATTGAACTTTGTAGAATTTCATTCCTGGGATCGTTCAGTAAGTAAAAGTCACATGGCAAACTTATTTAAAATACAAACATTGTATTTAAGGATTTTGAATATCAAAAATCTCAGAGCCTCGGGACTGAAGAGGTGGCTCAGCAGTTAACACAGCTTCCTGTCCTTGAGGAGGAAAGGAGTCTGGTTCCCCACACCACACCAGGCAGTCCACAGCTGCCTTTAACTGCAACTCTTGGCAAGCTGATGCCCCCTTCTGGCCTCTTTGGGCACTCACACCCACAGGCACATACATACACATCATCAAAAATTAAGAAATACATTTCTTATGTATGTGATAAAAATATAAACATAAAAGACCTTCATTTTTAAAAGGTAGCCATGGCAAGCCGGGTGTGGTGGCATACACCTTTAATCCCAGCACTCAGGAAGCAGAAGCAGGCAGATCGCTGTGAGTTCGAGGCCAGCCTGGTCTACATAGTGAGTCCAGGACAGCCAAGGCTACATGGTGAAACCCTGTCTCAAAAATCAAAAAGCAAACGAACAAAAAGGTAGCCATGGCTGCATATACAATAGAAGAAAAACTGGGAAAAGGCTCTCTGGGTTGGCCCAGGCAGTCTCCAGGGGAAACAGGAAGCCTTATGGGTCCTGCAGTTTCAGAAAGCTGAAACTTTACACTGCCCCAGTGCTGCCTGCAGGAGTGAGTGAGCCTTGTACTGTATTGTATATGCTGTGCTTGTGTGTAACCACCTGGGTACAATATTCATTTCCTCCCTGTAGATTCCATTTGATTTGGAAAATAAAAGCTATCATTTCATACAATGAATGTTAATTGGATCTTTGAAAGGCATTTGTTCCTGTTACATATATGATTAACATAATCACTTCTGTTTGCATTCAAGAAACTGGGCAGTCAGTCACACATTTTAACATTAACAGTAATTGCAGAAAGCTAATGGATCCCTGTCTCCGTGCCTTGTCCACGGTAGGACAATCTACATGTTACTAGAGCAGCTCCTTTGAATTATCCAGGTCTATTTGGTAACATCACTTTGCCGCTGCTTCTTCGGTAGTGACGTAGCGCTGCCTTCCTTCCTGTTCACACGGTGCACAAGAAGCAGCCAGTTAATGTGAAAATGCATTTTGCAATCAGACATGTTTTTGCTGTGGGTATGAATTATGGCGCCTCGTGTCTGTGGTGAACTCCCTTTCTTCTGAGAAAAGAAATTTTTCCAGCAGTCTTTTTGACAAACTCTCTATATTATTACACTGTGCACTAAAAAATGAGTAGCTCAGTGAAGCCAGGCTTCCCTCTAAAATACACTAGGGGGTATCTCTGCCATCCGACTTCTGTCTGGCCTCTGGACCCAGTGTGGGGCCAACTGCAAAGGAAACAGAGGCTCCTTCCATAATCATGGTTATAATCTCTGAGTGGAAAGCACTCACTGCCTTCTCTGCACTGCTCAGAAATCTGACAGATGGTGGCTTGAGATCTTCAGGCATTGAGGGATTTCTTTTTAAACCAGCCATTGCAGCCTGTCTGTCTCCCAAACAGTGGTACCACTGACTTAGTCTGCACTGGACAGAAAACACTTAATGTGTTGGCTTATGTCCTCAGATTGCAGTAGCGTGTGAGAGTGGAGCTCACGTTTAATTCACTGCGGCCTTGTTTTGCCCACCAGTTCGCAGCGTACATCCGGGCAGCTGTCCGGAAGGAAAAGGGGCTTCCCATCCTTGTTGAGCTCCTGAGGATGGATAATGACAGAGTCGTCTCTTCTGTGGCCACTGCCTTGAGGAACATGGCGCTGGACGTTCGCAACAAGGAGCTCATCGGTATGTACTGGTGAAGAGTGAGCTGCAAAGGAAGCAACTGTGACAGTTACAAAACGCGTGATTTATTAATGCGCGCCGTTAAAATTATCTCCAACTGAGCCTGCTCCTCATTTCTTGATATATTTGGACTCTCTGCTTTCCAACTATTCTTTTTCAACAAGAGGCAGACTCATTAATTAAACATTGCTCTGAGAAGGTAAATTTCCAGGAAAGCCAGAGATCTCCAGTGATTTCAGGTATATATAACCGCACTGCTTAATGAAGTTGATGTCTCTGGCCCCTAAGAGAAGTTACGTCCTGAGCAGCCAGAACAAGAATGTTTTAATTTCCTTTTCCAGTATGTGTGCTGATATCTGCTAATTCACCAACACGACCATCTTCTAAGTAACCAAAAGAAAGTGTATGGACACTGTATAGCTTTCCCTCCCAGGTCTGTGTGAGTGCTCAGCCCCATGACAGACCACTGTCACTTCCACCTCAAGGTGGGGTCAGGACGGAGGTGAGGTAAGGACTGGGCCACTAGGACGCAGTATTTTAGGCGGCCTTTACTCTTGTGTCACAGAGCATCCTCTTTGCATACCAAGCAGCTTGCTGGTCTCCAAGCACTGTCCTATCCCAGCAGTTTGCAGGGTGACAGAAAAGAGAAGGGGTACCCCATAGATGGTGCCCTGCACCCTGAACCTGATGCTCACTAAGCTCATAACCCACAGTGTACCCTATTGCTGCCCGCTTCCTCCTGGGGGGACCCAGAGGAGCTCTCTCCAGGCTCTGAAAAGAAGTTGGCAGTGCCTGCAGGGTCACTGTTAGAGGAAGTAAGAGGAAATGGGGACAGTACCCTACATCCATTCAGGCTCCATGTCAGCCCCATGGCTGGTGGCGTGGGGGAAGGGGTGATTTTTTTTTTAATGGATTTATGTGAATTTAGACCCAACTTAAATTAAAACACACATGCTACAATACAAAGGGGAGGCAGGACGGAGAGCAAGAGAAAGCATGAGAGACAGAATAATGTTTAGCTTGAAGATTAGCTGAGGTCTAAGCCAGTCACAGCTGCTTGAGAAGCTAAAGCAGAAAGATGAGTTCAAAGCCAGCCCGGCCTACAGGGCACACGTCAGTCTGCAGTGGTGAGACCTATCTCAAAGGAAAGCTGCAGGCGGTATGGCTTCATGGTAGGCTGCATCCAAAGCATGCATGAGGCCGCTGAGGTCAAGCCAAGTCCCACGAAAAAGGAGTCACGGAAAATTAAACGAAATACAGTGACTTGCCAGTAAAGCCTGTTACACCTTGCCTGGCAGAACAGCGAGGGGGGCGGTTAGTATGTGAGTGAGTCTGTGGTCCTGCCCTGCCAAATCCCCACACTTACTAGAGAGAGAGAGAGAAACTGACTCTCTCTCTGTGGTCAGAGCAGTCGAATCAAGACTTAGATGTTACATCTATCTTCTCTGAATTTCTTATGAGAAGATATATACTCACTGAGTTTCTACTGCTAAGAACCCTGGCTAATCACGTGTCCTTGTACACTCTGCCCGTGTATAAGCATTCAGTCACCTTGCCATGCTCTAGGATCCACGTTTATCTTGTAGGCTTCCAGCGTCACGACTGGTTCCCCACTCCTCATAACAACCTCTGCTCTAAGGAGCTCTACTCGTGACATGCAGGAAGTGGCACAGCGCAGCTTGCAGTTAGGACCCGCCTGCTACAGCTGCTGCTGCATACAAACACCCTTTGATGAAAACCCTGGTTAGCATCAGGGACCCTAAGAAAATATTTACTTTTGCCTTAGTTAATTTCTTTTGTTTGTGGTACATTTATCCCACTTTGTCAGTTGGTAATTGAAATTGAAAAAGCTAGAGATAATCTCTGGAGGAGGAAAAGGAAAAGAAGTTGGGTGTTTATGAGATATTTCTTCCCTGGCTGAAAGTCCCTGTCTTCTCATGGACTTCATTATCATTATACTAGGAGATAATACACCTGGAATTTCAGTAGAAGATTTCTCCTTGTGTCTTTTAAAGAAACTATGGTTAACTGCTGATGCCAGATCAGCAGACATAACCCTCAGCTTTGTTCAAGTGAGAGACTGCTCTCTGGTGACTCAGAAGACCAGACCCAGAAAAATTTAATGAAAAGCATTTTTGGCAACCTTAGTTGGTACAGATTCAAAGATAAGGTGTTTTTTTGTTTTTTTTTTTTAAAAAGCTTTGAGCAGAAATTGAAGTATTTTGATACACTGGAATTAAGAATAGGATTTTGCCCTAAGCCTTCATTACTGTCATTAGTGTACAGTGTGGCATCACGGCCAGTCATTCCTCTGAACACTGGTTTACATTTCTTTCAGCAAGTGACAGTAATGTTCTATAAAGAAGTCATTTGTTGAAGTGACATGGCAGTGAATGTTAACTTTCCCTCAAAGTTGCATTTGTGCCTTTCTTCTTTGCTATGGGCTCTGGGTTATTTTTTCCATGTCCATGTCTCTTTTGAAGCTTTGTTTTTTAAAACCTTCAAATTATCAAGATTCTAACAGCAGCAATAAAAAGCTAATGCCCGTGAAGAGTTGACCCTGGTCTTGTGCTCCCGGCAGGTAAATACGCCATGCGAGACCTGGTCAACAGGCTTCCCGGCGGCAACGGCCCCAGCATCCTGTCTGACGAGACCGTGGCAGCTGTGTGCTGTGCTCTGCATGAGGTCACCAGCAAGAACATGGAGAACGCCAAAGCTCTGGCTGACTCGGGGGGCATAGAGAAGCTGGTGAACATAACCAAAGGCCGCGGAGACAGGCAAGTGTGAGGCCCTGCGTCCTGGGACTGTCCAGCCTCTGCGGAGGGGCCACGCCTGATGCAAGGATTGATTTCTGTACTTCTCACATGCTGATAGACTGAGCAGTCTACATCAGCCAAGACCTGTAATGGGGCAACGGTTGGGGGCTTTGCTTTGTGTCATGTGTGGTGGCTTCCTTTATTATAGTGTGCCTCACTCCTCCATCTCGCCCTGACTTAGTCTTCTCAGGTTGCTCTAACAAAATGCAGTGGGCTAGAGATCTTACGAACAACAGAAGTTTATTTCCCACAATTCTGGTACCTGTGAAGTTAGGATCAAGGCACCAATAGATGTGATGTCTTCTGGTGCAAGCCCCTTTCTGGTCTTATAGACAGTGACCTTTATCTTCACCTGGAAGAGATTCTTCCAGGTGACTCTTCTCAAAGGCCACCTCCTGCACTGTCACACTGGAGTTAGGACTTGTGCGTAGGAACTTGGGGGAGACTTAGATGCCCAGGCTGTAGCCATCGCTAAAGCCACATTGGTTCGTGTCAGCTCCTAGAAGAACCAAAGCACCAGGGTGGAGACAGTGCTGTTTCTCTTGCACCTTGGCCTCTGTTCAAAGCCTACGGCCTGCTCTGGGAGAATGTCAGAACTTCACCCTTGAGACTGATTCTGCTGCCGAGGGCCCAGAAGGCAGGAAAAGCACCACTCCGCACCCACGTGCTCTGGGCTGGGTCACACATCTCCCCTTGCTTTTGGATGACGGTAACAGATGAAGCAGCACAAGTGGGCAGAACTAATCAGTAGCAAAGTAGAGCCTTCCTCTCGTGGCTGCAGCTGTGACTAAGTTAGTCTTTGTGTCAGATCAGCAAAATGGAAGTGGGGGTGCCAAGTACCTTCTCCAAGCAGTAGGTCTGCAGCCACTCTCACTGCTCCCCCTCCCCTACCCATGCTGGTTCTCTCGCTGGCACTGACTATGTTATCTGAGTCTTCCTGTAGCATCTGACTCCCACAATCAGACTTTGTCTTTTCTCTGCTGCTGTGCCCTCACCCACAGAACAAAGCTTGGCCCTGTTACATGCATGGGGATGGCTGATTAATTAGCTGAATGGCAGTGCTGAGGCTCAGGTGACAGCTCATCTAGTCTGTCAGCTGATACCCTGAAAGAACTCTTAAAATACAGAATAATGCAGAAAACCGTAGCCTTACCCACTAGAAGCCACATCTGTCAGCATAAACAGTATTGCCTTTCAGCCCTTTTATTTCACTAGTAACAAATTCATACAATATGTTTGTCTGTTTGCTTGCTTTTTCTTTCAAATAAGGGCCTACCCTGTATTCTAGGCTGACCTTGAACTCACTATGTAGCTCAAGCTGGTCTCAAACTCCTAGCAATCCTCCTGTCTCAGTCTTCTGAGTTCTAGGATTACAAGAGTGAGTAAGCCACCACATCCTGCCTTTCCTTTTAAGCAACTGAAACTTTGAACCAGGTGTGGCTGTGCACACCTCTAATCCCAGCACTCAAGAAGGCAGAGACAGGCAGAGCTCTTTGAGTTCCAGGCCACAAAGCAAGTCCGGGACAGCCAAGGCTACACAGAAACCTTGTCTTTTGGGGGTGGGGGACACAGGCAGTCAAGATCCTACTCCACTTGCTTCCTCTGCAGCCTCTCCCCCCTCACCAACACACACACACACACACACACACACAGGAGGTCGTATGATCACCTTACACACTCTTAGAAGTTCACTAGGTAGCCTGCACTTGTAGAAAGGTTGCGTACATAATACATACACACACACTCACACACACACACATACCTAATCTCTTACTCAAACCAAAAGAATCAAGATGTCTTGGACCAGACAAGACTGGAAAAATCATCATTTAAGAGCACTCACTATTTTTCCAGAGGTCCTGGGTTTGTTTTTGAGCTATGAAGGCACCAGGCACACACATGGTGTACATACATACAAAACACCCATACACATAAATAAAAAGGCCCTAAGTTGTGTTTGGTTTCCTGCACTTTACTTCCTAATGGTCCCCCCCTGTATTTATCACATGTCCAGGCACTGTTCTCAGTGCTGGGCACACAACAGTTAACAGAGCAGAAAGCAGCATTCCAGGACCAAGACAGGTGAGGAGTGCAATGAGTAACAGCAGCAGGGCTTGGCAGACAGTGCTGACAGGGGCAAACGACAAAATCGGGACAGAGCGTGTCAGGGAGAAAGAAGTAACCAGGGACAGCCTCGCGGTGACAGTAGGCGTGAGACCTGGGTGAGGATGCAGGCAGGGTAAAGGAGGCGGTGCAGCTCTTTGGGCAGAAGCATGTGAGCAGAGGGTCCAGCAAGAGGCAGCCAGGGGAGGAGAGCAGCAGGGTCCGGTGCAGCCGAGACAGAACTTGTGTAAAGGCGAAGGAAGGATGAGTTGGCGAGCAATAGCACTGAGAGGCAGTAGGAGCTGATAGCCAACCTCTCACTGAAGCCAAAGCTGTCAGAGAGCAGTGAGCAGGGAGTGACATGGAATATTTCCCTTATAGAAAGATCAGCATGACCTCATCTCCCACACACACTAAAGACTAGGGTGCAGCAGCCACACTGACAACCCCAGCATCTCTGATGGGGCTGAAGGGGGCAGCTCAGCAGGTAAGTGAGCGGCAGGAGAGAAGATTGTGAATAACTCCGGAGTGTTTGTCAAAAGAGGCAGGGAAGCCTGCTCTGGACTTGGGTGTTTGGAGATAACTATGAAACATCCAGTGAGTTTGTGGTCAGAGGGAGAGGTGCAGGGTGGACGCTCAAGCTAGAAAAAAGATACCTGAGAGTCAGCAACATCTAAACGGCTTGTTTATAGAAGTGAAGGTTGGCGGGGAGCAGGGAGATGGGGACGCCAAAATGAACTCAGAAGGGAGTATCCAGATCATGAGTCTTCAGGGGCATAAGGTAACGGAAGCCAGTGGAAGGAGACGAGGAGGGGTGGGCAAGGGTTAGCGGCCCTGCTTACTCAGCTAGCATGGGGTTGAAGCCTCACCATTGGAACCAACAGCAATGTGGAGGCTGTGGGTTTAAGAAAAGATGTGATGGGAGAAATTGGGGGGATGGGTAACAGCTTTCAGGGTTCCCCTGTGCTGCAAAGGTGAGAAGGTACCCTTTCCTTTCTCAGGGTTCCAGCTTCTGCACTCAGAATCTGGTATCCTCCATTCTGCTCCTTTGGCTACTGGTTTGCAGCCTGAGTGTCTCAGAGTGGCCATGCTACCCATCTTCCTTAAACCACCTTCTCTCCCTAGATCCTCTCTGAAAGTGGTGAAGGCCGCAGCCCAGGTCTTGAATACATTATGGCAGTATCGGGACCTCCGGAGCATTTACAAAAAGGTAACATCCAAGCACAGTTGTGATCAGCAGTCCTCAGAGCACACACACACCTGTTCACGAACTACAGTAGAGTGCTCTTATTCATTTTAAGACATTTCTTTTCCTTTTTTTTTTTTTTTTTCTTTTAACGCCACAGGATGGATGGAATCAGAACCATTTTATTACACCTGTGTCCACGCTAGAGAGAGACCGATTCAAATCACACCCTTCTTTGTCCACCACCAACCAACAGATGTCACCCATCATCCAGTCAGGTCAGTGGGCATTTGTGTGATGGAACATTGTTCTCACACACAGAGAGAAAAAAAACCTGAGTCCGAGCTGATTAAGCCTGTCACTTCAGCACTGCCTATTAACCTGAGAGCCTGCAGTGCATAAACACAAGCCCAGGGCCTGTCCCCACGCCTGGATGCTGCTTCACCATGCTTGTGAAGGGACCCTAGTGCCCACATCTGGCCAGCTGGACCACTAACGTGATGTAGAGTCCTGGAGGGTAACTTAAGACTCACTGGCTGACTGGGAATGTCTCTGCTATCTGCCAACTTTGCACAAATCTTCAGTCTCCTAAGTAGGATTGTCGCTGCAGCCGTTGTTGCTTTGGGTTGGTTGCTTTCTGTTTCTGTTTCTGTTATTTCTAGTTTTCTTGGTGAAACTTCTTAGGGGCAGGCTCCTTGAACTTAGGCCTTTCAAGCTTTGCAGTGGCACCCCGCAGGCCCCTGGCTGCCTTGCAGACACACACCCCTACACCATCCACCCATCCCACCTCACAGCGTGGCTTCCTAGGAAGTCGCTTGGATTTTACACTGAGACTCTTGCAGCTGAGCCACCCACCCATTTGAAGAATTTAGCTTAATGAAAGGAATGTTTTGAACTTCACACTAAATCTTTTACATATAAACAAGCATTAGGACTGCAAAGTCAAAATAGTCCTATAAATGTAATTCTTACCAGGATAAAACAGGAAAAATGACACTTCTTCCTTTGATTTGGCTTTAAATCACACGTTCTGACACATGTATTATCTGTTGTAGTCAGCTGTTCTGTTTCTGACAGTCCTATTGCTCATGTGGACAAAAAGAGTAATATCCCTGCCCAGGGGCTCCTGCCACGTAATGGATGTCTGTGGCTGTGCTGGGAGTTTGATGCTGTTTGTGTTGGTTTGGGCTTTTTCGTTTTTCTTAAACATTATCTGCACCTACTGTATGTGGTGGGTCTTTATGTCTTGGTTTAAAGTTGTTATGAGCTGTTTTGTTCAACAAGAACTTTGCTTGGTTTGGGACACCCTTGATAAGCCCTCCTACTATTCTTTTATAAAAATATTCAGCATGTCTAAGGACTTCAGCATAGGGATGTCAGGGGAGCCAATAGGGGCAGCTGGCAGACAAGGGGCTTGTGTGCAAGCACAGAATCATTTCAAACAGATTAGCACACAGTTACTATGCGATGGGTTTGCCATGTGGAGCTCTTAAACATACAAAGTGCTAATGGCCCCCACCGTGGTCCCTAGGCAGCCCTCTGTGCCATTCCTGTCTCCCAGCTGTCTGAGGGTGACCATCAGCTTTCGGCACTGGTGAGGAATCTGTTTATGGGCAATCTGCTGCCTTGTTAAGTGCCATCCTAAAAGGAAGCTGGTCTCCTCTGTGCTGCCATTTTCTCCAGAGTGAGCTGGAAGTAGCACAGAGACATGGAGGTGCATGCCCACCTCACTCATCACAGGCATCCCTGTGCCATTGACGTGACAGCCCAGGAAAAGACCTGCCCTGCCAGGGCCCTCTGAAGGCATGGCTGTAGCAAGCCACAGGGGCCAAGGCTGGAGGACCACTGCTTTCAAGTGAACTGGGTAAAGAAATGGCCACTTGCAGCTAACTTTCTTACAAACCAGACTGTTAATAAGAAAAAGAAAAAAAAAAGTCATGTTACCCTGTTCTTTCTTCCTTCCTGGCCAAAAAGTCCAAAGGGGCATGAGTAGATGACTAGTCATTACCAGGTGTGTGGCCCAGGCCAGAATCAGAACTCATCTGGGTACCGGGTTCACATGATCTCCTGTGAGATCACCATAAAGAAAACCATAAATGTTATGAGCTGGGCCCTTCTAGACACATTTAGACAGTTTTAAATGTGGATATTTTTTTAAATGACCAAACATCAAAGCATGCTTTAGAAGCTGCTATCAAGCCAGGCAGTAGTGGCACACGCCTTTAATCCCAGCACTTGGGAGGCAGAGGCAGAGGCAGAGGCAGACAGATCTTTGTGAGTTCGAGGCCAGCCTGGTCTACAGAAAGAGTTCCAGGACAGCTAGAGCTATTACACAGAGAAACCCTGTCTCGAGAAAAAGAAAATGAAAAAAAAAAAAAATACCCTGCTACCAAACATCTTTATATAAACAATGTTTATAAGCAACTAAACTATGACCACAAAGGAGAAGTAACTCTTACATGGCTCCTAAGTTATTCCACTTGGTTTCTAAGGGTGGGTCAAGTCTCTGAGTCACACTGCACTCTACTCTGGACCCCTACAGCTGGCTGCTGGCTGCAGCTAGGGATGGGCCCAATGTCACCCTTGCTGGTGTGGGAAACTAGAGCGTATTCGTGGGCCCTCCTCAGGGCCTGGCTGCTCTTTGCCCTCAAGCCTCTCTAAGAGCTGATTTTACTGTGGCATTGCTAATAACCTGCCTTTTTCTGGAGCACTTTCCAGATTTGCTGACAATCTGATTTCTCTCTCTTTCTCCTTCCCTTCCTTTGCCTCTCCCTTCAGTTGGCAGCACCTCTTCCTCACCAGCACTGTTAGGAATCAGAGACCCTCGCTCTGAATACGATAGGACCCAGCCACCTATGCAGTATTACAATAGCCAAGGGGACACCACACACAAAGGCCTGTACCCTGGTAAGACGCCATGTGGGTGTGTGATGCAATGCCTGGAGGAACCACATTTCTGGGCGCTCAGCCAGTGTCCTGGGAACGAGCCTGTGCTTGCATAAAGATGGTCCCCCAGCAGCAAACCCTATCCCTGTCCCTTCTTCGCTGTCACGGGATTGTTGCCCTTTCTTATTTTAAAGAAATCAAGCTAATATAGTTAAATAATGACCATAAATAAAAAAAGAAGACTGCCCATGTGCCATGCTATTTGCTCCCGTCCTCCATCCGTGTCTAACCAGAGTCCCTTATGCATCAGAACCGAGGACCCCGTGTGCTGTTGCTGGAGCTGCATATACCCCCTAGACTGGCTCATTTCTAAGTTCAAACTGGTCAATAGCAATCTAGTCCATTTACATTTTTGCGGAAAAGAGTTTGAGTGAACTGTAGAATATAGCATATGATTTTCCCCAAGTGTGATTATTTCTTAAGAATAAAAATAAATATTATAGTGTTAATACTTTTATATTCCGTTCAGAAAGATGGGCATAAAAATATGTTAAAGTTGCCAGCCCAAAAGGTAATTGGTCCATTGTCAAAGATTTAGCAAAACTGCTCCAGAGGTTCCAAAGAAGTCGTGAGCTGCTGCAAGAGAAAAAGTACTTTTTCTTGAGGAAAAAAAAGAGGGGAGGGAGGGAAAATACCTATTTATTAAAAAGAAATAAATGCAAGCTGATGGCAGCTTAACTGCTGCTGGGGGAGGAGTCTGAGTTGTGCTGTTGTCTTTGAAATTGTGATTTCACAGGACTATTTACTAATCGACTTTTGTTACCATGGCAATTAATAGCTCAGAAAATTGCAGATGCTACATTTCAAATACCACGCTCTGTGCAGAAGGGAACACACATACAAGCTGACATGCAGGAGGCTTCGGGTCTGCAGCAGCTTGCTTCTTTTAAAGACTGCCTCTCGAGCATGCACCCTTTATCTTTGCTTGCTTCAATAAACTTAATTTGCTTGGAGTATGCTCTATTTTCCTTATTTTAAAAAAATTAAAACCTTTGCTAGTATTAGCAGTAATAGTGATGTCATCAGGAGTCTGGACTCTTGAAGACAATTGCTGAATTACCAAGTTCTTTTCCATTTACAATAGACGTAACCCTGGCAGACCCAAGATGCCTGTGTGTAGCCCCGCTTCTTTGAACACGCCTGTGCCTGCCCTTCCAGAACCCAGGACCTGCCTCACAGCTGCTCTGAGGCACAGGGGCCATGCCAATTGTGCATTTCCCGTCACTCTGATGCACGCTGTGGCTCAGGGCCCTGGAAGAGCGGCATTCCTCAGCTCAGCACAGGGAGCCATGCTACTGCTCAGAGCCCACCGAGCAGAGCTGAGATGAGCCCTCGCTGGGAGGGCTCTGCATTCACTGCTTCTTCCTGCCTGCCACGCACGTGGCCTGCTTTTACTGCCCGCCCTCCCAGATCCTGGGAGTCTGAGCTGCTGCCCTTTGCCTGTGCTGGCACTAGAGAAGGCAGGACCCACACAACCTGGTGGACCAGTGTAATAAGCATTAGTTTTAATTTAATAAAATATTTTCTTACAGGCTCCAGCAAACCTTCACCAATTTACATCAGTTCCTATTCCTCACCAGCAAGAGAACAAAATAGACGGCTACAGGTGAATCTGCAACATCATTTGTACAGAAGGCTGGCTAGCAGTCACCCAGTGAAAGGGCCACTTGTGAGAGCCGGGCCTCAGTGCAGGGTCCAAGGAATGTCCCCTGAGGCTCTCTGCTCTTCAGCTATGCCATGCCCATGGCTTAGACAAATCATTTCCGTCAGTGCTTCTGAGACTGCATGCCTATGATGGGGATGCTGAAAAACCTCTGGTGCATGTTCCTCCAATGACTTCCCTCTCCCACTCCTGCCCCGCCCCCTCCCCCTTTCTGTTAACCTCTAAAGTCTCTTCCATCCTCGGGGTGAGGCAAGGTTGGAGAGCACACCTCCCACTCTGATGTCATTGCTCTTTTGTACACTTCAAGCTCCATCATCATGACTTCATCCCACACTCTACTTCTAGAAGGGCCTTGAGCTACCCACTAGGACCTTCCTGCCACACTCACCCCTCTCACCCACAAAACACTAGGATTTCCCAGGCAGAACTGCATTGTGTCCTTCCAAATAAGGATGTTCTAGGACCCCTCTCTACACCATAATCTTCTTTATTCAGATAGAAAAGAAAAAAAGCATCTCCCACATTACTGATAATTCATGTTCTAGTTTTTTAGGTGGTTTTGTTTTGTTTTGTGTTGTGACTGGGCCCTACTGTTGCTTCTGCTGATCTCAGACTTGAGATTAAATTGGCCCTCCCTCCTCACCCTCAGGGTGGCCAGGGTAACAGGCATGCACCTCTATACCCAGGTTATGCTACTTCTTTTTAAGGCAAGAAAACTCTATCTATAAAAAAGGAGGTACGGTTATACACATAGATTTTTAACTCTGAAATGTCAGTGACACTAGAATTAGTTTAAGTCAGATGCCAGCACTTACATGGTAAGTGCTCACATCTCACTAAGTAAGGCGATTTGGGCAAGATGAAAATAGACATCAGAGCCGTGATGATCTGAGGGGCGTCATAGTGAAGTCAAAGCTAAGACTGCACAGAAGGGCCAGAAACAGGTGCACATGTGGCGTTTGCCAGCTTCAGAGGAACTTAGCACCACTGGCTCACAGAAGGCCTACCTCTAGCATCATTTGCTCACGTGTCTCTGCTAACTCTGTCATCTTCCTGCCTTGAGATTGCTCATCCCTTAATACTACACTGTACAGCAGAGTTCATCAAACCACATCGTTTCTTTTTAAATTGAGTGATAAATGTTTTAAGGTACAATCCTTTAATTATGTTATCTAAATATCAAAAGCCAAATCTCCAGCCCTCAAATACATTCACGATATGCTTACCTTCCCTATGCAAAAGCTGCCTTCTCCACAGCCCAGGCCACTCCCTCGAGGACCTGAACTCTCCTGAGCAAGCAAAGCCAGCTTGCCTATAAACATAACTGACAGAAGCCCTGCTGTGGGTGAAGGCGGCTGCACCTGAAGCCGCTCTGTCCCCTTTAGCCCACAAAATGCTTTAAGATAAGAAGCTGGAAGGCCACAGCAGTGTTCTTTAACTGTGTTTCTATCTTGCCAACAGCATCAGCAGCTTTACTATCAGGATGACTCCACCAGGAAGACCCTGGATGCATACAGGTTGTACTTGCAGTCTCCTCGGAGCTATGAAGACCCGTATTTTGATGACCGAGTCCACTTTCCAGCTTCTACTGATTACTCAACACAGTACGGACTGAAATCGACCACAAATTATGTAGACTTTTATTCCACTAAACGGCCTTCTTACAGAGCCGAACAGTACCCAGGGTCCCCGGACTCCTGGGTGTAGCATCAAGATGCCTGCTGGGGGACTCCTTCTAACTTCGCTTGGCTTGAGGTGCAAAGTCCGTCTTGCTGATTCGATGATGAAATGTGAAAGTGAAATGGAAGGAATGAGTGAAGAGTATTTTTTTTTCTTTTTCGAGGAATTTTCAGGGAAGTGCGGAAACCCTTGGGAGAGGACTTTCTGAGCTCTGTGTAGGTGTTAGGTCTAACTACTTGTAGATTCTAGTGGTGCGGGTGTGGGTGACGTGATGAGAGGTCTGCGAAATGGGTGAAGTGAGATGGGGTATGTGTAGGTCAAATCAAATTACAGATGATTTTTTTAATGTGAATAAAGTTATGTTCAGATAGTTTGTACAGAAAAAAAAATAAAATGGATGCCCTTCATGTTTTATTGCTATTACTAAATGTCAAGATTGTATGCTATTATGTCTTGTAAAAATTTCTTCTGTTGGTGTAAATATGGAAATGCCACATTGGTTACGTGCCATCATTTGTAATGCAGCGTGTCATTTGAAAAGAGATTTGAAGAACTGACAGCTTAAAACACAAGTGGAAAGCTCAAGGAACTGTTAAGAGTTAACAACAAGCTCTGACATCCTCTGTGTTCAGTGGGTAGTGAACTCTGCAAGCACAAAGTCCAGTGTGACAGCAGCGCCATGCTCATCCGCCTCCTTCACAGGACACGTCACTGCCATTTTCTATGCACATGGAAGAATAATAAATGTGGAAATTTCATCCTTGAGAATGTTCTCTTCCTTTTTTTCTTTCTAGGTATGATATGGAAATCGGATTTAGTAAATCCTTTGCGAGATGGTGACCCCCTTACACCTTAGTATATGTATTTCTTGCATTGTTTATTTGTTCTAATTTGACACACTACACTGTACAGTTTTGTCAGGTTTTGCTTTGTTTCAGCCTTCTAGCATCCAGGCCATACTACAGGCAAAGAGCACTCGTGCCATCAGTTTTTTGCAACTCAGTAATTACATCTGAACAGCTGGGCATTTGCTTGCTTGGCATCAATGCTATAAACCAAAACTGATTCTAGATAATTATTGTGCTGAGTATTTTCCGGATTACAGGCAGCCTTGGGGGGGTCTCTACTCGACAGCATTGTGACTATAGGAAGAGACCCAAGAAATGACTGCTTTCCTGAGTGGAAAACAACCCAAGATTAGGTTTCAGAGTAAAACAAGTCCAAGTGTGGGCAGCCTGCAAATGGTGAGCCTTTCTGAGCTTTAGGCTTTCCAGAGGACACGCTGAAGCAGCTGAGACGGACCATGCTCTCTGCTATAAGGGCCCTGGCTGGACAGAGGAAACACCCTTCTCTGTGGCAGAGGTCACTGAATGCTCCTGAGGCACTGACGAGGACTTTTGGACATCACACCCATTTGATCGCAAGTTCCTGAACCTGGTTCCTTGGTATCTGGGTTTCGGTGAAGACTGTTCCCTAAGAGAGGCTGAAAGTCGGGCAACTATTTTGGCAACCCTTGTCACAACTAATGCAGATCAAGACTTGGGAAGAACGCCCTTGGGCCTCCAAGGAGACCTCCTGATCTAGCCAGAAGAAGCCAGTGGTGAGAACTGGGCAGAAGATCTGGCCCTAACTTGTCACTGGAGAAAAGAAGTTGCAGGCAGAAACCTGCACCGTCGATCAGAAAGATAGGTTCACCCACCCCGACTGTGACAATAAACACGACCTGCTGAAGCTGTTGAGTCATTGTTTCAGTCCTGATATTATCAAATAGCATATGATAATCAGCAAGCCCACAGCAAGAGTGCGCACCAAACAGTGCTGAAAAGCTCCCTGCGTGAGTGTGCAGTGCAGACATGCGTAGACTTCTATTTCCTGGTTTCCATCCACCCTACAGTCAAAGCATTCCGACTTTGATGTCAGGATATGGAGTTTGCTTACAAGAGAGGAGTGAGTTTGGAGAAAGCAATCTTAAACTTGGGAAGCCATGAAACTTTTTTTTTTTTTTTTTTTGCTGCAGCGGCGTGCGTGCCTGGGTGTGCACGTGCGTGCGTGTATGCGTGTGTGTTTTAGTGTGCCTGTATCTATGTGTTCCTAATACCCATGGAGGTGAGGAGAAGGCATTAGATCCCTTGGGACTGGAGTTACAGATGGTTCTGAAGCTCTGTGTGGATGCTGGAACAGGACGCAGGTCCCTTGCAAGAGTGCTTTTAAATGTTGGGCTATCTCTCTAGCCCCCTAAAGCATATTTTTGCCTGTGCACATTTGTTTAAATTACATCCTTGGAAGGCCCTGAGCTTCTCCTACATATTGGAAATCGTGACCACACAACACCATAGCTCCATTCGTCATTAATTCCTGCCAGTGTTTGTCCGCTTGGTTGCTGTTTCTTGCAAAGAAATACTGTCTTTGAGTACTCCCTAAGTGCTGATGGCTGCACATACATGATCAGTTCACCTTCACAGCAAATGTATGGTATTCTGTTTTATAACCCTTGAAGCCAACAGGAGACTCAGTTTGCCAGTAAGTGACAGAGGTAGGGTTTGTCCTGCAGTCTAAACTAAATGCTGGTGGAAAATTCAGGCATTTGAACTCCAACTAACATCATCTAATAGGCATTGTTCATCACTACCTTAAATTTACCAAATGAAACTTACAATTCATCAATTAAAAGTAACTAAAAAGTAATTAAAATTGAGCATTTAAGGCATGCCAAGCTGGCTCAGCTCATAAAGCTCTTGCCATATAAGTTGATGACCTGAGTTCAGTACCACAGAGAGGTAGAAGGAATGGACCCTCTGACTGCCACATGCATGCTATGGCTCATGTGAGCACACACATGCACACAACTCACACATAAGATAGCATTTAAATATCTTTTGTTTTTGTTTTTTGTTGTT
>OU015750.1:33312282-33337235 GCA_907169655.1 Acomys percivali
TGGTTTTTCAAGACAGGGTTTCTCTGTGTAGCCTTGACTGTCCTGGATTCACTTTGTAGACCAGGCTGGCCTCGAACTCACAGGGATCCGAGTGAAACAGGATCTCTCTGTGTTAGCCTTGGCTGTCCTGGACTCGCTTTGTAGACCAGGCTGGCCTCGAACTCACAGCGATCCGAGTGAAACAGGATCTCTCTGTGTTAGCCTTGGCTGTCCTGGACTCGCTTTGTAGACCAGGCTGGCCTCAAACTTACAGAGATCCGCTTGCCTCTGCCTCCCAAGGGCTGGGATTAAAGGTGTGCATCACCATGCCCAGATTTACATTTAAATATCTTAAGTGAGCAGCTATTAAAAGTAAAAATGTGGGCCGGGCATGGTGGTGCATGCCTTTACCCACAACATGCCTTTAATCCCAGGAGGCAGAGGCAGGTGTTTCTCTGTGAGTTCGAGGCCAGCCTGGTCTACAAAACAAGTCCAGGACAGCCAAGGCTACATAGAGAAGTTCTGTCTCAAGAATCCCCCCCCCCAAAAGAAGGTAAATATGTACTCAAATGTATCTAGCCCACCATAATGTCACGTGAGCCTCGCTGTGAGAAATTGGGGGTCCTCATCACTGTGAATGATGATTTCTGCTCATGGGAGCTCACTCTGTGAGCCATGTCTATCTGTCAACAAAGGCCTACTAAACAAAGTCTGTCACTATGTAATCCTAGCATCTTGAGGCCTCAGTAATATGCTTAAATCAACACTCTTGTCAATCCTTCAGATTGTGGCTTCGCTTCCATGATCGAACTGGATAACAGAGAAAAACATTTGAAAACTTGGCCATTACTGTTCATTTGTTCAGTTCATTTTTGAGTAGCACTGTTTATAGTAACATTATTCCTAATAGCCAAAAGCTGGAGGCAACACAACTCTCCACCAGAAGACCGGATAAACAAGTCTTTTAATCCAAGAAAGGAAAAAAAGTGTGATACGTGTATTTGGATGATAAAATATTTAGTCAGCAATAAACAATGAGCCACAAACATAACCTGATCAAATACCAAAAGCGTGCTGTTCAAAAGAAGCGAGAGGGTGGCAAAGCATGCATGCTGAATGATTCTCCTGCAAGGACAGGAAAAACTCCCCTGGGAGGTAGGATAGAGACCCATGGTGCCCACAGAGGTGGGTGTGGTCAAGAGCCCTCTGCGATGAGGTGGGTGTGGTCAAGAGCCCTCTGCGATGAGGGAGATGTCCTCTGTCTTGATGGGAATGGCAACTACATGGGTGCATACATGCAGCAAGGCTTCAAAATGAACACGTCAGACCTACATTTCACTGTAGCAAATTATGTCAATAATTGCCCCACAAAAGAACTTAAAAGGAAAAGGAAGAGAGTTGGGAAAAGGAACAGCAGAACTGGGAGGGGCAAGACCGTAAGGAAGAGTAAGTGTGATCAAAAGTGTGTACATGGATGAAAATATAGTGAAACCTATTATTATGTGTAATTATGTATGTTAATAAAGCTCCCCCCCCCCAATACATTAACCATAGTCAGTAAAGAAATAGCATAGCCTGAGACAGAGTTTAATGACCTGGCATTGAAGTTATAATTATTTCTCTCTTCTGAGTCAGGAAAAATGCAATTTACTTCAACCATTAACAAAATAGCCACTTAGTTTCTCACAAAGAAGGCTTTAGAAAAAAAAAAAAAAAAAAACCCTTTGCAATTATATATGGTAGCCATTTTTTTTTAAGCAGTTGTTTTCTAAGGTACATTTAAAAAGAATTTTGGAAAATGTGGAAGTGCAAAGCACCATGCGGGCAGCTTTTAGACAAGCTACAGTTTTACAGATTTATGTGTGTTGACAAGAAAGTAATTTAAGAAGTAACGCTCAGACCTGGGTTTGAACGCCTTGCCAAGAGAGAGAAGTGTGGAGCCCTTTGGCCTAATGATCCAAAGAGATGTATAAATAAACAGAGGTCCACCTTAGAGCTCCTCCAACTACAGGCAAGCAGTGTGGGAGCAGTGCCCTTTCAGCTAAGTTCCAGGGAAATTGGTAGAGAGTGAGCAGGTCAGTGAAATCATGGGCTCACAGTGCAGACTTGGAAACCAAAGGAGAGCTTTGATTCTGGTCAGATAAATCCTTGTTGGGGAGGAAACTTAACTGTTAATGGCTGTGCAACCCAGAAAGAGAACGTGGGAGATAGAGGAGCTTGGGGGTTCCAGGTCAACTCTGACAGACAGAAGCTATGGAGCTGCCCTTGGCTGGTCCGTGCCTCAGAACCTAGAGATCGCAGCTCAGCTGAGTGGGCTACACTTTATAGGCCTCTAGCCCTTAGTTTTACCACCATCTTGATTTGCCCCGTGGCACAGTGTGCTGTTCATTCCCACCACAGCTTGACCTGATTGGCTGGCACTCTTGAGTGTCCTCAACCAGGACTCTCCTCAAAGGCTGCAGACACAAAAAGGAAAATTTTTAGCAAGCAAATTACGACTCAAGTTGTGTCTGTTTTAGTGCCTTCCCTTGTTTTTATGTCAGCAGCTCCTCTGGAAGCAGCTGGCGTGTCCCCTAAGTGGCTGTTTATGCCTATTGCTGCTGCCTAATTCTAACTTGAAATCGCTGAAAGACAGTCTGCACCGTCCTAATCGCTTGCATAAGCCATAACTAGCTTTTTCATTATTAAACTCCCATGCAACAGTTAGGGGAATTTTGATAAAGACTTAATGATATGATGCACTAGTTTGCTCTCTATTCGTGGATGGAGAAAGAGCTCATTTCAGAGCCGACGGATGCATTGGCTCAGAAGATAAAGTTAATCACAGCTTATGCGGGGGTCAAAGGTATAATTCGGAAATCTGAGGAGAAACAGCAGAAGTCTTCCTTCGCAAATCTCTAGTTAACTGTTTACTCCCCAGAAGGCAACACTTCTGAAATGTCTGTGTTGGCTGCCAAGGAAATGTGACGTGCTTGGCTCCCTGGGGCCTGACAGGCTGCCGCCAGCCACTCAGTGCTAATCTAATCAAATGAGTTCAGGGAAGAGGCAGCCCCTCCAGGGTCTGCTTTTAGGATTCTTCAGTGGCTGTGGCTGTCCCAGCCCAATCCCAGTGAGCTGCCGCTCCTTTCAGGAAGTGAGAAAGTTTATGACCAGGTGTGCCAGGTCTAAAGCATTGAATGCTGAGGGACCTAAGTAATGAGCAGGGATCCAACGAGCGCAGCTCCTGGGTTCTTCTCTCACAGGGTCCTGTGAACAGCTACAGACTCTTCAGAAAAGACTGCTGGGAGAGGAAAAGAAGGCTTCCTTGGGGATGGGCCTGAGCTCATCCAATCCCAAATACTCAGCCCCAGAAACATATACATACAAGAAGCACTAAATAGACTCAGCACGTTATTTACATACTTCTTTGCTCACATATCTAACAATAACCAACAGTAATTAAAGAAAAAAAGACCATGTATCTGGGGTGAACAACCTGGGAGGAGTTGAAAGAAGGAGAGGGAGGGGAGATATGTTAAACAAGAAAGAGATGTAGCCGGGGCGGTGGTGGTGCACTCCGTTAATCCCAGCACTCGGGAGGCAGAGACAGGCGGATCGCTGTGAGTTCGAGGCCAGCCTAGTCTACAAAGTGAGTCCAGGATAGTCAAGGCTACACAGAGAAACCCTGTCTCGAAAAACCAAAAAATAATAAAGGAAAGAGATGTAGCCGGGTTTGCATTTAGAGAACAGGACAGACGCCTACAGGTGGCTCAGGAATTAATTTGAAAAGAGACCCCTGCAGCACCCTGCTGCACGAACTACCTGGATATAGTTTCTTAGGGATTTATTTCCCCTCTGTGCAGTCATCAAGCTACTCTGGAGCCTGTAGCAGACTTAAATGGCATGCAAATGATGTTGATCCCACAAGCTTACAGAACCCAGGAGCTGTGGGGTAGCAGAGGCCTACCAGAGTTCAAAGGAAGGACACAGAGGCTAAGTAAGCCATGTGTCCCGGCTTCAGGGTTCATGCAGGCAGCCCCCAAGAGTGGAATGTCACTGGAGATCTCTGGAAGGTAGAGATGTCAGCAATGTGCATCATCTGATCAGGGAAGCCCAAGAAACAGGCCATAAAGGCTGCAGCCAGGAGGGCCAGGAGAAGGGGCCTGTAAAAACCATTTGATGCTTGCACTGTGCCACCCGTGTGACACAATGTTACAGGATTTACAGTTTGACCTGCTGGGTTTTGGTCTTGCATTGATTTACTCTTTGCGTCTTCCCATTCCTTCTCCTTGAAATGAAGATCTACCCTGTGCCTTTGTATATTTGAGTATGTTACTGGTATTTTTTAATAGGTTTTTTGAGACATGGTTTCTTTGTGTAGCCTTGACTGTCCTGGACTCGCTTTGTAGACCAGGCTGGCCTCAAACTCACAATGATCCACCTGCCTCTGCCTCCCAAGTGCTGGGATTAAAGGCATGTGCCACCACACCTGGCTTAGACTTGGGCTTTTCAACAATACTGAAAGAGTTAAGACTTTGGGGCCTCTCAGACAGGGAATAAATGCATGTTATGTTGTAAAACAGGTATGCACTTTTGGAGGTCAGAGATCGAATGCTGTTTAAACTCTTAAATACTTCCCAAAGGCCATAAGGGAGGTCCTGGTCACCAGCCTGTGGCCCTACTGAGAGTGGTAGAACCTTTATAGATAGCCTAGTAGGAAGGTCACTGGGGGAGTGACCTTGAAGGGGCCATTGAGAGCCCAGACTCCCCATCTCTCTGTTTCTTGTTCACTATGAAGTAAGCATATTTATGTTACCACAAACTCCACCATGGGCAGAAAACTTTGAAATTATAAACCAAAATAAATCTTCCTTTCTCAATGAAGAAATATTTTAATTTTTGTTTTATTTGGGTGTGTGTGTGTCTGTGTGTGTCTGTGTGTCTGTGTGTCTGTGTGAGTGTATGCCAGTACTCTCAGAGGCCAGAAGAGGGCATCAGATCCCCTGGACCTAAAGTTACAGGCAGTTTTGAGGTTCCAGACACGGGTACTGAGATCCAAACTCAAGTCCTCTGGAGCTCCCACTCCATACTCTCATTCTTCCTTTCAACTTGAGTTACCACCGGTATGCCAAGACGCAAAGCTAACACAACTGAGGAAATATGTTTGGCTGGTAAGAACAAAGTCCCAGCGACTGCGGTACTATGAAACAATTGTAAAGTGTTTCATTTCTATCTCGTCTCCACTACATTCAGAAGGGACCAAAGCAAGGCATTCTAAAGTTAACATGGTAGTTCCCCCAACGTCTGCATGGATCAAAGCTCTGTCCTGCTGTCCGGTTGTGCCTTTACCCTCATGACTTCCCTGCCAGCTTCTGGAACCCCAACTAACCCAGACTCATTATGCATCAAATAGAAAAAAAAAAAATTGAGAAAGTAAAGTTTGCCAGGTGAGTCAGCCTCTTTAAAATAACTTCCCCGGAACCCTTATCCATATATATCTCCTTGGACACCCTACCCCCAAGGGAAGCTGGAAAGCCAAAGCCGGGCCCCTTGCCCGTTCTACTCAGGTAGTGTGGGAAGAAGTTTGGTTTGTTTGTTTTCGTTTTTGGGTTTTTTGAGACAGGGTTCCTCTGTGCAGCCTTGGCTGTCCTAGACTCGCTTTGTAGACCAGGTTGGCCTGGAACTCACAGCGATCCACCTTCCTCTGTCTCCTGAGTGCTGCGATAAAAGGCTTGTACCATCACGCCTGGCTTGAAGAAGTATTCTTAAGTCTCTTCCCAAGATGACCAATGGTGCTATGAGGTGGGTTCTGTACTGCCATTACACTAATCCTATGAATGGGAAGTCAACATGTATTTATTCCATGGTTGAGCAGAAAATGTACCTGCTGGGTTTCAGGCTTGGGACAAGTGGCTGAGGTACCTGTTTAATATGTCCAAGTGGACCTAGCCTCCAGGTTCTCCCAGCATCCCTCAACCTCCACAGCTGTAAGGCACACTCTGCCCTCTGTCCTGAACTTTCCAGCCCAGGGGCTGGGCTTTGCCTCCCCTAGAGGCTCTTTCTTTTCTAGACATTTTTCACAAGCTCTCTCTGCATTTCTCTCTCCCTACCTTGGTCACCTTGTCTGCACGGAGATTACCTGCCCCATTTCTTGGGACCAGTGAACTGCCAGAGAATAAAGCTGATTTTTTACTTTTGTTCTGTTCTGGTTTATTTTGTTTCTTGACATAGGATTTCTCTGTGTAGCCTTGGCTGTCCTGGACTCCCTTTTTGACCTGGCTGGCCTTGAGTTCACAATGATCCTCCTGCTCTGCCTCCCTGAGTGCTGGGATTAAAGGCATGCATCACCATGCCCAGCTCTTGAGTTTTTACTTTTAATTCATCATGAATTGGCTTATTTTGACAGTGGAGAAAACTTATTATCTTGGTGCCAAGAACCAGGGAGAAGAGCCAAGTTAATAAAATCAAAAGCCAGATTTCCCAATTCTCACCATCACAGACAAATGATTCCCAAGTATCTTCTATCTAAACTTGCTCTGCTCTATGCTTAAGGTTCTACTTTTCACTCTTAACAATCTTTTATCTGTAATTTCTTTGCACTCTGCTCTCTAACAGAAAAAAAAATTAGGATTGTGCTTTAAACTCTTATATAAGGATTTGTAAGTTGCTCATTGGGTATGGTTTAAAATCTATATAATCTGCAACAAAAATTTGGCTTTAAACTTATACCAGAAATCTTATTATTTAAAATCTATTCATGAGTGTGTGTGTGTGTGTGTGTGTGTGTGTGTGTGTGTGTGTATTTCAACTCTTGTTTAGGGTATATGTGCATGTAACTTGAATCCAACTCCCATGTAAAAGTATATAGTTATACTAGGAAAACAGATGTATTTAAATAGCAACCACGTCGGCCACCATCTCAGGCTGACAATATGATACAGGGCAACACTTGTAAAACTTCCTAGTCCTAATGAACTCTATTTATCATTGTATCTCCTTTTAGACTAAGAAAGCAACAACAAGTCTCAAATATTTTAGATTGGTAAGGATTTTTTGTATGATGATAAAAATTCAGGGTTGTATTTGCTGCAACATACTGTATATGTGATTCAACTCTGATTTAAAATATACTGTATATAACCATGACATTTCAAGGTTATAGCCAGACATGGTGGTACATGCCTTTAATCTCAGCACTCAGGAGGCAGAGGCAGACAGATTGACATGAGTTCAAGGCCAGCCTGGTATACAAAGTGAGTCCAGGACAGCCAAGGCTACACAGAGAAACCCTGTCTCAAAAAACAGAAGGAAGAAGAAGAAGAAGAAGAAGAAGAAGAAGAAGAAGAAGAAGAAGAAATAATTTCAGGGTTATAAAAATCTATTCAGATTAACAAAAGCTAATTTAAGATGTATGTCCAACTTCTTGTGTTCTTTGTTTATTACTCAAGACCAAGCTGATAGAAAACTTAGATAAGTAGCAATGAATGAAGTTTAATGAATAAGGTATTGTTATGCCCAGATGGCTAGATCCCCCAAAGACCACCAGGATTACAAAGCCATATGCAAAAGCAAGGAGCCTTTATCCAAACTCAAGCCTGAGGGCCCTCAAACCTCACTGAAGCATTGGATCAGTATCAAGAGGCACGAATCATCAGTTTCTCTGTGTTATCTTGGCAGTCCTGGACTCACAGCAATATGCCTGCCTGCCTCTGCCTCCCAAGTGCTGGGCTTAAAGATGTGCACTACCATACCTGGCGTAAGTCCTCCTTTTCTTTTTCCTTTTGTTTTTTTGAGACAGGATTTCTCTTATAGTCCTGGCTGTCCTGGACTCACTTTATAGACCAGGCTGGCCTCCTGAGTGCTGGAATTAAAGGCGTGTGCCACAACCATTAGGCAGGGTGTTTATTGTGGTTACAGTAAGGAATAGTAGTTTCTAGTTTGGCAGTTACAGGATTGGTTGACATTTAACAAGGTTGGGTTGGTGCTAGGGGATTGGTTGAGTCTGGCCACAAAAGCTTAAGCAACCTATGGATAACATCTGGGGACAATAGGTACTTGATTGGTTCTAGCCTAGGGTGGTTCTTTCCTGGAACGGTTTGTGGTTTTTCCAGGAGCAGAGGTGAATTTAGGGACAGGCTCAACATGGTGCCTGCAGCAGGCATGGTGGCCCACGCATTTAATCCCGGCACTTGGGAGGCAAGGCAGGTGGATCACTGTGAGTTCGAGGCCAGCCTGGTCTACAAAGTGAGTCCAGGACAGCCAAGGTTACACAGAGAACCCCTGTCTCAAAAAAACAAAAACAAACAAACAAAAGAAAAACATGGTGCCTGCTGACAAAATGGAGTCACATTAGCTAGGTCTCTTCAGTATATTTAATAATAAAAGTCTATCAACTTCTAAGGTCTAATGAGATTCACAATAATGTTTATCTAGCTTCTTTGTCTTTTAAGTTTTAGCTGTTTGGATAAACTAAACCATAGCAAAAACAAAAAACAAAAACCTGAAATAGTCTATAATGGTGTATCGTTTCCCCTGCCCTCCCCATCCCCCACCTTCCCTCCCCCCTCCCCCCAGAGTCCTTTTCCCAAGGTGGAGCATTTACACAAAAGCCACCATTCCCTCAGGGACTTTAAGAAAGCTCCTGCTTGCTAAAATGGAAGTCAGTCTCCTTATCTCTGGCAGGAGGAACTTGTGGCCCACCATTAACATATGACTGTGGTGCCTGTAAACCTGTCAAAATCAATGCTGGCCACTAGGCTCCTCCGTCCTTGTTCACTAGCCCCACCCCAGCTCACAAGCCCCCTTCCTCCCAGATAGCCTTGGCAGTTTAAAAAAACAAACAAACAAACAAACAAACAACAACAACAAAAAACTCTTTTTCCCTTTTCACCCATGGAATGGCTATTTTGGTTTCTTTATAGAGAGTGCCTATTGTCAGGATCAAAAAGTTGCCAGTCTCCCTACGGACCTTATCCATGACTGAAAGTTTTATTTTGAGCTGGGTGTGGTGACACAGGCCTTTAATCCCAGTGCTCTGGAAGCAGAGGCTGGTTGATTTCTGAGTTCAAGGCCAGCATGATCTACAGAGGGAGTTCCAGGATAGCCAGGGCCACACACAAAGAAATCCTGCCTCAAAAAAAAAAAAAAAAAACAAAGAAAGTTTTGATACCAAAAGAGCTTCAATTCAAAATTGTGATTTTTAAGGCACAAACCTAAGAGGGCTAAACCTAAAGTCTTACTCTTATGAAAACTACTAAATTACTGTAAACTGTTAATGATGATTTAGAAATGCAAGTTAATAGTCAGGGACCTTTTAAATGAACAAATTCTTTAATGTGTTCAAAACTATATTTGTAGCCATGCTAAATACTAATGTAACTAATTACAGGCCTTAATTAGCCTCCTGTATGTCTTCAAGGTTAAACCTAGGACAGGTAACTGGATCCACGAGCAAAGTTCATCTATTCAAATACACTTTAGATAGACAGATGGTCCTCAAACACTTAGAGATCTGCAAAACATGGCATTTAAAATGTTTGATAAAAAAGCTTTTCATGATAGACATGACAGTTACTGACAGCACTGCTAATCTCCTCAAAGATGAGCACAGAAGATGCTCCACCTTACGCTTGCCTTAAGTGCAGCAAAGCTGGCCAGGAGGCTGTACACTGCCCTTTGTTTCAACTGCGGACAGCACACTGTCCAAACTGGACAGGCGGGACACCGGGAAGCTGACTGCCTCACTTTACCTGGACAAAGGTAAGACAGTCCTTCAAATTCCTACTTCACAGAAAGGTCTGTCAGATCTTCTAGGCCTGACAGTGAAGACTGATACCCCACCAGCCACAGAGGAACCAGGGGTCCAGGCAGCTGGTAAATCGCTTTCATTCTTACAGACTCAGAAGCTGCTTTGGTCTGCGCTTCCTGCTTAGGTGAAACTTATCCTTCTCTGATGGCTTTGAAGACCAGACTAGTGAAAGATTCACCAGCAACCGAGGCTTAAGCTGTCTTCTCAGTTCTCTTCATGTGTATAATCAGGCTCAAGCCTCACTCTCCTAGACGGGCAGCTTCTAGGTCCAGACACAGTTTACCTTGTTACCAGGCTCAGAAAACAGGTTTCAAAGTAACTTTTTACTATTCCTTAGAAACTCACTTTATAGTAACTGCCCCTAGTAACCAAGCACCTGTGACTCATGGTGACTAATTAAATAAAAAAAAAAAGTGTAAAGTTTATGTAAGGTCTGAGGATATAGATGCTTAAGTTGGGAGGCTCTAAGAAAGTGTTTTAGGGTCTAAGAAGCTGTTTTTAAGGTTGGTAAGTGCAAGTTATGAAGGCCGTGAAAGCTTAAATGGTGATAAGAAAGAGATTTTGAGAAACTGTAAAATTATAAAATACAAGATGCTTGCTTGCTTGTCCAGCGTTGCCCAGTTCTTGTTAATGCTAACTTCAAAAGTTCCACCCTAGTTCCCAGAATAGTTACATGTAAGTTTCCATATATCAGATGTCCCCATACGGCTTTCAGTAACTGCTCTGGAGACCCACACCCAAGCCCCCACAAAGAGACTCCCAATGCCAGATGTCCTAATGTCCATATGGTCTCACTTGATAAGAAACCCCACGTGCTTTGTGGTTTTAGCCTTTAAAGCTAGCCTGTAACAGCTACTCGGGGTCCTTCACCTCCCGAGTGCTGAGGGACCCTGACACATCAACAATTGGGACTTCTGATGTGTCAGTAATAAATTTCACATATACCTCCAGCCTGTGTGACTTGAGTGGTCTCTCACGGCGACCCCCTCCCTGAATTGGACTCAAGGGTCCAACAATTTAAGGTATATAAGAGAAATAAGAAGTGCTTCAGAGCCAGACATGGTGGTACATGCCTGTAATCCTAGCACTTGGGGAGGCAAAGGCAGATGGATCTCCATGAGTTCGAGGCCAGCCTGGCCTACAAAGCGAGTCCAGGACAGCCAAGGCTGCACAGAGAGACCCTGTCTCAAAACAAAACAAAAGAACAACAGAAGAAAAAAAAAACACTTCAGATTCCTTTCCCTTAATGTACTAAACTTCAAAGTTCAGAGTCCTGACTCTCATCAATGGAGTTTGAATAACATCACAGTCACAAGCTCGGGAGTTTAAATTTGCTCTCGTTGTCTTTTAAGTATAGACTTTAAAATGTTTCTAACTGTGCTAAATTTATGTACTTCCAGTTTTCTGCATAGAGGAAAGAAGCTCCTCTTTCACAGTGTGTCGTCATACTGAAAATCAAGATCAAACGACCTTTTGCCCCTTCTGCTCCTCAGAGGAGGCCTTCTGTCTTCCCTGAGAGCTCCTTAAAGAGTATTCATGCCTTTAACCCAACATTGTTTCCCAAGCTTCTACTATGACACAAAAATGTGAGCGTCTCGCCTTCTCTACTACCTGAGTTTCAGTACAGATTACAAACAAAACTTAAAAAGACTCTTGTAAGCTTCAGGGAACCAACTTGCATCCGCCTCTCAAAGGTCAAAGGACTCCAGACAACACTGCCGATCTACAGCGTGTTTTCCCACCATCCCACCCGAGGGTGGGATCTCTCCCCGGTTTCTGGGACTCCCTTCCCCCCAACTACTAATAGCATGGGCCTAAAAGTTCCAAATGTACACCTAAGAAATTATTTTTCTCCCTAACCTATATTTTCATTACACTAGCCTGCTAAGTCCAGGTGTTTCTGCATACAGGACAGCTGCAAAACCGCTAGCCCCAGGGGGATCCAGCCTCACAAACTGCCTCAACTGGGCCTTCAGTTCCTAGCCCCAGATGGTCCTACAGAGACTGGACAGCAAGTGAAACATCCTGTTCTTCCTAGGCTTGGCCAGCGTTCCAACTTTTGGAGCCCCAATAGTGACATCCCAAGTCAGCATGAAGTAGTCATAGCTGATTATGTCGCCCCGTACTCATTTATTATAAAACAGAGGGCTGGGATGTTGGGTCTCAGGCCCAAGACAAGAGGCTGAGGTGCCTTTTTAACATATCAAAGCTAACCTGGTCTCCAGGCTCTCCCAGCATGCCTCAGTCCCTACCTGTTGAAAGGTGCATACCTGCCCTCTGCCCTGAAATGTCCAGCCCAGGGACTGGGCTGACCCTCCCCCCTCCCCCAGAGGCTCTTCCCTATATGATCCAGGCATTTTGCACTCTCTCTCTCTTTCTCTCTCTCCTGGCATGCTTTTATGCTCTCTCTTTCTCTCCCCACCCCTCTCTGTCTCTCACCCTCATGCTGGCATACAGTCTCTGACCATGGGAAGTTTTACAAGCGTTAAGGTTCTGGTCCTCATCATCCATGGCATCGTACAGAACCGTCTACATTCTATACCCACCAAAGATCATCTTTGCAAAGGTTCTACAACTAAAAACAAACAAAAACAATCATTGAGTCGGGCGTGGTGGCACGTTTCTGTAATGCCAGCACTTGGGAGGCAGAGGCAGATGGATTTCTGTGATTTTGAGGCCAGCCTGGCCTACATATGGAGCTCCAGGACAGCCAGGGATACACAGAGCTTATTTCAAAATAAAACAAATTAAAATAATGGTGAACATGTGTGACCAGTGCCTAATGTCATGAGTAGCTCCCTATAGCCTGTGGCTGTGTGCTCCTGTGTCCATAGCAACCCAGGTGAGAGTCACTTCTTTTCTATTTCTGGCACATCCTACTGCAATAGTCTAGAGTTTAGAATCTAGACATCGTTGAGGAGCTGGTGAGTTTACCTTTGGCCTGGAACTAGGCAAACCCTGACAAATGTCAAGTCTGCGTGAGCTGTCCAAGACAGCCTCAGAAGCAGGGTGCAGTGGCACATGCCTATAATCCCAGCACTCTGGGAGGCAGAGGCAGGTGGATCTCTGTGAGTTCGAGGCCAGCCTGGTCTACAAAGTAAGTCCAGGACAGCCAAGACTACACAGAGAAATTCTGTCTTAACAAGCAAACAAAGACAGCCTCAGAGAAGACAGGGGAACTTGAACTAGATTTGGGTTTTACTTTAAGCAAGGGCTCTAGGGAACCTATGAGGCGGGCAAGGGCTGCGTTAAGGAGAAACCCGTGGAACTGAAGTCAAGAAGACGTTTAAGGCTAAGAAGCAGGAAGGAGCAATGCCAGGCTCCTGCTGCTGCTCAGAGGGTGAGGATGAGAGAAATGTTAGATGTCTGGTCTCTCCTAATAATAAAAACAACAATCCCCATTTGCTGAACATTTTCCAGGCTCTCAGGTGTCAAGGACTGCGCCACAGGCTCTAACCACATAATTCCACTTGCAAAAGTCCCTACATGGTTACAAGAGAAGAGAACACTGTCCTTATAAATGTAACCTCGGTGGCCCAAGGTCACATGGATCGAGGATTGAAGGCGGGATTTTTGCCTTGTTAGTCTTTCTCTGGGAAAGCAGAAGATAGTCACCTTTAGGCTCTGCGTTTTCTGAGTTAAAGCCAACACTAACCTTTGGCCATGCCTCTATCAGATAGGAATCCCTCTAGCTTCCCAACCTAATGAGGCTTCGAGAATGCAAACCAACACTGCCTTAGCAAAGTCAAGGTAGAGATATTACAGACATTCTGAAAGGTGCAGGAAACTTTCTTATTTTCTTCACAAACATTTTTGCTCTTCACTGCTTGTTTGTTTGGTTTTGGTTTTGGTTTTTCGAGACAGGGTTTCTCTGTGTGGCCTTGGCTGTCCTGGACTCACTTTGTAGACCAGACTGGCCTCAAACTCACAGCCATCTGCCTGCCTCTGCCTCCCAAGTGCTGGGATTAAAGGCATGTGCCACCACCACCCAGCTCTTCACTGCTTTTCAAAGGCAATGGACATGTGATTGTCTGACATTTGGGTGCTGTAAACAAGTGTCCTCAACAGTAACAACAGGTGGGGATTCTTGTATCTCAGGGTTTCACATGACACAGTGCATGATCCCTGGCCCTACACACTTTGGAAAAACACTGTGGGGAATAAGACACATATGGCAGAAGCCTGTTACCTTATGGTGACCAGGAAGCAGAGGGTAAGGGTTGGGGACTAGAAACCAGGGACCAGGTAGAACAGTCAAAGCCACACCCTCAGGGATCTACCACCTCCTCCAGCTTTGCCACATCTCCCAAAATAGAATCTGCAGGCAGGGACCAATCACTCCGTATGAAATTGTGGGGGACCTATAGCATCCCAGCATCAGAAGAGGCCAGCTGAAGAGGTGAGGGAACTTCGGGGGCTCAACTGGCCAGGTGAAGTCCAGAGCACCTGACACCTACCTCTCAAGGCAGGATTTTCAAGCCATTTTGCACTCCAGGGAGACCCGGTGACTTGGCTGCATGAGTTCAGCTCACTCTGGCATCTATGGAAGCCTGATTTTTGCTCTAATTTAAGCTATCATTCGCAGTCCACCTCACAACAGAGAAACACATCAGGTCTTGTAACATATGACCCCCCCCTTTCATCCCTCCCCCCAGCCATCTTGAAGAAAATGGGGCTATGCCTCAGTTTTCAGAACGCCCAGAATACTCAAACCTGTGGCCTGCCTTTTAGAACACACAGACCAACCTGAGCCTCCAAAGGGAAAGCAGGCCTCTTCTCTGGGAGTGAGAAAGAGGGGGGCAGGTTTGTCTCTACTGCCTTAGGGTCCTAGCACATGCTTAGGAAAAAAATCCCACCTTGCTAATCTGGGTCAAAGAGTTAAAGCCTGTGGCTGTATACATCCTGACTGATAGAGAGCCACAGTCCTCAGAAACCCCACATGAGAGTCACTTCAACTCTGTCTCCCACAATGTGCTAGACACAGGGCCACAAAAGCCATAGCTTCCAGAGACTTTTCTGGAGAGATGGATTGAGCCTGAGATTGAAAATGGGTTTCATGGCCTGGAGAGCTGGCTCAGAGGTTAAGGGCGCTGACTGTTCCTCCAAAGGTCCTGAGTTCAATTCCCAGAAACCACATGGTGGCTCACAACCATCTATATGATGTGATCTGATGCCCTCTTCTGGCCTACAGGTGAACATGCAGGCAGAACACTGTATGCATAATAAATAAATACATATTTTTTAAAAAAGAAAAAGAAAAAAAAAGAAAATGGGTTTCACACTCCTATCTTCCCAATTCCAGAAGGACCCACAGTGTGGCTCTGAGCTGACCTCCCGTCTTCGGTAGGGTCACTGGTGCCCAGAAGCAGCTTGGCGAGGACAGGGTTTGGCTTGCATGTCCCGAATCGCAGTCCACTACGGAAAGTTAAGACAGGAACTCAAACTAGGCAGGAACCTGGAGGCAGGAACTGATGCAGAGACCCATGGAGGAGCGCTGTTAACTGGCTTGCTCCTCGTGACTAAGTCAGCCTGCTTTGTAAAAAGAACTCAGGACCACCAGCCCAAGGTGGCCCCCCCCTACAATGGGTTGGGCCCCCTCACATCAATCACTAATTAAGAAAATGCTCTACAGGCTTGTTGGACCTGCGGGGAGACATTTTCTTTGTTTTTTGCTTTTGGTTTTTCAAGACAGGGTTTCTCTGTGTTATCATGGCTGTCCTGAACTCACTTTGTAGACTAGACTGGCCTCAAATTTACAGTGATCCGCCTGCCTCAGCCTAGCAAGTGCTGGCTGGGATCACCACACCCAGCATGGAGACGTTTTCTTAATTAAGGTTCCTTCCTCTCAGATGTGTCAAGTTGACATAAACTAGCCAGCACAGTTGAGCCTTGTCAACTAGACACACAAACACACATCGCTGTTAAGTTATAATCTTTCCTTTCTTGTTTATCCCAAAGATCACATCTTACTATCAACATCACATTATAAAACTTCCACCTTTTAAAAGTCCTATACACTTTAAAATTTCAAACTCTCGTTAAAAGTTCAAAATCTCTTTAAAACATTCAAAATCTCTCTAAAAAGCCAAAAAATCTCTGTTAAGGTCTCAAAGTCTCTCAACTGTGGGCTCCTATAAAAATTAAAATAAGTCAAATGTTTTCTTATTCCATAAGGGAAGAACCGGAGCATAGTCACAACTAAATCAAGGTAAACAAAACCGCAGCAGTGTAAATAGTTCAGATTCACTCACATCTTCTTCAAAGGCTCTAGGTGAATTCTTCAGCCCTGCCCTCTGCAGCCCGCACAGACTATCTGTCGCTTAGGCTCAGGACGGCTGTACTCCATTGCTGCTCGCATCCTTGGTGGTCACCGTTTGGTACTGGCATCTCCAAAACGCTTCAGGGACTCCAGCAGCCCTGCCCCACAATGAAGGGCCAGTTGCTTTCCACGGCCTTCATGCTTTCAAAACCAGTACCACCTGGATGATTCTTAAAATAACACTAAGTTCAGCTGCCAGCACAAGGTACAACCTTGGCAGCCTCTGGTACACAGCTTGTGTATGTTGACCCAGAACAAACATATTCCAGATTTCACCTCGTTGATGCTGGACTGTTCTTAATTGCTGTTAATTTCTCAGCTCCAGCTGAGCAGCATCCACCATCCCAAACAAGCACCAGTCTGACTTCAGTAGTTCTGGTAACCTGTTAATGGCAGCTGATTCTTCAGCCCCAGGTGACCAGAAGACTCACAGATTCTTAGTTCAAAATATCAAATGGCCCCGATAAGAATCTTTGTCTCCCTTCGAAACTTCACAAGCCCAGGCCTCTGTCGTCTATGCTGGGCATTATCCTCTAATCTCTCAAGCTCCCACAGAACAGTTCACTGAGCTTTGAACGCTCAATGGCTTCCCCAGCCCAAAGTTCCAAAGCCCTTCCACACAGTCGTCCCCAAAATACATGGTCAGGTCTGTCACAGAAGTACCCCCCACAATCTTGGTCCAACTTCTGTCGTAGTTAGAGTTATTATTGTTGTGGGGAAACACATGATCACAGCAACTTGAGGGATTCATGTCCTGAGTCACAGTCGGCTGAAGGAAGCCAAGACAGGAACTCAAACTGGGCAGGAACCTGGAGGCAGGATCTGATGCAGAAGCTGTGGAGGGCTGCTACCTACAGGCTTGCTCAGTGGTTTTATTATAGAATCCAGAGCTACCAGCCCAGGAGTGGCCCCACCCACACCTGTCAATCACTAATTAAGAAAATGCTCTACAGGCTTGCCTACCAGCCGATCCTATGGAGGCATTTTCTCAATTGAGGCTCCCTTCTTTCTGATAACTATAGCTTGTGTCAAATTGATATAAAACTAGCCAAGCTTCCTAACCAAGCAGAGTCCACAAGAGACCAAAGAAACCAGGGTGGAAGACTTTCCACAGCGGCCTATCAGGGTTCTTATGCATGGAAATTAAACACAAGAGAGTGGGTTGCCCTCTAGCCAGGTGGCTCACATGAAACAAAGTCTTCCCATAGATTACCTCAGCAGGGAGTTAGGAAGAAAATACTGCTGTCTTGACTTCAGACATAAGAAAGACCAGCCAAGGAAATTTAAGAAACCTACTCCAATGGAAGAGTGTCAGACTGTCAGGTTGGACACTGCCAGCCTGCTGGGGAGAACCAGAAAAGAGGACCAAGGAGTCCAGTCAGCAGCTTTGTGGTGTTCGATCCTCTCCTGACCTTGATGAGATTACCATGGACACTCCCTCCAACATGATACGTCAAACCGAGCTTCCCAGCCTTGTTGTTGTTGTTGTTGTTGTTGTTGTTGTTGTTGTTTCAAGACAGGGGTTTCTTTTGTAGTCTTGGTTGTCCTGGACTCGCTTTGTAGACCAGGCTGGCCTTGAACTCAGAGATCCACCTGCCTCTGCCTCCCAAGTCCTGGGATTAAAGGCGTGCGCCATCACACCTGGTGAGCTTCCCAACCTTATAGCATGATGTTCTACTTTACCATCTCCAGGATCCTGAGGTTCTGACCAAATCTTGAAAGCCTCTGTGTGTGCATCTCCTTTCAAAGTTTCAGAAGAGACTCTCCACCCCCCCCCAAGGCCCTACCCCCACCTCACTACCCACTATCAGGTTGGGGTGGATACTTTCCAGTCTACATTGCTCCCCACTGAATTCACACCTGTATATCCTCTAGTACGAGGCATAACCAGCCCTTATTGGCTCCTTGCTGTGGTGGTTTAAATGAGAATGGTCCCCATAGGTTCATGTATCTGATGTTTTGTCCTTTGGTGCAACTGTTTGGAAAGGATTAGGAGGTGTGGCCTTGTTGGAGGAGATGTGTTACTGGGGATAGCCTTTGGGGTTTCAAAAGCCCATGACATGCCCAGTTGGTAATATCTCACCCCCTTTCCCCCTTCCTCCCCTCCCCCATCTCATGCTTTGGGATCTTATGTAAGATCTCAGCTACTGATCCAGTGCCATGCCTGCCTGATGCTATGTCCCCTGCCACCATGATGGCTGTGGACTCTAGCCCTCCAGAACCGCAAGCCCCACATTAAATGCTTTCTTCTGGAAGTTGCCTTAATCACGGTGCTTTGTCACAGCAACAGAGAAGTTACTAAAACACTTACTCAACAAAGCAAGTGAGTTCCTGGATACTATTTCGGCGGCCTGAGCCCTCAGGAGACCAGCTGATTCTCTACCACAGTCAGCATTCTCCCAAAGTGTGTTCTTTGCACCCTTGGGTCCATATGATATCCCTAAGAGAAGGTTTATGGCTAAATAAGCCTGGAAAGTGCAATGTAGCATATTTCCTACAGAGACTCACAATGCTTTAAAGTTCTGAGAAGATATGCAGTAAACACCAGGTTCAGAAATAGAGTATTTCTGAAATATGAGTACATAAAAAGTTATTTTCCCCCAGCTCATAAGTGAGAGTTCTTTTTTTTTTTTTCACTTACGAGTGTGTGCATTTAATTAAAATATACCTTCTAGAACTAAAATTGAAATAGTCTAACTAAAAATCCAAACCCACTTATCTATTCTGTAGCAGTCAGGTATGGACACATAGTGTAGCCCAGACATGCGAATGACATGTGTGCACCACCCCCTAGGTAGCTTCAATAGTACCCTAGGGAGCCTTTGTGGATGAGTGGTCTCTGTATTTATATTTATGATATTAGACATGAAACCTCTGAGACTGGCAGCATAGCTCAAGAGGAGACTGGCTGCGTAGCACACATAAGGTGCTGGGTTTGAGTCTCAACAAAGCAAGCAAGAGAGAAAAAAAGAAAGGTTAAAACTCTGAAATTAAAAAAATTCATTTACAGGACTGGAGAAATGGCTCAGTGGTTAAGGGCACCGCCTGCTCTTCCAGAGGTCCTGAGTTCAATTCCCAGCAACCGCATGGTGCTTCACAACCATCTATAATGTGATCTGATGCATACTGTATACATAATAAATAAATCTTTTTTAAAAATTCATTTACAAAACTAAACCCAGTTACATCACCACTGCCATAACTTATCACTGTAAATTACACAGCTATGAAAAAATAACTATTTTAAAATTCGGTGAGAAGAGCCAGGCGTGGTGGCGCACACTTTGAATCCCAGCACTCACGAGGCAGAGGCAGGCGGATCACTGTGAATTTGAGGCCAGCCTGGTCTACCAAAGTGAGTCCAGGATAGCCAAGGCTACACAGAGTAACCTTGTCTCAAAAAAAAAAAAAAAATTCGGTGAGAAGATTTTATTTGTTTTAGTTTTATGCAGCTCGTTCATGTCTGGCTAGGTTTTCTCCCCCCACCCGCCCGCCGCACCCCCAACCTCCCACCCCACCCCCACCCCCGCTTCTACTTATCTGTTGCAGATAAGTCTCCATGCAATGCCACTATGTGTGCTCATGAGAGAAGAAAAAAGAGAGGGAAAATGACAAGAGGGTAATAGTTTTGACTTTGTGGACTCCCTGAAAGGATCCCCAGGGATCCACACTACCCTTCGAGAACCACTGTACTGCTTTAGATACCTGACCCAGTTCCTCCTCCTTCACATATACCTGAGAAAAGAACATGCAAAGATGTGTCTCCCCACACCTGAGACTAACAGACTCCCCAAGAGAGGGCTGCACCTCCTGTGAGGTCAGTTTGCCCGTCAAGCCCCAGCTGCTGTGCCTTCCTCTCCCCTCCCTGCCACCGTCCACTGCGGTTCCTGGGATCCAGCAGAGCAGAGGTCAGCCTTGTACATTTCTGCCTCGGAGGATTTTTAAAGATTTTTGATCTATAGAATTTCATTAAAGCCATAAGGGCCCCAAGATAGTCATTGTCCAAACACAGATATTGCTTTCATTTGTAAGCCGCCTAATTCCTGCAAAAAAAAGAAAAAAAAAATGGATTTAAGCTTTATCTATAACCCATGCTCTGTTCTCCTGCAGGCTTCCCACGGCTCTGTGATATGAGGCAGCCAAGAAGATTCATCTTTTGTCCCTCTTCACACATAGGAGAAGATGAAGCAGTCTTTCATCTTGGCCTCATGGAGGTTTGCGCCTAGACACAAAAGGGAACCTAAGCCCAGGGAAAGAAAAACAGGCCTGAGTCTAAAGGCCACATACTGCCATTCTCCCCACACAGAGCCCCTTTCCCTGGGCCGGCTTCCTGAGAACCACCAAAGGAAAGGTCTAGAAGAGCAGAGCATAGGTGAAGAGACCTAAGGTGAACTGTCAGACACAGGAAGCAGATTTTCTTTCTTGGGTCAAAATGAGAGAAAAGGAATCCCCGAAGATCCTGCTTCATGCCATAGCTAGATCCCGATCCCTGGTCCCTCTGCAGGACCTTGTGTTTGTGAGACTGAGGTCTACGGAGCTGCTTTTAGTCTAAGGAGGCTGAAGAGATAACCACCCATACCTTCACTCTCCTGGAACAGAAACACCTTTCACTTAGAGAAGGCAAGGTTTTATTTTTGGATTTATGTGGGTAGAACACAGATCCTAACTCAGTCAGTGTCTAGCAGGTCACCTGGGGCACAGGATATGGCCCCATCTGAGTCTCAGTTTCCCCACCCTGTACAACGAGTGATTACAGAATTCCCCAAGCTAGTGCATGTTGTGTGTTAATCTAAAATTAAACTTTTGTATACTGCATAAGATAATAAATAGCAAGAGAACAGAAGACCAGATCCAGACTGGGAGAAACAATTGCAAACAACACAACTGATTAAGAAGAGTTATCAAAAACAATTCTTAAAACTCGACAATAATGTAAACACAGTTGAAAAATGAGCAAAATCTCCTTACACCTCACCAGAAAAATAAAATAAAATAAAGAGATGGTAGGCAAGTGTATGAAAAGAAGACAACATTATATGTCATCTGGAAATTTCAAATTAAAACAGTGGTGAGATACCATTACACAGTTGTGTTAGTTTGGTTTTGTTGTTTTGTTTTTGTTTTTGTTTTTTTTGAGACAGGGTTTCTCTGTGTAGCCTTGGCTGTCCTGGACTCGCTTTGTAGACCAGGCTGGCCTCGAACTCACAGTGATCCACCTGCCTCTGCCTCCCGAGTGCTGGGATTAAAGGCGTGCGCCACCACGCCCGGCTGTGTTAGTTTTTTTGCTATGGCTAAAACCACACTGACAGCCCCAAATGCTGATGAGGATGTGGAGGAACAGGATTGTCTGTTCACTGCTAATGGCAATGCAGAATAGTATAGTGGTTTTAAAGTTAGTTTAGGGGCTGCTGGGATGGCTCAGTGGGCAAAGACACTTGTCACCAAGCTTAGCAACTTGAGTTCCATCCCTAGCCCCCACATGGTAGAAGGAGAGAATTGACTTCCACAAGTTTCTGTTGACCTCCACACATGTTCTGTGGCATGCCTCTCCCTCCTTTTCCCCACCCAGCAGACACACACACATACAACAAAACTATAAATGTAAATATAAATTAACGTTAGTTTGGTAGTTTCTTGTGAAACAAAAAATAGTAAGTAAACGGCTGGGCATGGTGGTGCATGCCTTTAATCCCAGCACTTGGGAGGCAGAGGCTGGTAGAGCTCTGTGAGTTCGAGGCCAGCCTGGTCTACAAAGTGAGTCAGGACAGCCAGGTCTGTTACACAGAGAAACCCTGTCTCGCCAAAGCAAAAACAGTAAGTAAGAAAGCTGTTAGATGAGTAGGGTCCTCCAGGGATCATTTTCCAAAGACACAGGTGTCAGCTGTTCACACATCAAAATACCTCCGTAAGACCAAAGCAAGTGAAGCAGGAGACACAGTACCGGCTTCTAGTATAACAAAGTGAAAAGATGTACTACAGAAGGCTGGGGAGAGAAATGCCCATGTCTTCAACATCCTAGAGCATAGAGAAACACGCTTCACTTGGACAGTGCAAAGAGAAGGAAATCCAGGCTACGTGTTGAAACACTGTATGACGATTGGCTCAGAGAGACTAAACAGCAGCCCTAGAAATTCTGGAAATACAGACACAAATAAAGCCAGCATTGGAAGACCAGAACGAGTACCACTTGCTCAGTGTTATGTGACAGCCCATGGATTCAAGAAAGGCTTCAGAGAACCAGAGTAGTATAAGGCGGATTCAAAGAAATAACAGAAAATTTCCCAACTAAAAGAACACATAGACAGGCATAGAAGGTCAAAAGTCACCTTAAACTTTCATCAATTAAGTCTATTAAAAGATACCTTGTAATCAAATGTTTTTAAAGATGAAACACAAAGTAAGGAGTCCCAAGGTTTCAAGAGACAAGAGCAAACATAGAGCAGTGTCCTGACTGCCTGACTGTGGCATCTCACGGGAAACTTTAGACAGCACTAGAAAGGGAGTGAGATTCTCACCTGAGAGACAAAGAATGAAGGAGAAAGCCAGATATGGTGGTCACTAGAACTAATACAGGGCTGGAGAGATGGCTCAGAGGTTAAGAACACTGTCTGCTCTTCCAAAGGTCCTGAGTTCAATTCCCAGCACCCACATGGTGGCTCCCAACCATCTATAATGAGATCTGGTGCCCTCTTCTGGTGTGCAGGTGTACATGCAGGCAAAACACTATACATAATAATAAATAAATAAGTCTTTTTTTTTTTTAAAGAGGAACAATATAAAGTTTGAGGCCAGCCTGGGCTACACAGCAAGACTCTATCAATTAAAGAGTCATCTCAATCAATCAATCAATGAAGGAAGGAAAGAAAGAGAAAAAATAATTGTTAAGACATCATAACTAAAAGGCTAAAGCGATAGATAACACTGTATACATTATTAGTATAGGTTGATTACATGACCTCACCTCTAAGGACATACATGACTGAAAATTAAAAGATGGAATAAAAAATTAGCTGCACATGGAGCCCGAAAGAAAACAGGAGTAGCCATACTTGCATAGAAGGAAACACACTTCTAATCAAAAGTGGTAAATAGAAAGAAACAAGGAAAGCCAGTGCAAAGGTAAAAGTAAATGCAGCAAGTGGAGAAACAATTCTAAACAGGTATGCACCCAATATCAAAGCATCTACATATAGAAAGAAAATGTTAATAAGAAGAACTGGGGGAAATACACGCCAATGTGTTGGGGACTTACATAGGACACTTTCCATAAAGATCACCCAGACAACAAAGAAAAATAAATAAATAAAGCCGGGCATGGTAGTACACGCCTTTAATCCCAGCACTCCAGAGGCAGAGGCAGACGATCTCTGTGAGTTTGAGGCCAGCCTGGTCTACAAGGCAAAGTCTAGGACAGCCAGGGCTTTTACACAGAGAGACCCTGCCTCAAAAAACAACAACAACAAAATTAATTAATTAATTAATTAGAATTAGAATTAAAAGAACCAACAATGAAAAAGCAGGGTTACATTGCTCCCTACTCCAAATTTAAAGCACTTTCCATGCAGCAACAACAAATACATTTTTTTCCTTCATCAGAACATGGAACATTCTCCAGGCCACAAAGCAGAACTCAACCTTTTTTTTTTTTTTTTTTTTAATGAATCATAAAAAATTATTTCTTAACAATAAAAAAAAAAAAAAAAAAAAAAAAAAGAGCAAGAAAAACCTTGGAAATCACATGAATACACAGAAATGAAACAATTTCGTTTGAACAACCAGTGAGGGAATCAAGGAAGAAATGAAGAAAATAAATAAATAAACTTTTCTCAAGGGCTAGAGTGGTTGAGAGAATTTAGTGCTTTTTCTAGAGGACCCAGGTTCAATTCCTAGTACCCACATAGACATAGTGGCTGCAGTGAATCCAATGCCTTCTTCTGGCCTCCGCACATGGTACACAGACATACATGCAGGCAAAAACACCTGTACATATTAAATTATTTATTTAGTTATTTATTTTTGGTTTTTTGAGACAGAGTTTCTCTGTGTAGCCTTGGCTGTCCTGGACTCACTTTGTAGACCAGGCTGGCCTCGAACTCACAGCGATCCGCCTGCCTCTGCCTCCCGAGTGCTGGGATTAAAGGCGTGCGCCACCACCACCTGGCTTATTTTTATTTCTTAAACAGGTAAAAGAGACACAACATCCTAAAGCCAATAAAGCATAGCAAAAGCTGTGCTAAGAGGGAGGTGTCTGGTGATCAGTCCAAAGAGTGGAGTGAGCACAAATAAGCAGTCGCTACAGCTTAAGAAAGGAGGAAGCAGAGATAAGCCACACGCCAAATTAGCAGTAGGAAAAGTAAATAAAGGTCACAGCAGAAATAAGTTAAATGGGGATTTCAAAATAATAATACAAAGCTGGCCATGGTGGCACATGCCTTTAATCCCTGCACTCAGCTCTCGGGAGGCAGAGGCAGGCAGATCTCTGTGAGTTCGAGGTCAGCCTGGTCTACAGAGAGTTCCAGGACAGCCAGGCTACACAGAGAAACCCTGTCTCAAAAAACCACCACCAACAACAAAACAATAATAATAAACGCCAGCCATGGTAATACATACCTGTAATTCTAGAAGTTGGAAAATGTGGCATGAGGATTGTAGGTTCAAAACCAGCCTCACTACATAACAATGAATCAATCCCCCCCACACACACACACACAGACACACACACACACCTTTCCAAAAAGGAATCATGACTCAGGTCTGCAATCCTAGCACTTAGGAGGCTGAGGCAGGAGGATTGTTGAGTCCAAAGCCACCTGTACTACATAGTGAGTTCAAGGTCAACCTCAGTTACATGATGTGAGACTGTCCCCC